>CM056597.1:44520813-45120813 GCA_029721355.1 Tegillarca granosa | reverse complement strand
GGCCCGGTGCCCCAAGAGACAAAAACACTCACTTATGGATCACATCAGGTGGCCTGGTGGCTGAGTGGTCAAAACACTCACTTATGAATCACATGAGGGGAATTGTTGGCTGACTGATCAAAATCACTCACTTATGGATTACATGAGGTGGCCTGATGACTGAGTGGTCAAAAGCACTCGTTTATGGATCACATGAGGTGACCTGGTGGCTTAGTGGTCAAAAGCACTCACTTATGGATCACATGAGGTGGCCTGGTGGCTGAGTGGTCATAAAACTCACTTATGGATCACATGAGGGGGGCTGGTGGCTGAGTGGTCAAAAGCACTCACTTATGGATCACATGAGGGGGCCTGGTGCCCCAGTGGTCAAAACACTCACTTATGAATCACATAAGGGGAATTGTTGGCTGAGTGGTCAAAACACTCACTTATGGATCACATGAGGGGGCCTCGTGGCCGAATGGTCAAAACACTCACTTATGGATCACATCAGGGGGGCTGTTGGCTGAGTGGTCAAAACACTCAATTATGGATCACATGAGGGGGCCTGGTGCCCCAGTGGTCAAAACACTCACTTATGAATCACATGAGGGGGCCTCGTGCCCCAATGGACAAAAACACTCACTTATGGATCACATGAGGTGGCCTGGTGGGTGAGTGGTCAAAACACTCACTTATGGATCACATGAGGTGGCCTGGTGGCTGAGTGGTCAAAACACTCACTTATGAATCACATAAGGGGAATTGTTGGCTGAGTGATTAAAATCACTCACTTATGGATATCATGGGGGGGCTGGTGCCCCAGTGGTCAAAACAATTACTTATGGATCACATGAGGGGACCTGGTGGCTGAGTGGTCAAAACACTCACTTATGGATCACATAAGGGGGGCTGGTGGCTGAGTGGTCAAAACACTTACTTATGGATCACATGAGGGGGGGGGCTGGTGGCTGAGTGGTCATAACACTAACTTATGGATCACATGAGGGGGCCTGGTGCCCCAGTGGTCAAAACACTCACTTATGAATCACATAAGGGGAATTGTTGGCTGAGTGGTCAAAACACTCACTTATGGATATCATAAGGGGGGGGGGAGGGGGGCTGGGGCCCCAGTGGTCAAAACACTCACTTTTGGATCACATGAGGGGGGCTGGTGCCCCAGTGGTCAAAAGCACTCACTTATGGATCACATGAGATGGCCTGGTGGCTGAGTGGTCAAAAGCACTCACTTATGGATCACATCAGGTGGCCTGGTGGCTGAGTGGTCAAAACACTCACTTATGGATCACATGAGGGGGCCTGATTGCTGAGTGGTCAAAACACTCACTTATGGATCACATGAGGTGGCCTGCTGGCTGAGTGGTCAAAACACTCACTTATGGATCACATGAGGGGTCTGATCGCTGAGTGGTCAAAAGCGCTCACTTATGGATCACATGAGGGGGGCTGTTGGCTGAGTGGTCAAAAGCACTCACTTATGGATCACATGAGGGGGCCTGGTGCCCCAGTGGTCAAAACACTCACTTATGAATCACATAAGGGGAATTGTTGGCTGAGTGGTCAAAACACTCACTTATGGATATCATAAGGAGGGGGGCTGGGGCCCCAGTGGTCAAAACACTCACTTTTGGATCACATGAGGGGGGCTGGTGCCCCAGTGGTCAAAAGCACTCACTTATGGATCACATGAGATGGCCTGGTGGCTGAGTGGTCAAAAGCACTCACTTATGGATCACATCAGGTGGCCTGGTGGCTGAGTGGTCAAAACACTCACTTATGGATCACATGAGGGGGCCTGATTGCTGAGTGGTCAAAACACTCACTTATGGATCACATGAGGTGGCCTGCTGGCTGAGTGGTCAAAACACTCACTTATGGATCACATGAGGGGTCTGATCGCTGAGTGGTCAAAAGCGCTCACTTATGGATCACATGAGGGGGGCTGTTGGCTGAGTGGTCAAAAGCACTCACTTATGGATCACATGAGGGGGGAAGTTGACTGAGTGGTCAAAACACTCACTTATGGATCACATGAGGGGGCCTGATGACTGAGTGGTCATAAAACTCACTTATGGATCACATGAGGGGGGCTGGTGGCTGAGTGGTCAAAACACTCACTTATGGATCACATCAGGTGGCCTGGTGGCTGAGTGGTCAAAACACTCACTTATGGATCACATGAGGGGGCCTGATCGCTGAGTGGTCAAAACACTCACTTATGGATCACATGAGGGGGCCTCGTGGCCGAATGGTCAAAACACTCACTTATGGATCACATCAGGGGGGCTGTTGGCTGAGTGGTCAAAACACTCAATTATGGATCACATGAGGGGGCCTGGTGCCCCAGTGGTCAAAACACTCACTTATGAATCACATGAGGGGGCCTCGTGCCCCAATGGACAAAAACACTCACTTATGGATCACATGAGGTGGCCTGGTGGGTGAGTGGTCAAAACACTCACTTATGGATCACATGAGGTGGCCTGGTGGCTGAGTGGTCAAAACACTCACTTATGAATCACATAAGGGGAATTGTTGGCTGAGTGATTAAAATCACTCACTTATGGATATCATGGGGGGGCTGGTGCCCCAGTGGTCAAAACAATTACTTATGGATCACATGAGGGGACCTGGTGGCTGAGTGGTCAAAACACTCACTTATGGATCACATAAGGGGGGCTGGTGGCTGAGTGGTCAAAACACTTATTTATGGATCACATGAGGGGGGGGCTGGTGGCTGAGTGGTCATAACACTAACTTATGGATCACATGAGGGGGCCTGGTGCCCCAGTGGTCAAAACACTCACTTATGAATCACATAAGGGGAATTGTTGGCTGAGTGGTCAAAACACTCACTTATGGATATCATAAGGTGGGGGGGAGGGGGGCTGGGGCCCCAGTGGTCAAAACACTCACTTTTGGATCACATGAGGGGGGCTGGTGCCCCAGTGGTCAAAAGCACTCACTTATGGATCACATGAGATGGCCTGGTGGCTGAGTGGTCAAAAGCACTCACTTATGGATCACATCAGGTGGCCTTGTGGCTGAGTGGTCAAAACACTCACTTATGGATCACATGAGGGGGCCTGATTGCTGAGTGGTCAAAACACTCACTTATGGATCACATGAGGTGGCCTGCTGGCTGAGTGGTCAAAACACTCACTTATGGATCACATGAGGGGTCTGATCGCTGAGTGGTCAAAAGCGCTCACTTATGGATCACATGAGGGGGGCTGTTGGCTGAGTGGTCAAAAGCACTCACTTATGGATCACATGAGGGGGCCTGGTGCCCCAGTGGTCAAAACACTCACTTATGAATCACATAAGGGGAATTGTTGGCTGAGTGGTCAAAACACTCACTTATGGATATCATAAGGGGGGGGGGAGGGGGGCTGGGGCCCCAGTGGTCAAAACACTCACTTTTGGATCACATGAGGGGGGCTGGTGCCCCAGTGGTCAAAAGCACTCACTTATGGATCACATGAGATGGCCTGGTGGCTGAGTGGTCAAAAGCACTCACTTATGGATCACATCAGGTGGCCTGGTGGCTGAGTGGTCAAAACACTCACTTATGGATCACATGAGGGGGCCTGATTGTTGAGTGGTCAAAACACTCACTTATGGATCACATGAGGTGGCCTGCTGGCTGAGTGGTCAAAACACTCACTTATGGATCACATGAGGGGTCTGATCGCTGAGTGGTCAAAAGCGCTCACTTATGGATCACATGAGGGGGGCTGTTGGCTGAGTGGTCAAAAGCACTCACTTATGGATCACATGAGGGGGGAAGTTGACTGAGTGGTCAAAACACTCACTTATGGATCACATGAGGGGGCCTGATGACTGAGTGGTCAAAAGCACTCACTTATGGATCACATGAGGTGGCCTGGTGGCTGAGTGGTCAAAAGCACTCACTTATGGATCACATGAGGTTGCCTGGTGGCTGAGTGGTCAAAACTCACTTATGGATCACATGAGTGGGCCTGGTGGCTGAGTGGTCAAAACACTCACTTATGGATCACATCACCTCTCGGCTTTTAGATTTAAATTTCACTTGAGAAGATTCTAGTGTAGGGAAGTTTCTCATTTCATTTGCTCCAGACACTCCAGTTTTCTTCACCATTTCAGAAATGTCCACCTCTGTATGAGGGTATTGCCTTAACTTTTACGTAACTTACCATTATTCTTTTTCACTCTTTAACAAGAATACCTGGGCAATGTCCACTTTTGGTTACATAGTTTGCAGAGTAAACTTAATTTACTGTATCCATTGATATTACAAAGTGGGTTTAGGGGTAATTAATAGGAAAAATAAATAACACAAAAAATCTTAAGTACCGTATTAAAGAAATTTACAGGTAATGGTTAAAGAAACTGTACACATTATCGAAAGGCTACATTATGGAGTAAAGGTGTTTCCTGTTTAGTCAGGATTCTTTCTATTAAGCTGAGGCAGTTTTGTTGTAAATGAAGAAGAGAGATTGTAATATTAATGTTACTTTATTTAATTTACTTATTATTTTGAACAGTGCTTACAGTGCAAGTCAGTTTTTCACAAAGCCTGTAAAACAGAGTCACAACATTGTCCAAAATGCCAGAGGAGACAAAATAGGAAGAAGGTACAGACAGAACCAGAAGCAGAGACTCCAGACAGTGCAGACTATGCCTATTCTCCAAAGTAGAAAATTTTCTCGCTCCTTCATTCCTAAACCAGATATATGAAAAGATATGGCCAGTAACAAGCATAAAATATTATGAATATTGCCGGTATTTTTTTATTTTTGCTGTGTTTTCATGTCATTTTGAAAAGAATTCGGAAAATACATTCCTGTGTGTCTAAATACTCTTGAGACCAATAACATAATTTATTTTTGTAATTTTATACCTAGATATTAAATGTTTGTAATATTTTGAGGGAGAACTATGATCACACCAATAGACATTGTCTACCCAAATTGGAGAGTTTTTAGTGGTCCAAGTATGTAAAAGTGATTTCCTGTCTTGTTTGACTATCATTGAGTTGTACATGTATTGTGTAGGTTTCTTGGATGTGTTATCAAGTACATGTTCTTCTTTCTCAAATAACAATTTCTTTTATCTGTTTTATCATTTTTTTTGCCATAATTACAAGTATTTTTTTAAGACAAGACAAAATAAATCAATTCTTTTTTCTTTTAAGAAATTTGATTGGGTAGAACTTGTTAGTGATATGTATCTTTATGGGCAAGAATTGAATTTGACACCATGTTGTTATGAGCAACACACACTATTTCATTCCTAAGCCACAGCAGTGTTTTCTTTTCCCCCCCCCCTCTCTCTCTCTCTCTCTCTCTCTCCTACAGTTGTGAAAGTATTTTATGTGTGGATTTATTATTTAAAAAAATTTGATTAATATATTTCATTAATATGAAATAAAAAACTATAATCTTGGATATATGAAAGAGTTGCTCATGTAAGATAATGTTTCTTTGTGCAAAATGTCCATAACAAAAAAAGAAAAAACTCAATTTCATATTTATAATAACACAATAGTAATATATAGATCAAAGTTGTTTTTTTTTTTTTTTTCAAAGAAACACAGTTGTAATGTATCCAATTTTTTACATTGCTTAGTGCCTTGACACTTCGTTAAGTTGAGTGAGTGCAATGAACTTTAATTTTCATGTCAAGTTTAAGGGTGTTAAGATGTAAAAGGCTTACAACGATAACTGTTAGACAGCATAATGACTTCATGAGTTCAAGAAAGGAACTTTTCATTTCTTGTAGTTTAGCTATAAGTTGTTGTACAAATATAATTACCGATTATCTACTAGAATACATAAAGCCCATTAAATACTTTCAAATATGTAAATGGTGGGTTATTGTAGAGGTTTCTTGCAATGCTTATGTTAACAGGGTGTTTTCTTCATAAACTCTATCATTAAAAAAATTGCATAACATAATTATATTCAGTGGATAGCAACTGCCAAATATCATGTAAACAATACCATGCTACTTCAACTCATGACTACAATTATTACATGGTTATATAGTACAGTAGCTTTGTATAAAACATGACTCTCACTCCTAGGAGCTTACATAGCTTATTATGTTGTACAAGACAGGATTTTGAAATAGAAATGTTCAATAATAATCACAATAATTAGTGCAATTACAAATATAAGCATTGCACTTTGAGATGGTGTAAAATTATTCATATAACCACCATAGTTATTCCTTGCAAAATAAAAAAAATGCCAGGGATAACTTTGGCAGATACATGACCATAATTATCATAGGTTAATTTATTATATGCAGTACCTGAAAAAAAGTGTATATGTATGTATAGATTTTAACTGCCCCATTTCTCTGTCTGTTATTATATTTGATTAGTTAGTTTTACCTGTTAAATTGTTTTTAAAGCTTCATAAAACTGAAGCAGAAACTGTATATATCAGTGAATTTTTCTATTTTATATATGTATATACTAGGTAATAATTTATAATCGTGAAACTGGAAGCCGTGTGTGATGCGAGTTCATTTTGAATATTATCCTGGTATTCTGTTATGTTTACTTAACATTTTTAATTTAATGGCATTGATGAGTTACCATATAATTCTGTGATATCTATTGAAATATTTTACTATATGTATTTTAAACACCTTGAACTATAATTTTTTTTAGAAATTAAACGATGCCAGTAGCATGTGGTTTAGTTTTATTATTTTTATTATTATATTTGTATTACATATTATTATTACAAGTATTATACAGAGAATTTTTAATTTTTACCATTTATTGGAGATCCAGTCAGGTTTTTTTTATCCCATTAACTGAAGATGAACATTTTGGCTATGCATTTATACTCGTATGTTTCAAAAGACCACATAGATTATGATTTTGGATTTTAATATCCTATGTTATTATCTGATTAAAGCTGTTAATATGTTGTGAAGTGGATTCAAAAGTATTATTATTATTATAATTATTATTATTATTATTATTATTATTATTATTATTATTATACAATATGTTACTTAGACACAGTTTTGGAAATAGTTCAGCTTCTTTACTAAAAGTTATATCAGCAGTTTGCTTGCAGTATCTGGATACATGTTACAAAATTTGGGAGCAGGTTTTAAAAACTTCTGTTACACTGTATATCATAAGGAAAGATCTAAGATACACCCTGTTCTCAAAGTAAACACATTTTAGGATCATCAGAAAACATAAACATAAATCATCGTGATGCACTCAGACCTTATTATAAAACTGCCTGCTTTTTAAATGGTACTAGTCTTAAATATGTATGTATTTAAAAAAAAAAAAAACCAAGAGGCCCATGTGTCTTCACGCTTACCTAAAGATATGTCCCAAATGATATGATAGACAATAACTGTACTACAGAAACTTTCCAAGTTTTACCCAGTTGGAACTTCAATATTCTATATACCTGCCTATACAAAAAGTTAACAGTTTTCAAGTTACTTATAATTTTAGTATTTTAAGCAAAAATATCACTTTAGGGGCAACGACTCCTACATGGATTATAATATTGTTACGAAACTTGGTAACTTGTTAGAGTTTTTTTCATGCTGAACATTTTTGCAACATTATTATTTTTATCCATCTCTTATAGTTTTCAAGAAAATAGCCTAAAACTGCCAAGATCACAAACAAGGTCCTGATAATGACCTTGACCCAATTTTGAAGGTAATTTAAAAACAATAATGTAATGATGATAATAATAAAACTTTAAAACTCCATGAAAATATCGGTTGAAATAGTCAATTTATAACCATTTGAAACCATTTTATGATATTTTCAAAATTAAACGCAAAAATCATCCATTTTAAATTTCACTACTTATACAAACTATATATTTTAGACACTGTAGACGCTGAAAATTAAATCAGTTTTTTTTTACCACTTTCGGTTTCAGAGAAAAAAATGTTAAGTTATTTTTTCAAATGTGACCTACTTTCTACAGCTATTGCAACAAAAGTGCAATTTTAAAAAGTGCCCTCCAAATATCCCATCTTGTTAAGTTTTGATCAATATTGCCCTGATAGTTCCTGAAGAGATGTCAAAAATGTGAGTTACAGATGCACACGGACATACGGACACACGCTGCGCCATGACATAAGCTCACGTGGTTTAAAGGCCAGTTGAGCTAACAAGCGTTTTCAGTAAAAGAAATAGGTCCGGCAGAAAGGTATTTGCCACATGAACTCAACTTCTGTCATGTATATTATATACAAACTTGTAAGAAACATATACATTATGTGATAAAACTATAAGAAATAAAGTATTTTTTATCTTGATAATCTGAACTAACTTAATATTGATTAATATCAATCATAAAGTTAAAAGAAAATTAATGCTCACGACCAGCAACTACTGCAACAAATAACATAAAACAAATCTTAAAAGGAACACAACAATGCTTCAAGTTCAAAATTTCTACCATGTTTCTTCATATTCTGCACGGGAACCACAGAGGTGTACTACGAGCTAAAATATTGAATGATAAAACTGAAAGAACTAAAATTTAAAATCATTAAATAGAAACATACGTCATTTTTTATGTTTCCTTTCTACCAAGTTTTATCAAATTCTAAACAAGCATTACAAGAGATCTAGTAAGGACAAAAATGTAATCATTAAAATATTTCATAGAGCAATAACTCATAAGATTTTCCAGAAAAATCGGTATAATCCGAAACAGAAAAATATATGCACATCCATGAATGTTGTGTATCATTCCTACCAAGTCTCATGATATGAAAGCCATGAATTACAAAGATCTAGTGTGGACAAAAATAATCACTGAAATATTTCAAATAGCCGTAGCTCTAGAAAAACATCCAACCGTAAAAGGGAAACAATATGAATATCCTACGCATTATGTTAATTATTTTTACCAAGTTTCATTAAATTCTCGGAATAGGAATTACAGGGATCTGTAAAAAGTTGGAAAAAAAAACACAGCCATAACTCTTAGAAAAATCCATGAACCGGTGCAGGGAAATTTACATTTACATACCAAGTTATATTAAAATATAAGCAGGAATTGCAGAGATCTGTCCGGAAAAAAATTTCAAAAAGGGACATAACTCATAGAAAGATCATCCAACCGGAACAGGAAGTTGCTATGAACTTACATGTACTACTTAACATTCTTGTAAAGATACATAAAAATTGCCGTTACTCGTATAGGAGTACTAGTACTAGTGCAGACAAAAAGTGTCACCGACAGAATGCATTTCCAATAACCTTGCCAAGTTTATTACGCGTGATTACGCAGTATTACGCTCAGAAAACATCCGTTCAAGTGAAAAATTATATAAATATTGCATAATCTACCGCAATTCAGCTACCCTATGATACACACTGGTTGTCATTGATAATAAAAGAATAAAAGAATAAATTCTATTTTACCGATGTTATTACAACGCACAACTCTTCAAATATTTATACTGCATGTACTGATTTTCAGTCGGAGAATGTGGTTTATGATCATTTCAAACCTGAATTTATTATACATCGACCTTCAAAAAAAAATTATGTTGTACATAGAACTATAAGATGCATTTCTCTTGATACAAACCTATGTATCTCGTATATGAAACACCATGCATGCATACATATACCCTATTCCGATGTATACCATAGATAGTATATGTTTATGGATGTTTACCTGTTTCAAGGGTATTGGGTACACAGTATGGGTTACTTAACAAACCAGGCATTTGTGGTATCATCAAAAAGTTTACACATTAACTTTAGCAAGTTTGAGTCGAATGGTGTTTTGCGCCCTATAAAGGCTTTTTACTAATACGGACTCGGTCAGTCCTTGGATGGTGGAGAAAACAAGAGTGCTTTGAGGTACCTACCAACCTCCGGCTAATAAACAGAAATTTACTTCTTCACGTGAATCTGCCCGAGTAGAATTCGAACCTTGGCGGTGAGAAGCGCTATGATCTGTAACGGCGCGCTGTAGACCATTCGTCCTCTATAAATCACAAAAACCCACGTGACTCCGTGTATGAATACATTTGAATGCAATACACAATCCGGAAATACATTACAATAGGTAAACAAACACGACTGACACGGTTAAAAGCGATTTGTGAGATTTTACAAGAACGGTTCATTTACATAATATATTTTTGAGAATATATATTATAAAAACTTTGCAAGGCAAACTAATCATTAACTCGCTAACGCGCGTTTTTCAGTTTGTTTGCAATTTTTGCTTTCGTATTGATAATAAACATCATTTTTAAAACAGTTCAATTGTTAATAAATTTAAAATGCGATCTTAACCAATTAAATAGATTGGAGATTTCTCCATTAATGTACGTTTTGGTCAATTTCATATTTCTAAGATTTCTTTTTATTTACATATTTATATGCACAAATAAGGCAACTGTACTCGAGTAATTTTGACAAACATTCGAATATCATATATTAAAAATGTCACACATCATGTCACAAATTGTTTCTTAATTGTTTAACAGGTACAATACTATGAAACGTGGTTTACACGTTTGTCGTTCAGCACTTTCTTTGTGAACTGTTTGAAAAGTTACATCCTTTTCAGCGGTTGACGCTTCGTTTAATTTTTTGAAAACCGAGAAGCCGTTTCACACGTGAACCAATAAGTATTCAATATAAAATTTATGTGCATTTTTACACCTTAAAATATACATTGAAGCATGATAATCCATGGCGTCTTGGCAATACAAACATTTAAGATCATTCAGGTTTGACATCCGGTACTGCAGACGTTTCAGGATCAGTTTGTAATCCTACTCTGACGTCATTAGTCTCTTTATACTGATCAGTGATAGTTGAAAGATCAAAATTTTCTCTTTCTGTTAGCGTGGAAACGTCTTGGTTGAAAGAAGAGGTTGCGTTTTGCTCCGATGAAAGAAAGAATGCTTGCATTTCATCAGCAGACAGTCCATTTCCGGTAACATTTTTTGCCGATGAATCGGACTTTTTGACAGACGTTGAATCCTTTACAGAGTTTCCGTTCAATGTTGGTCGCCTGTCTGGAGGCCATGAACATATCAGTAAAAGCAGTGTTCTACGAAACTCTCGATTCATTGAACAATACAATATAAAATTGATTCCATTGTTAACTAAGGCCAGTATATCCATAAGATCACCGAGCGGTATGTATATGTTCTCAAAGAACCGTTCCATGGTTAGACTACCAATAATCAAAATCCCTTGTGGAAGTTCCGTAAGCAGGAACAAGACTATGACTACTAGGAGCATTGCAGTTGTTCTAGTTGTATGCAGGGGACGATTAATTATGACTCCCATTTTTGAGAGTTTTCTTCTTTTGTCCCTGACTTGGACATGAATTGTTCTCAACAAAAGCCCGCCGTAAACTATCATCAGAAGACATGGTATTAGTTTAGCAAGGATACTGTAGAGTATTAGATTAAGAAAGACCACTGGTTTGACATTATTTGTCCCAAGTTTAAGGTCCTCAATAATATACAACGATGTGTTTCCGTTTTGGATAATCTCAAGTTTGGTAGACATATAGTTGGGTATCAGTAGTAATACTGATCCTACCGATATCACAAATATCACAATTCGCGATGTTATAAGTCGTTGTAATTGGACCATGTTTCCGGTCTCGGGCGATTGAATATGTTTGTAACGCAATATAGCAAGGGAAACGCCCAACCAGATTGAGATTGTATGGGTTGTGGCTGAAAAATTAACGTGAAACAAAAGATATTGCATCCAGTTGATACTGTTTTTGTCAGGCGATATGGAGTGTGATGGGTAGTCGCAATAAAAATGAACAGCAAATGGAACATATTCTATCATTGTCAACATGTCGGAGACGGCCATCCATGTCAGAACCAGGTTGATCGACGTCTGCATGTGTTTTCTTGTAAGCACCGTTATGTTAATGAGGTTTGTTGGTATTCCAAAGAAACAGACAATTAGACTCAAGTAACCATGGATACCACCATACCAGGTACTGAACTCCTCTAAATTTTTGTTAGTGAAACTGTTTGGTGTATAACCTTCCTGTGATGTGTTTGACACCAGAGCAGCCGTTTTGGGTAACAGCTCGGATTCCATGATTTGTTTTAGACTTTATGTCAATCGGCTACACTTTAAGATTATGGACTACAAAAAGAAAAAAAAACATGTATATGTAAAATTTACCGTCAAATTGATGTCAGAAAGTTTGGATCTTAATCAAACTCTAGGCTTGTTTAATTCCAAGATTGAAATAGATCAGTAAAAATGTTTTAGGATAAGAAAATCGCAAGCAAACATGTAATGTGTAATAAGCTTACCACAACATTTAACAAATTGATTTCATTGTGTACCATTTGTAAATGAGATTGGTAAGGTTAACACTTACTACCTACCGGTATCGTAGTTAGTGTCTTTGAGAGCTTTCAATAGCCGTACCAGTTATCAAAAACAAACGATAAACTGGATGATCAAGGAAATTACAAACATATCATTACTGCTACTAGGGCCAATAAAGCAAACATAATAATTAACATACAAAAAATAAACAAATTAGTGTAAAGGTGATTTATTAAGAACTAACACTGAATTTACTTTATGTACAAAGTATAAATTTGTGTTTAGCAAAGATACCGGTAATCGGAATTCGAACATCCTTCCAGACCTTTTGCATAGTATATACACATCCATATGGTTTGGCGACGAAACTACATTGGTCATATATGGTACAAAGCATAAAGAAAAAATAATTCTTAAATCTTTATTTATTTATTTATTTATTTATTTTTTATTTATTCGATATGAAATTAAAAAAAACATACATGTCTTTATTATTTTTAGCGGACGAAATGCTAACATTCTTAAAATTTGAAAATAAATGATTAATTCAAATACCTTATGATAATTACAAATTTGTCGGCGGACATGAAAAATGATGCTAATGTTGCATCAAGGCAATTTGTACATGCACTAAAGAAGTAAAATCAGCATTAGACTATTCAGTAAACCAACAAACAGTGTTTAACCTAAAAGCATAGGCGGATCAGGAAATAGAAAAGGGGAGTCTAGAATAAAGAAACGAGTATTTTACTGAAAGCAGAGTTGCGCACTAAAGGCGTGTCCATGCTAGGGGGTCCGGGTGCATGCTACCCCGGAAAAGTTTTAAGGAATAACATTCAAGAAGACACAATTTCCTGTATTCCTGGAGTAAAAAGCTTTTTCTGAATAAGCCCTAAATATTTTTTTTAAAAAAACTTTTCTTCAACATTTTCTTTTTTTCTAATTTTGAAAGGGGGGATTCCGAACCCCCTGGACTCCCCTATCCCTGGATCCGCCTATGCGAAGCATCAAATTTGTGAGTATGAAACTCAAACGTTATATAAACAAATAAACGAAGCCTAAACTCACCTGTAACGTGCGTGTGATCGACCTGAAGATTTTCCACTTCATACAATGATTCCTTATATGTAATAATCAGGGATGTTACAAAAACGTCAATATTTAAAATGAGACAATATTGCCGTTCACTTGCAAGGATTCTTATCCTTTCTAACTCCGTTGACTTACTTTTTTGGATATTGAAGTTTGAGTACTTATATCCTCTATGTATTACAAGAAAACCAATTTCCGTTTCAGCTTTACCATTTTATTAACTTATTTTTTAAAACATTTATCTTTCATTGTTATGACGTAAAACATTATAGTTTGACCACAGCTTAACATTTTACACATTAATAACTTGTTTTTTTTTTAAACATTTATTGATGGCGTCAGTGCATACATGACAGTTTCCGAATCGTTATTTTCCAATTTAGTTAATCAAGATAAGTGTTTACAAATTAATAAATACCTATTTATAGCGTTCAATCATAATTAACCATTTTCGCTCTTTTTTATCAATTATCGTGAAGAAAGATGTGATAGATACGGAAGAGGGTCGTTAGAATAAAAATATAAACGTTAAAATCAACACAGGTGTGAGGAGTACAAATTATTATATAAGGCATATGTGCAGGTAATTATCTTCAAATGGGATCGCTTATATAATCGATTTACTGATTTTATTTATATTTTTGAATCATAAATCTATATAGTATTTCATTAAGAATTTTATTTGCGATCCAAAAATTGCATATCAGTTCAAACACATGTACCGGATATATAGTTTGGTGGTTTTTTTTTTTTTTTTTTTTTTTTTTTTTTTTTTTTTTTTTTTTTTTTTTTTTTTTTAATTAATTAATTAATTAATTGTCTTTTTGTTTGGAGGACGTTCGGTTATATTTCTGTTTCACTAATGATTTTTTAAATAAGTTCTTAAATTGATTGGGGTGGGCAAGAATCAAGGCTAATAATGTAAGCCAAATAGCTTATAATAGGCTCCGGTTTGATTGAAAATGTCCATATATTCTGTTAAAGATTTAAATCACTTTTATCCGAATTCAGTTGTAATAATCATGTTGTTGCGCACAACCTTAAAATCGTTTTATTAAGTTTAAATCTTTAACGCTATTTAAATTCTTCACCTTAAACACTGATACATGACAAATAAAAAAGCGGATCTGGGATAAAATAAATTTTGACAAAGCATTCCACAAATTTGTGATTCCTTATTACGGCTAATAATTCGTCCCTGTAGGTTATAATTCGTTTCCATGAAATTGTGTTTTGTTTCTAAAGATTTAAATCGTTTCAACGAATTGTAATTTGTTTTCAAGAATTTGTAACTAGTTACTTCGGATTCGTAATTCGTTTAAAATATGTTTATGTGTCCTTAATAAGCTTCTGTAGAAAAAAATATATTTAATTTTCATTCTTTTTAAGTAGAAAAACTTTATGATGGTTAATATAAGAATTGATGTCCAAGAACTTCAATTTTAAGGTTTAATTGATCTCATTTTGAACCATATTGGTATTGTCACGGCTTAATAGACTATTGACCCTTAACTATATATAGTCTAGGACAGAATTTGACACAGAATTTTACATTTGGGTTGCGTTTTCTAAATGCAAGATACAATATTTATTCAAAGGAAACAGCGTGGGCGAAGGACAACTTTAAATCATTTTTTTATGTGCTATATCTATTCGAAACAGCATAAAGTTGAAAAGTAGCTGAAGCTATATTATCCTTCTATCAACAATGTGAATTAACGTTCAGAACTTGTGTACAAAGTCGTTCAAACACTTAACCCTCAAATAACATCTTACTTATGCAAGAACATCTATTGTATATGTCATATACCATTTTTTGAATTTAATCATAAAATACATTCAAAATATGGTATATGACAATATACCATTTTTTGAATGTATTTTATGATTAAATTCAAAAAATGGTATATAACATATATATGCCGGATCAGCTTACAAGCAATTGTCAGAATGTGTCATGATAAACCATGGCTTTATTACAGCTGTTACCAATCGAATGTATTAATAATATGACGGACACATGTAAATAATTTTTATTTATAACAATACAAATCTGATGTCATGGCAACTTAAATCTAGCTATCACTCGAGACTTAGATACCTGTTGATGGTAGCCAACTGATGTGTCTCTGTGAATCTGCAAACTTGAAAACACTGCCTTGAAATATTATCGAATATCAAAAACTTTTATCTAAACATGTAAACTTATGTGTGAATTTAATAATATTTCTTTTTTAAATCGCGGTGCATTCTTTGAGAAAGAAATTTTCTGTGTTTAGGCACAAAAAAGGTATTTGGTTATTCAAAATCATATAAAATGTTGATAAAAAACTTAATATTTCTTGGTAATAAAAACGGTTAAATATAACATAAATTATATCTAATGTGACAATAAAACTATCATGATATGTTTTAATCAATCATTGTCATTGTGTGTTACGTAACATTACCCCCGGCTTAAAATATTGACAAAAGTTCTCGCCGGAGGAGTTTACATTAAGGATATTAAACACGTATTGCGATGACACATTCAATTGATATTAAAATTAACTTATTACCTCCCTTAGTTTCGTCAAGCTCTGATTATTAACAGCTTATGAATTTTTTAAAGAAGCGTCGATGTTGATTGTTTTTGTTTTTATATAATTGTGCTCTCTGTAGGTGTTGATGAGGTGGTTTTCAGTTTCTATAAAGAGAAAAAACGAAAGCGAAAAGTGATAAAAAATGGACTATAAAAAAACCATCAGTTTTCTTGTAATTAGTATTTACTTAGTTCGGGATATTACCTGCCAAGGTAAGAGTATTATACAGTGTATAAAGGTATATGGAGCAAAAAATATGGCCAGGTAAGATATACAACCATGACCAGTGATAAATATATTAACCGGTATAGTCACAATAACATATTTATAAGTTGTAGACATTAATTTTAGCGATGTTTATATGGAGATCAAAATATACAGCATATGCATGTAAACCTTAACATCAAAAATATTCAAAAAAAAAACATTAAACAACCATTTCCGCCATTAAGAAAGTTTGAATTATTTTACTTTCACTTGATGTCGCGCTGATTTAAAAAAGTCCCGTTTTCCTTATGCAAGTTGAACGATTCCCTTCTATAATAGGTTTAGGGTAAGATAATTCTATTTATTTTTAATTACTGTTCTTTATTTTGATTGAGATTGAATTTGTCGCTTGTTTTTACTGTTGTTTATTTAATCTGATAACATTTTTTAAATAACAAATATTTATAAATATAAATACATTGAGTCTGATAATTGATATTAACTTGGAACGTTTATATATATATATATATATATATATATATATATATATATATATATATCTGAACATTAAATAATTTTGTTTGACAAATTTAGCGGCATTTGGCGAGTGAGCCAGAAAACATAATGGGTTTTTTTTTATCAAGGGAGATAATTCATGAATTGATTCTGACAATGAATAATTTCTAATTCTGGTTAAATATGTGCACCTTAAGTTTTAAGTTTTTCATATTTGCACACGACCCCAGGTTTTATATGATATGTAACTAAGTTTTGCTGGTTTTGTCTCGGCATATCTGAAAAATTATTACATAGAACATTTGTTGCATTTATATTGGAAAACATTTTCCTTTCAAAATTTAAACAGCTAATGTGTTCATGAGATTTGCGGTGAACATGTTGCATCACCTTCAAAACACAGGGGCTTGGTGTTAGGATGTTTTTATTTTTGTTTTAAAGATTATTTATTTGTGTTTTTATTACATGCGAGGTTGATACAAGTTCATACATATCGATAATTTTGCCTGAAATCCATTTTTAACAAACTTTAAAAAAAATTCCGAAATATAGTCTATAACATTAAACAACACGTTTAATGTTATATATTTCGGAATATACCGCATATATATCTGGCATGTAATAAAACACAAATAAATTATCTTTAAAACAAAAATACAAAAATCCTGACACCAAGCCCCTGTGGTTATGTTAGGAGTGCATGAGATTTGTGATTAACATGTGGCATCACCTCCAATAAAGTTTGCCTTGGGTTAGGTGTTCATGAGATTTGTGGTGATCATGTGGCATCACCTCCAATATAGTTTGTGTTGGGTTAGGTGTTCATGAGATTTGTGGTGATCATGTGGCATCACTTCCAGTATAGTTTGTGTTATGTTAGGTGTTCATGAGATTTGTAGTGATCATGTGGCATCACCTCCAAAATAGTTTGTGTTATGTAAGGTGTTCATGGGATTTGTTTTGAACATGTGGTATCACTTCCAATGTAGTTTGTGTTTGGTTAGGTGTGCATGAGATTTGTGGTGATCATTTGGCATCACTTCCAATATAGTTTGTATTTGGTTAGGTGTGCATGAGATTTGTAGTGAACATGTGGCATCACCTCCAATATAGTTTTGTTTGGTTAGGTGTGCAAGAGATTTGTGGAGATCATGTGGCATCACCTCAAATATAGTTTGTGTTATGTTAGGTGTGCATGAAAATTTTGTGAATATGTAGCATTATGTCCAATAAAGTTTGTGTAATGTTAGGTGTGCATGGGATTTGTGGTGAACTTGTTGCATCACCTTCCACTGGTTAGGTTGTTGTTTGGCTGTTGTGCTACTCTTGGTGAACATGTGACATCACCTCCAATATAATTTATCTACTTTAGGCGTTTATGAGATTTGTGGTGAACATATGGCTTCACCTCAAATATAGTCTGTGTTATGTTAGGCGTTCCAGAGAGAACATGTGACATCATTTCCAATATAGTTTGTATTGTGTTAGGCGGTCATGATATCTGTGGTGAACATGTGGCATCACTTCCAATATAGTTTGTGTTATGTCCAGTGTTCATGAGATTTATGGTAAACATGCGGCATCACCTTCAATATAGTTTGTATTATGTTGGGTGTTTATGAGATTTGTAGTGAGCATTCGGTCTTACCTCCAATTGGTAAAGTTATTGTTCGGCTCTTTTGTTACGTGGTGTACATGTATATCATTAACTTCCTTTCTGTTGGATTATGCAAGATTTCCATGTGATTTTATGTGTGGCGTTCTAAATCCCTTATGTTTCCACAAATATATATATGAATTATTTTATGTGCGAAACGATTGCACATGTTTTAGATAGAAGATATTCAAAATGTTTAATTATTTGACAGAATTTTAACTCTATTGGGGTCACAGTGTTTGTGACAATAAAATAAATCTTCATAGAAAATCCAGTAAAATTTAATAATGTTTAAAATTGTCGAAGAAGTAGTAACCCGAATTACAAATATCTTGCAGATGATGTCTTTGGTTGTTATTACTCATAAAAGCACTGTATTAATTGTGAATGTTTCATTTTGTTTCAGTGTATTTGGAGTGTTATGACTGCAGTCATTTTGAGTTATTGAATTATGACGGTAGATATAACCACACCCTTATGGATGCTGTAGTACCGATTCTTGCAAGGATGTCTGATTACGGTTGTCGGCGGGGGAGCGGAACAATTTCGGACCAGAATCAAAATTACAACAACCAGAATTACAACCAAAATAACAACATCAACACTAACAACAACAACTATAATAACAACTACAATAACAATTACAAACCAAGGACCAAGATATGCAGTCCTCCACCCCTTGGTTCCCGGACCAGAAAGTCTATGTGTGTTACATATGAAGGAGTCTTATACACACGTATATCTAATTCTAGTAAGTTATCGTTAACGATGTATCTTTATTATACTGACTGAGAGATGTACTGACTGAAAGATACAAAGTACCTACACTTACAAGTGTCAGAATAAATTTTAAAATTTGCATATTTTCCGGTTTAAATTAGTTTGAACTTTTTTCCTTAATAATGTCATACAGTAAACACATCTTAAAGTTGTCATTATAAATTATAGTTTTATTTAACAGATAATTGGTGTTGATCTTAAGTTTCTCCGCTTAATTAAATCACTAAAACCCGTATTTAACTTTAACTACTCGTACCATAGTCAGAACGAGATACGTCATTGCTACAGCTCTACAAGTTAATATACCTTTTTTTAATTTGACTTAACAAGATGGTATAAAATCAACTAACTTCCTGCGTATGGTGTATATGTTTCACAGTTAATACGGTACGGTAGAACTTGTTCCCACTATGGGAACTTTCTGCAAAGAAGCAAATTACTTACAATTAAATTGTTGACACAAGGATATTGCAAGCCTAGGCTAATCAGGGCCCTTAAAAAGTTTTATGGCCGTCATCACAATATTGTTGATAAGTATGTAGTCACTGTATCCCAACTTATACTGGATATATTTGACTTACCATAGGTCTTTGTTCCTTTCATTCTCAAAATTGACTTACACGTGACGGGTGTAGCTAGCTAAACAGGAGGTGCTTACCCTTCCGGAGCACCCGGCCTCACTTCCTTGATGGAAGTTCACGTGTATCACCTATTTTGCCAGTTTGCAAAGTTTTTACTTTGTTTTTGGGATTGTGATATGGACAAGGACTGGTATGTTTGTTTTATTTAAACCAAAATTGATATAGATTAATTCTATTTGCAACAGTGACTGAAAACACACATACTGGTAATGTTGTCATATTATAACTTTTTTAAAAATTTCATTCAGTTGTCGTAAAATGATTTTTTTAAAAAGATATTTCATTCAGAAAATTAAAAAAAATAGAACGAGACTGAATAAAGAAATAAATAAATAAATTGAGAAAACAAGACAACATTTAACTGCAGCTTAATCCAAAAGGTTAGTTTGATGATCAGTGTGTGTGTGTGTGTGTGTGTGTGTGTGTGTGTGTGTGTGTTAAAAAAATCTCCTGACGAAGTAGTTTATGGAAAACAGTTTATTCATTTACTTTGAAACATTTATAAGGATTTATTTTTTGTTTTTATTTTAAGATTTGTAATATGGTCTGTAAGTGCTATGCTAACTTTTTTATTTCTTAGATGGATATGAGTGTTGACCCAATATCACGTTAAAAATACGTCTAAAATGTCAAATTATCCATTTATGGCGACTTCATTTGACGTCTTTCAAATCACACGCATTATATCCTAAATTCGGTAGTCAGTACCGACAGAAATTGTACCATGTAGCAAAATTTTCAGTCGTCTTAATTCGAAATAAGTTTAAACCGAAGGTTTGTTCTCTTATGCAAAGTATTTCTTAGCTGGATTTGGATTCATATAATTTTCGAACTTTGGATTAATTTATTTTCAACTTTTTGTATCTATCAACTTTTTCGGTTCCTGGCGTCACTGATCACGAGAAATGTGAACATACGGCACATCAAAATTAAACAATTATTTTTGTTAGATATTTACCCAGATGTTCACATGTCTAGTCTCGCCGACACTTTCGGTATAAATTCATTTTTAGTGATCCTGCATTTATTGCAGTTTGTTTAAAACAAAAGCCTGTAAATGTCTGTTAAATTTATTGTTCTCTCTCTCTCTCTCTCTCTCTCTCTCTCTCTCTCTCTCTCTCTCTCTCTCTGTATGTGTGTGAACAAGTTGTTCTTCGCCGTCTTTTTTGTAGTGACATCATCATCTGACCACACTAAGCTGTCTAGTAATAAAAACTAGTTACAGTTGTAACTAAATCCAGCATGTCCTCTATTTGGACTTTTACTTATCATTAAAAATGTAAAATAACACAAAACCAATCCTTGAGAATATGAGCAAAAACAAAACGTATCCACCGAGATCAAACCAAGACAAATTCTACACAAGTATATGGATAGATTAAATAAATGTTAACCTGCAATGACATTAAAACGAAAAAGGAAAAATAATCTAATTTAAAAAAAAACCCACACATATGGTAAAAAACAGAAAATGCAATTAAAACTTGAAAGTTGTTTTCTCTTCCAAAAGGTTAAAGATTGGGCGTTAACACCATCGATATCTTCTGTATTATGTATATATCACCGTTAACACCATCGATATCTTCTGTATTATGTATTAACAAACAGAGACACTGTTTTACTAATCCTGACCTATTTATATTATTTTTAAGTCTACTTTACTGAAACAATTAGCATTTTCACCATTTTCAATGTAAATGTAAAAGTTTTGAAAATAAATTTATTTATTTATTAGGTCCTTAGATTCAACTGAATCTGTGACCACAGAACAATTATATACACATACAAACATAGAACAGTATTGTTATAAACTATTTTATTTATCTGTGTTTGTTTCAGGATACGTAATTAAGACGGTTACCATGGATTGCAAGGATCTAGACCAGACAGTACAACAAGAATGTACTCTTCATAGTGGTAAAGATGACGATAAATTTTACTTTGAAAAAAAATTATACGGAAAATTCCAGGACCAGTTACAAGTTCAGAATTATGAAGGCGAGATGTGTAGTTGTAATCACAAAGATTGTCAGTTGTATAGCAATGGTAGACATAATATTTACAGCATTGGTTTATTACTTATCTCATTGTTAGTGGCTTTTTTGTTTCATCGGTTTTAATTTATAAAATTAGTACTTGTTAAAATATATTCGGTTATGTTTTCCTGGTTTTAAGCAGTACAATTAACTGTCATGTGATTGTACTTAATTATATGGTTCTATTTCTAAGTTTCTTTTAATTTGCAAGAAGAATTTTATGGGAAATTTTTTTAAGCTTTGAAAGCAATACACTAAAAAATTTTATTTTATTATTATTTTTTTTTTTTTTTTACAATTCGTAATCTTTTATAATTTTATTTCTAGACTATTGGATTTACCAGAGCTACACAGGTAGTAAGGTTGTTAAGTTTTATGTAGCTGATACTTGTGTATTATACAAGTAAAAAAAGCATTTTTACCAGATCATATAACTTTTTTAAAAAAAAAAAAAAAAGAAGAAAAACCCGAAATTATCAAACTTTTGAGTAATTTCACAAGAATTTAAAAAAATTATTAAAGTTTCAAGCATGTGCAATTAATAACTTTTTAAACGATGTTTTAACTTTAAATTCAAAACCATTAAAGCTTTTAATCAGAAACAAAACTATATCTACTAAGAGTTTTATTCCTCAATTTAAACAGTAAGATAATAACACATATCAACTAATAAGCGACCTTTGAACCTCAGTAAAATTTAAAAACCGGAAGTACATAGGGATATATTGTATCACGTTCAAATTCATCAGAGTTGCATTATAAGAATTGTACTAGTAATTCATTGTAATAATGCCTTTTATTGCAAAAAAAAACACATAGCTATATATTTGTATATACATTTAGATAGTTTTAAGCTTAAGCTTGAAGTCCATGACTTTTTATATTTGCCATTGCAAATGCCAGCAAATAATGTAAGTTATAAATTGTAGATCTTATGTTTGCTAAATTCAACATTGTTAAAGGGTACCTGTAACCAAAATTTTTTTCATCACAATTGTTTTGTTAATTATTTAAATATAACTATATTGAAAACCGCATCAAAATTAGTGACAAAATAAAAAAGTTATAGCGGTTTGAAATCCACATTTTATAACTTTCTCTTTATCGAAAAGTGAAACGCCTCGTTTTGAGTTATAAACGTGTGACGTCATTGCAGTACTAGAAGTAGTGTCTAACGTAATAGACAGTA
This sequence comes from Tegillarca granosa, assembly GCA_029721355.1. Lineage (NCBI taxonomy): Eukaryota > Metazoa > Mollusca > Bivalvia > Arcoida > Arcidae > Tegillarca > Tegillarca granosa. The sequence continues at coordinate 45,097,776 of CM056597.1, read as the reverse complement.
GTAACAATGATGATATATTGATGTATGTAGAAGAAAGTAACGACTCTGACGTGTACCTATTTATGTCAAATAGTTCGTCATTATTTCGGGAAGCAGTAGACAATCTTATCAGTGATGAATTTGGAGTAAAACCGTTATTTATTCGAACCAGAAACCGACGAATCTGATGAACATATAGAGTCGAGTCCCAAACTGCGTTTGGTTGCATAGCTGTTGAAAAATACTTGACGAGTGTTAACTTGTCAATAACACGAAAAATGATTATATTTTTGACTTAAGAAAATAAATAATTTTATGAAGTCGGACTGGACAGACTCGAGAATTACGATAAGTTGCATAGCTATAACAAAAGATACGCGATTAGTTTTAACTAGTCAAATACACGAAAAAATAATTTTATTGTCGACATTTTAAAATGAATGAAATATCAAGTCGGACTGGACAGACTACCGGATGAATATTATGGAACTTACTGTGGTGTCATTTGCTGATTTTGAATTTCTATTAAAATAATGCATTCAAAATTTTGAATGCATTATTTTAATAAAAATTCAAAATCAGCACATGACAGTGGCACCGGGTAAAATCAATACATAAAAATCCAATCGCCTATATTCTTTTGTGCAATGTTTATTGACAGTTGAAATTAATTGACCGTAGAGTCTGGCGGCATCACATTTCCTCGATAATTGGAAAATGTTCACACAATTAAAGTTTGTAACATAGGTTAATTAATGTTGGGATAATAAAAAAGAAAAAAAAAAAAAAAGAAAGATGTTCCTTCTCAAATTATTTTACGCGAAATATATTATAATTGTTTAAAATGAAATGACACGGATTTTAGAATGAGACCTCATTTTAAAAAAACGAGATAAAAATAATAATAATAATAATAATAATAATAATAATATTTTTATGAATTTGTATATATAGAATAAAGAATTTTAAAATATCATAGCTAAATGTATGCCCAAGGAAAAGTGAAAACTAAAATCTAATAAAATCAAATGCTGTAAGTAGATCAATAAACGTTTTAAATGGACTATTCTGGTCGTCAATTTTTTAGTTTTTATTTTGCATAAAAGTTGTATTTTATAATTAAAATAATAATAATAATAATAATAATTATTATTATTATTATTATTGACATGAAAACTGAAAAAGAATTCCTTTTCTTACTTTTTTAAAATTTACAAATGAAATATCCATTTTTTCCGGAGTGAAATCTTTATACTGTATATGACAAATAACGTTTACCAAATAAAACTATTTTACTTTAATCGAACTGTAAATATATTATTGTATATTACAGGTCGTAAGATAACTTTATCAACCTGCAAATCAATTATGCAAATTATAAGTGACATCCTGTTAATTACAGGTGTGGGTCTAAATCTAAGGAATGTGTCTAATAAACAAAAGGATTAATAATAATCGTAATTATCGGTACATGTCAAACGGATGTTAATTCCACTTCATTAAATAGTTTTCCCGTAAAATAATCATAGAAAGTTAAACTACGAGTTCGTATTTGACTTATTTTAGTAGTTCTGTGGAGGTATGTTACTGGTATGACGTCACAACACGGGAGCCTCGATATCGACCTTTTTGATTTTGATTTCTAGAGATGTATCAGAAAATCACCGATATCTACCTTATTATGGAATGGAATTTTATGGAATTTTCGCTACAGTCATATTTAAGTACGACGAATAAAATATGTCAAAACTAAAAATCGTTACAGGTACCCTTTAAACGCTACACTTCTACAGAACTATTTTATATATCCCAATAAAAGCAGACAAACCATGGCATTTAACATTGTTGTAGCTAGCAAGTTTTCATCTGCAAAATGCTATGATATTTATAAAGATTTAAAGCTGCATAACGTTTACCCGTTTTTTATCAATATAAACTGGTTGTTTTCATGATCTTTGAGATTCATTTTCTTAAATTCACTATTATTATTCCATAATAAATGGAAATCCTAAAAGGATAAAATGTTATATCAGTTTGAGCATGCGAGAAGGTCCTACATGTATGTAAACAATGGTCTCGGCAAAAAGCGTGTTTGAGCGAGAACGACAACAGATTCTGCAGAGAAAAAAAGAGCTAACTTGGACAAAATGACTTCAAGGTTTCAATCGGCCAGGCTCAGATAAAAAATGGTTTTAAATAAAACAATAGTTTTGCTTGGATACGCACTATTAAAAGTGACCGCATTGCTCTTGAACACGCGTGTTTTTGCTGTTTGTTGACGTTTTCGATAAAGAATCACGAGATCAATTCTTTAGTAGATCGAACCCCCGTAAATTTCAACGCAAGTAAAAGTTTTATCAAAGAACCAAGTATCACATTTTTCATGAGACATAGTTAGAAAATTTGCCGTTTTATAATATGCACAGGAAAACTTATGCAGCTTTAAAAGTCTTTTTCAACTTTTAGACTGTAGGCATAGAAAATATTTTGTCTTTGGTACAAACTATTGACAAAAAATAATTATAAGTGCTAAATTGTATTGTCTCTATATAATGTATGTTTGTATGTTTTTCTTTTTTTTTCATAACTGTGTAAATAGCCAATCATGACACGAAGTCGATCAAATAAGTTCACATCAATGCCTCAAAGGTTTGCTTTAGTTTCTCATCTGCAATACATTTGATGAATGTTTATATATATAATGATAATAAAGCCGCTGTATCCAAACTTATCCTTGATATTTAACTTCCCATAGTTTCATGTTCCTTCCATTCTCAAATTTGTTTTTGTACGTGTTGGGTGAAGCTAGTGAAGATAGGTAGACTGGAGGCCCTTACCCTTTCGGAGCATACAGCCTATCTTCCCTGGAAGGATTGCCAATTTGGACATGGACCGGTATGTTTGTGTTTGATTTGTTCCGTACAACTTTGAGAGTATTTGCAAGTTATAAACGTCATGAAGAAGTGACTTGCTTATTACCACATTATACATGGTCATGGACTGGTATGTTTACAGAACAAGTGTTTTATTATTATTATACATTGTTGCTTTATTTATTTTTCTGATTCATTGACTCGCCAGGTATGTCATAAGCAGCATTTAAAAAAATATACATATTTTTAAGGATTGAAACAGCAACAAAATAGAAAAAGTTAAGAAATGCAAATATTATCATTGGACTTTCTAGAGATGACATTATTGCGTTTCAACTTCCACTGCCTTTGCAAAGCAAACTAATTATAAGATGCTAGTGGACGTTATTCGGCTTGCATTGCACGGAAATACAAGTTATAGCAACGTAACGTCATTCTACAAATATAAACGTCTAAACAAGAACAACGTTCAGAATAATTTCGTCTTTTGGGGAAATGACGTCAAAAATTATGTCCAACGACATGTCATATATTGCGTTTATTGTGTTTCACGAGTTTATTAATATTATCCTTAGCGACCAGCAGAAAGGTATTTAAAGTATGTGGGATGTTTTAAACAATAAAGACCACCGAGTCCTTTTCAGAAAAAAAAATCCACTGGAGCGTCTGTCCTTTGAAAGTAGAATTAACTTAGTATGTACAATATAAGTATTACGTAATGTAATATAATTTCAATGTGCCATTTTCTAATTTGTGCTAGTTTTTATACCACACAGGTATTTAGTATAATAACAGTGATAGTTATAAGTTGCAATTTAAAAAACATAAATTAAAATAAAATTGTATATAAGTTATAACAAATTACAAATCTAAATGAAAAATAAGAGTATCCAATTGGAATTTGTTTTAATCTAGAGCCTACTTCCTTTATATGTATGTTACTTCCTCGTTTCTCTTTTATGTATAATAGTACGTATTTCTACATCCAGTGAAAAAAGTGAAAACATTGTACTCTATCTGATCATAAGTATTTACATAGTTATTAACTTTTATCTAAAAACATTCCATATAGCTTATGTTACTTGTCCAAAAGCATTATAACTTTCATTAAGCGTGTGCATGATAATTCTGTGTTATTTGATTTTCCGTCTTTTTTATGATAAATAATGGCTGTTTTATTGCCTGTAGTAAAAAATGATTTCTTGTTTTTCGTTTTTCTGGTCTTTTAAACAAAACGGTTTCTCTAAATATCTTTTTTTTTTCAAATTTGAAAATGCATAACATGTACAGTTCATGACAAACACAGTACACATCAAGAACATGCCGCTGGAAAGGAGTTGAGTAATTGTGTTTAACGTCCCAGTCAAGAATATTTCACTTATATCGTGACGTCGCCAGCTATAGGCGAAAGTACAGAAATTTTGCCTGTGCGTTGCGCTGATGGCATTATACAGCAGGGTTCTTTATTCTGCTACGCTTGCCGTGACCACAGGTACTTGGGGTTATTTGGAGGCGGTCGGTTCTAAAGAACACTTGAACATATTGGTCTCCACTGGTTATATAGAATGTCTTTGGGTGGACACCGGGCAAACAGTATTGATAAAACGCATGTAGGCAAAGATCGACCAGTTTAACAAAACTTCGCAGATTTTCATGACGTAATGCTGTTAATGAAGTTCCAAGCATTTTGGTTCATGACAAGAAAGGTTTAAATGTTTACCTACTTCATGTCATGTTGACCTTGATTGTCGGTCAACGTCAACCTGCTTTGAAAACTTGGTAGCTGAGTGTAATGGGAAGGAGTGGGAAAAATTGGCGTTTTCCAACAGTCAAAAATTTCACTTATATCGAAGTGGTCAATTCTGAGATTGTAGAAGAAACGGGAGTGCCTTGGGAAAACCACCGTTTTAGGCAAGCGAACTGACAATTTTTCACATATGGAAACTGCGCGGTGCCGGGGATTCGAGCCTATGGTATGGGAGGTTTTGCGATCGTTAAACGCGCGTTTTACACCACTCGGCAACCGAGGGTCTATAAACTGATGTACAGGCGTTTGTTTCTATCAATAATGAAAGACGGTATACATGTATATGTATGTATAAATAAATAAATAAGACCTTCTTAATATTTATACAAATAAACCGTTCTTTATTATTTATAGAAACAAGCGCTTGTAGCGTGATGCTGTATAAATTTTCAAGTCCTAAGGCCTTTCATTTCATGACAGGCCGTTTAAAGGGTTTAACGATTAAGGTAAATTTGACCTTAAATGAGGTTCAAGGTCAACCAGCTTTGTCAAATTAAAGGGTTAAGGCCAGGCAACGACAGAATTCCTGCCAGGTTACATCACCATTGGTTATTTTGTTCTGGAAAAGTCCCCAAGTAAAAAGTTTATGAAAGATAACAAATAGCTTCCAGGTGAGTTAAAAGTCATGTGTAATTATTGACAATTAATAAGTCAATAGGGTTCTCTAGTTGTTTGATATAATTTGAATCTCTAGATAAGTCTTCTTTAGGTCGAATGTTTTAAGTGTGTCGAGTTTGCATATACTTATGGGGAACTTCAGAAAAATAAAGCTTTAAATACTGTTTAAAAACTACAGTTTGAAGTTGAAGACTCATCCATGAAATAGTGATGTTTAAAAGGCCAAGATATCACCAGTCTTCTTCTTCTTATTATTATTTTATCAAATACTATTAATGGTAAGAAAGGGAATCTGTGTAGTTTTATTTTTCAACTAGAAATAAATTTTAAATACCGATATTCAGAATGTTTAGTCTTGGCTTGATAATAGAATATGCTGAAATATGCGGAATTTTGTGTATTTGTATGCTGTATGCAGCCCCCCCCCTTTTTTAATTGATTTATGTAGTTTCATGGACAGATGTCAGGATGTCGAGGTCACCTAATAATAATATCTCTTTTGTAAGGACTTTAATTTAAGGAATGCTTGTTATACAGATCCTTGTTTTGCTATACAATCAACACAGATTCATCAAAGTATCATCATGCAATAAGGACAAAACTGTCACTTTTACCAATAAATACTACAAAACTCTACATATAATTCAACATTTATTACACCTTGAATGAACATCAAACATATTTAATGAAACAGTACTAAAATGTACCAAATATAATATACTTCTTCAAATGAAATAATGAAATAAACATCCACCCCTGAACAATAATATAATTCATCATGATGAAAGGTGGATAGTTAAAATTTATCAACATACAAATATGACAACATTAAAATGAGGTCAAACACGGACAAAAAATCTCTTCAATTATATATAGTAGTAGGTAATATATGGTGAACATATTAAAAACAATTTCGACATAACATTGCTGAATATTCTTTTATTGCAGTAATAGGTACCAAAAATCTGTTCATAATTTATATAATTCCAGCACCTAACCCCCCCCCCCCCGGCTGAAGATTCCCAAGTTTTAAATGACCTGATCGACTTTAATTTTCATCTTCTGAGAAATTAGTTTTGTGATGTAATCTAAACAAGAGATGTTAGTGAAACACTTATGCCACCCCTTTCTTGGACAGACATTAAAGGGTGCACAAGCTTTTATGGGCAGTATGCATTATGGACAGTGTACATGGAAATGAAATTGACTTTTTGAACTTAAAATCAATAGGGGTCGTCTACCAGTACTATCTGAGATGCATAAATCTATCAAGTATGATGTGTATGATCTGTACTTCTAAATTATAAATTATTATCAATATAACCATATTCAACCAACCTGATTCTTTATTTCATTTAATCAGATGACCTCTGTAGTTGCAGAGTGACATAATAGTGGTTGGAGTAATATGTTGGATGTGCATAGCAGGCATGGTATGTGTTTAGCAAGTCTAATGATATATATACATGATCTAAACATGAACCCTGGATATGCGTCTTAACAGAATTTATATTGGTAAAGTTATATCTTCCCATAAGTTCTGATAACTGAGCATTATTAGGTCCTATGGCATCCACATTTAAATCTCCAAGAATTATTGTTCTTTGATACACTTGCAAAGAGCTGAGCAGATTGTACAGATCACTTATGAAGAGACTAAGAGACAGTGATGGTGACCTGTACAGAAGAATCAGTATTAGCCCCTCAAATTTCATCTGTAATGTCTCAATATGTTGTCCTGGCTGCATATGTAAGACAATGTTTGTTTTTGATTGAAATGCTGTTTAACGTTCAACTCAAGAATATTTCACTTATATGGAGACTGTCAATTTTGGAAATGGTGGAGGACACTGGATTATAGGAGAAAACCACAACCAAGCAGCAAGTTTACTGACAAACTTTCAAAGATGAAGTGCTAGCCCACTTGGCATTAATGCACAATGTCAGGGGTGAAAGGTGCTGTGATTCGTAACATCGAATGTTTAAGACCACACAGCCACTGTGGTGCCTTTAAGACAATGTGATGTGGTTACCATAATTGGTTCATCAGCTTAAGATGGGAAATAAATTGAGCTTATGACCATTTTTGCTTCAATAAAGCCTACTTTGCAACACACACATGCAGGCATGCTTCACTATGCCATAAACTCAGCTTGGTTTAGCCAGTTGAGCTTAGAATAGATCCACAATGGCTTTTTTATATATATATATATATATATATATCTAGTAACAACAGGCATCTTAGACTGGTTCAAACTTTTTTTAGGCCGATGTAGGAACCTTCCACAGGAAGTTTGGTTCCAATTCGCCCAGTGATTTTAGAGGAAAAGATTTTACTAAATATTACACCTAATTTGCATATTTCTTGAAAATTGGGTCAATAAAAATTTTTTCAGAAAAGAATATCATATATTTTGAATCCCATACAGTATACTTTCTATATTTAAAATTTGAGCTCAATTGGTGGAAAAAAAGATCAACAATGGTCTTTTTTTTTCTATTTTTAGTTATGACGGCCATCTTGGATGTCAGGACGGGTTGCCTGGTACCACCTTTAGTCAGGCTGACATTTGGACCTTCCACATAAAATTTCATTCCACTTGGCCCAGTTGTTTCAGAGGAGAAGATTTTCAAAGATTTCACTAAATATTACACCTTAAGCATAATTCTTGAAAATTGGGTCAACGAAAAAGTTCTCATAAAAACCCTTTAAATATGTTGAATGCCCTGCTATCTACTCTCTACATTTCAAATTTGAACAAAAACGGTTAAAAAATGACTCAGCAATGGCTGTTTATGGGTTTTTGCTATTTATAATAACAGCGGCCATCTTGGATGTCTGGCGGGGTCGCCTGGTACAAACTTTGGTCTACCCCACCAAGGGACCTTCCACATTAAATTTGGTTCCAATTGGCCCAGTGGTTTCAGAGGAGAAGATTTTCAAAGAATTGATTAAATATTACACCTCATTTGCATAATTCGTAAAAATCGGGTCAACGAAAAATTTCTCATAAAAACCCGTTACATATGTTGAATGCCCCGCTATCTACTCTCTACATTTCAAATTTGAACAAAAACGGTTAAAAAATGACTCAGCAATGGCTATTTATGTGTTTTTGCTATTTATAGTAACAGCGGCCATCTTGGATGTCGGGCGGGGTCGCCTGGTACAAACTTCGTTCTACCCCACCTAGGGACCTTCCACACCAAATTTGGTTCCAATTGGCCCAGTGGTTTCAGAGGAGAAGATTTTCAAAGAATTGATTAAATATTACACCTCATTTGCATAATTCGTAAAAATCGGGTCAACGAAAAATTTCTCATAAAAACCCGTTACATATGTTGAATGCCCCGCTATCTACTCTCTACATTTCAAATTTGAACAAAATCGGTTAAAAAATGACTCAGCAATGGCTATTTATGTGTTTTTGCTATTTATAGTAACAGCGGCCATCTTGGATGTCGGGCGGGGTCGCCTGGTACAAACTTTGGTCTACCCCACCTAGGGACCTTCCACACCAAATTTGGTTCCAATTGGCCCAGTGGTTTCAGAGGAGAAGATTTTCAAAGAATTGATTAAATATTACACCTCATTTGCATATTTCGTAAAAATCGGGTCAACGAAAAATTTCTCATAAAAACCCGTTACATATGTTGAATGCCCCGCTATCTACTCTCTACATTTCAAATTTGAACAAAATCGGTTAAAAAATGACTCAGCAATGGCTATTTATGTGTTTTTGCTATTTATAGTAACAGCGGCCATCTTGGATGTCGGGCGGGGTCGCCTGGTACAAATTTTGGTCTACCCCACCTAGGGACCTTCCACACCAAATTTGGTTCCAATTGGCCCAGTGGTTTCAGAGGAGAAGATTTTCAAAGAATTGATTAAATATTACACCTCATTTGCATAATTCGTAAAATCGGGTCAACGAAAAATTTCTCATAAAAACCCGTTACATATGTTGAATGCCCCGCTATCTACTCTCTACATTTCAAATTTGAACAAAATTGGTTAAAAAATGACTCAGCAATGGCTATTTATGTGTTTTTGCTATTTATAGTAACAGCGGCCATCTTGGATGTCGGGCGGGGTCGCCTGGTACAAACTTTGGTCTACCCCACCTAGGGACCTTCCACACCAAATTTGGTTCCAATTGGCCCAGTGGTTTCAGAGGAGAAGATTTTCAAAGAATTGATTAAATATTACACCTCATTTGCATAATTCGTAAAAATCGGGTCAACGAAAAATTTCTCATAAAAACCCGTTACATATGTTGAATGCCCCGCTATCTACTCTCTACATTTCAAATTTGAACAAAATCGGTTAAAAAATGACTCAGCAATGGCTATTTATGTGTTTTTGCTATTTATAGTAACAGCGGCCATCTTGGATGTCGGGCGGGGTCGCCTGGTACAAACTTTGGTCTACCCCACCTAGGGACCTTCCACACCAAATTTGGTTCCAATTGGCCCAGTGGTTTCAGAGGAGAAGATTTTCAAAGAATTGATTAAATATTACACCTCATTTGCATAATTCGTAAAAATCGGGTCAACGAAAAATTTCTCATAAAAACCCGTTACATATGTTGAATGCCCCGCTATCTACTCTCTACATTTCAAATTTGAACAAAATCGGTTAAAAAATGACTCAGCAATGGCTATTTATGTGTTTTTGCTATTTATAGTAACAGCGGCCATCTTGGATGTCGGGCGGGGTCGCCTGGTACAAACTTTGGTCTACCCCACCTAGGGACCTTCCACACCAAATTTGGTTCCAATTGGCCCAGTGGTTTCAGAGGAAAAGATTAAAGTTTACGCACGCACGCACGGACGCACGGACGCACGCAAAACCATGCCAGAAGCTCAGCTGGCTTTAGCCAGTTGAGCTAAAAATCGAAGATTTGACCTTGTGACCTTGACCTTTAACCTACATAATGCAACATGATCCATTACACAACATTTTATGCTGGGTTACATTTGTATCAATTGATTAAAATCCATCTAGAAATGTAAAGGAGAGGGAGCAGATATAAAATTGTTGCTGAATTATAATCTCACAGATGGACAAGAAAACAATTATCTCTAAACAACCTCATTGTTCACTGCAGAGGTTATCATAATAAAACTTGTTTTAGTTCTACAAGCAAAACACTTACAAAAGAAAAATAATGCCTTGATTCTTATACAACATATATTAGCACATGAGGTCAACATTTTACATATTCATACATATGCATTTGTATCATAAAGATAATGAATTCTTATTAATCAAAACACTTTGCAAAGTATGGCAAGGAACTGTAGTCAGCTTAAAGTTTAATTAATAAAGGCCAAAAGGTGATATACAATAGGATATAAATACACACAACTTTTATTTTCCAATTGAGTCATTAAACCATTCTGTACAGCTTTAAGAGTTTATAATCAAAATGTCACCATCTCCTGTTTTATCAAATTTAGGCATACCTTCAAAAATATTTAACTAAAGACCAGTATTTAATTTTTTTTTACATCATGCAATGTGCCAATAAAGGGGAGAAACTAGCGTATTGACTACACAAATATGTTCTGGCATTCATAGGATGGACAAAATGGTATCTCTTATAAATATGATGCACTAATGTTTTACAGTATAAAAATAGTTGTTCAAACAAGATTATAGTATAAAACAATGACTGTAAAATTTTGAAAATGTATCACTGCAAAAAAGGGTTACTATTAAATTTACCATAAAAAATCTTAACTATTTACAACCCTGCATTCCACTTAACAGTTTACAAATTAAAAATTCATAACTCAAATTAAATGAGGTTCTGAAGGCATTTTTTGTAAATTTACCTCAAATTGATGAAGCATATTAACAGTTTCGTTAAAATATAAGTCTTCCAATGTACAAACCATTATTAAAATTATGTAAACCTTAATTATCAGTTCCCTTCATGCCATTTACACACTTCAAGCATTTAGTTTTGAAGAATTCATTTCATTTGGTATATACATGTTCATGAAGTTTCAAAATATATCATAATGAAAACAATGTTATACCATAATAAAAGCAGGTTTGGAAAAATTGTTATAAGTTTGACCCAATTTATCGAAAACATTTCCTTATATCCTAGACATTAAAGCAATTAAATATATGTGGTCATTTTGGTGTTAAAAATAAACACTGACCATTTGTAAACATATATTTAAAAAAAAAAATAAAAGAAAATATGATTAAAGCCATAAATTATAATACTAAATAATATACAAGAACATGTATAATTATGTGGCAAGTAAAACGATGATCATCCATGCACATATATATACTATAAAATGATCTTTTTGAAATCTTGGAACAGTTTGTGCTACTTTATATTCTGATGGAGACTTCATGCAGACAACCTATATTATTATAACATTTGGTGTCACCATCATCATCATCATCATCATCATCCCATGTCAAAAAAGATAAAAAGTTTGATTATTTTTATATTTAAAGATAACAGTTTTTCTATGTAACTGCTATTTATTCGCATTTTCATTTACAAAATGAGTTAATTTAAGACATTCTTGACAATATTGAAAGGGAATGGATTGCCAGTATTGAGCCAATGTGTCTGTATTACTCTACATCACTATTTTTGTGTTAAGAAAAATTCCATACAATGACCATTGAGGGTACATTCACAAAAAGAAGAATACCTGTATACGATCTTCAACTGGGTAAAAACATTCATTTGTGATTTCTACACTGAATTTTTGTTTTATTTTGGATTTCTTAAAAATATTACAGCTTATGACAGAAACCTACAATAAATCACCAATGCTTAATGATTTATCACAGGAGATTTCCTTGGATAAACTATCCACACTTCATATACCCACACAAAACTAGGGTGTTGAAAACAGTCATTAATTAACACCAAATATTAACTTCTTAATGACTCACTTCTGCATTCAATTTTAAAATTCTGTTCTATTTAAAGATCAACAATACATGTGTATGATTTTTTAGTTTTTCTTAGTGCAGAAACCAGAGTTCATAATACTTAATAAAGTAATGGAAGAACGTTTGTTGGTAAATATTATTGTAATAGAAATATGAACACTTAGTTTGAATTTTGTAAGTCAATTTATTTGTGTTTTTACAAACAACTAAAAATCTTGAACATTAAAAGTGATTATGAATTGACTGCAAAATATTTTGACTATTGTATCAGAAATAAAAATTTTTTACATGATCGAGGCTACATAAAATTTTTGAATCCGTTTTTCTATCCACATGAAATTGCTCAAAAATTTTATACTTGTATTTGCATCGGCTTCCATAATAATACACACTAACACAAAATGTCATTTTCTGAAAAACATAACTGACATAAACATTTCCTTCTTTTATGACATATATTTCTGAAAACATTTATGTTATTTTCCATCAAGGTCAAGGACGAACTAAAAATAACAAATGAATCAACTTTTGATTGACAATTAATAACATTTTTTAAGAAACATGAAAAAATTAAGCATTGAACCTAATTTTTCATTCAGGCCATTTAGAAATAATCTAAATGGATGCTACACACATTGTAATTTGCAGCATGTGACAGGGCCTGGCTAAATTAGCTTTCAGGTTATTGAGAAAAACCTGTAACAGGTTTGTGACCTTTTTTATCAATAAGAACTGATGGGACTTTGTCTTATATTTACAATTTATTCTTAGAAAATGTCTGTGAAAATTTTAAAACTTATTAAATAGATAATTGACAACATAAATACAAGTTAGCTAGTTCTGATTTTATCACAATGAATACTCGTCAATACATAGCGACACTAAACAAAACTTATTTTACAAGTTTTAATTAAACATATAACTGACAAATTGTACTGACTAAGGAACAACAACATATTAATTTGTTATTTATTAGTTGTAAAGCCAGAGAGTTTAAAACATATATGAATTTGTCATTACATTTTAGATGAGTTTACAGAAATTCTGTTCCATGGATGGAAAAAAGTTTATGTAATGGACATGTATTGGCAGTATTACTTCAGCAGACTGTTTTCAAATTATCAATAGCAATACAACAAATTGCTATAAAAAAGGCTATTTTTATGTCGAAACTAAAATTATACTGGTTATATATATTTCATAAAACATTCATATTGTTAAAATACTACAATAAATTAACATTCAGTATCAGGTAGTGGGTTTAACACACACACACACACACACACACACACACACACACACTAAAGCGACTAAAAATGAACTACTTATCAAGCACATCTATAAAGCATTTATTTAACCAGTCTTTAGTAACAATTCTAATGTATCAGTTTCAGTATTATTGAACACTAAGTATGAACCATATACATGTATTAATCTTTGTTACACATCAATCTCTAATCAGAGAAACACATCCTTATAAAGGATAATTATTTCTCAAAAAGAACATGATTCAATGAGTTATTTACTACAATACTACTAACCAGAGATAAATATTTCCAAAATTATAGACTGATAACAAGAATTCCACGGATTTAAATGTCTCGCCTGGTTAGTTTTTGATACAATAGTATTTAAACATAAACTTTCACATTTTGACACGCCACTGCCACCGCCTACAACACCGAAAAAGTAACACCTAAATCTCGCTTTACGGTGATGCCAACAAAAAGTTTTATTCATTTTTAACAAATTTATTGTAAATGATTTTTAAAATTTAAAAAATTTAAATGTTTTTAAAATTGATGCAAACATGTACTTTGAATAAAGTGGAATTTTTAATTTGGTCATAGAGAAAAAAAAGGTTTCTTAAAAGAATCATGTTGATTTGAAGCTTTGTTGCATCCTGATGTAAGTTTTAAGAAAGATATGAAAAATGCCTCACACTTTTTGATATACATGTATCTATGACAACAGTGTATTAAAGTAATCACCTTTGAATTTGATAATACTCAAGAATTAATAATAGGCTAGGTTTAAATGGTATACGAATCAAAATCTCACATATTTTTCTCCAAAAGCAGAGGACCAACTTTTTTTATTTGTTAATTTTTTAAAATTATATTGGTTAAAAGAATTTTAAAATTAATTACACTCCACAATAAAAGGACATTATTTTTAAATTAATAAAAAAAAAAATAAATAAATGAAAACTTTGAGTCACTTTTTTCTAAACTTAAATAATCAAAATTCCAGCTACCACATTTTTTGCATCATAAATAAAAAAGTAATAGCTGTAGACTAGTATGTACAAGTGATCTTTAATGTCATGTACCAGTGCTTAACAGACCATGGTCACAAATATACACCAGTTAAATGATTTTGGTAGGTACAATAAAGTAATATACATGTAGTACTTAAAATTTTTCTTGACCTCATCAAAAGTAAAATCCAAGGAGACGTTAAAACTTTTCTTCATTCAGACCTTGCATATAGCAAAATACAACGTAACAAAAGATAAAAACAACAGTTAAAACTTTGAAGATCTATAACAAACGAGATTATATATATATATATACATATACAACAGCACTATCTATTTAATCTCTTGTCATGACTTGGAAAACATAAAAAAAGACATAGAAAAAAATGAAACATCAACCTAAAATAAGATATCATCAACATAAGGTTATCTGTGAGATGATGATGACATGATTTGGTGCAGATTTTCACCAAATACATGCATATACCATAAACCTAAAATTCCTACATCATCATTACTGTATAAACAAAAATTTTGAAATTAATATTGGAAATGGTTGTAGCAAGTGGCATAATCTGTATACATGTATATATTTCTGATGAAAATGTAGGACTGCTATAATATAAAATTTAAAAACTTCTTTTTACAATTGCCACATTCAAAGTCATTGATCAATCATTTTGATACTGAAAATCCAAATATTTTAACCAACACCTGACTGTGGAATTGAATTTTATACCTACAGATATTTCTATTGTGTAGTAAAAAGGATATGTATGTAAAAAGCTTGGAAGTATCTTCAGATAGGGTTTCTAAAAAACATAAAACTGACTGCAAAAGGTTTTTTTCTTATAGTAAATATTTTAAGTCATACAGTACTAGGTGTTTGCAGGAAAATTATATCAATTCGACTGTCATTTCCTTCTACAACAATTAAATTATCTCACTTAACGTAATTTGGCTAAAACAATGAAAATAATGCACATAACTGTACACAATGATTATCAATCTAAAATTATGATATCATCAATATAAAACAAACTATGAGAGTATGATGTAGTTTTTAATTGTCTTTTCTACCTACATCCACAACTGAATTTGATGTTTGTGTCTTTTACATGTTCATATCTACATCCAACACATTCTGTATGGTACCAGTTATCACAATCGTCACATTGAACCTGCAAAACAAAAGTACAATATCATTTTTTAATGGCTCTTTATTTTCTTTTATTTTTATTTTTTATTTTTTTTTTTGGCTAAATATAACAGTGGGGGCTCCAGTGGCCAAGTGGTCTAAAGTGCATGCTTACGGATCACAGCACCTCTCACTGCCTGGGTTCAAATCCCACTTGGGACAGATCCTAGTGTGAGAAAATTTGTCAGTTTGCTTGCTGAAGGTCAGTGGTTTTCTCTGGGCATTCCAGTTTCCTCCAACATCCCAGAACTGCCTTAAAATAAGTGAATGCAGTGTGTGAAACTAGTTTTAAGCATATCATAGACAATGGGTCCATAGAAAATGAAGTCACCATAGACCTGACATGTGTTTTATAGACCAAGCAGTGAGTGCCACAAAGTGGCGATCGTGCGGCCAACAGCCATGCTGGGGAGAGTGCAGGAGGGTGCCTGAACCCTCCCGCAGGTGGGGGTTCTGGAAAAATTTTGAAATTTAGAAAGCCTCAGAAGCAATTTCAGACCCCATTTCAGTAAAATTCTCAATATGCAAGATTTGAAAAAACAAGATTTTTTTATTTGTTTTTTACCCCCGACAACGGGTCGGCCATGTTGTAGAATTAAAGGGTTGTAATAATTTGTGTTGTCCAGCCAGAAATTGTGTTGTCCAAGTTACAACCTTTTTTTGACTTCGTCCTGCCAGTTTCGCAGAGCACCAAAGTTTATGAAATTTTGAATGTACACCAGGAATCATAAAAAAATTATGAATATACTTTAGTTTTAAAAACATGGTACAATATTTTTCTGATTGACAATTTCAAGGACCAAACTTTTCCAAGCAAACTTGGACGACACCTTCTTCCCTGAAAGACACAATAAAGTATCACCCAGAACTAAATCATGTAAATGTTTGTTCGATTGTTCTCGGCTCACTTATTTACAGCAAGCATAACTTAACTACAATTAGTTTTTACAATTATGTTTTGATACGATGTAGCAAAAGTCATAAAGTAGCAAGAGAAATATACCTTTTATCCATTTAATATAAAATAAATACAGACTTAGTATTTGTCATAGACTATCGGTCTTCTTCATTTTTGAGTAATCTAGACCACCAGTATTTATCATAGACTCGGCCATCGGTCCATGGCTAATTTCGCACTATGTGAACGAATCTTGACTGGGGCATAAAACACCATTACTCCACTCCACTCTTAAATATTACAGAGGCCAATATGATTATACATTTCTTAATCTTGTAAGGCATAAGAGTTTATACATAATATAAGTATAACAGTTATAATGATGCAGTTGCTAACAATTTTCATACCATGCAAACCAAAAGATAGACAATTAAAAATTTTTATAGTAATGTATCTACATGTAATATAAAGTTAATACATGTATTTACACTGACAATACCAATGGATAATCTATAAATGTGTATATACATCTTACTCAATAACTGGTTTGATTGAATCCAAAAAAAAGGAGGGGAGGAATGTAGCAGACTGGGCTTGATAGGTGGCTGAGGAGCTCAGTCAGTAGAGCGTCCCACTAGTATTGGGAAAGTCCAAGGTTTGGTCGCTGCATTTTCTCCTTTCCTGATACATTAAAATGTAAATGTACTGGAAAATGGCATCTTTGTACAATAAATTGAATTTTTGTACAGTTTTTACAAACTCAACTAACCAACAAAACCACTTATTGGTTTAAAACCAGACTTTTATAATATAAAAGTACACCAAAAAGGATTGGATTATAATGAATGTTTTATGCCTCAATCAAGATTCTTTTACTTATATTAAGACAGTTAGTTATTAAATGTTTGATGAAACATTAGCTTTAGGAGAAAACCACAACCTTTGGCAAGCAAACTAGCAAACCTTCTCACAAAAGGATCTACCTGAAAGGGATTCAAACCTAGGCAGTGAGAGTTACTGTGATGAAAGTTAGCACATCCTGACATGCTTTAGACCACTGAGTCACCGAGACCCAAAACCAGAAAGGAAATTCTTTTAAACAAAAAAAAAAAAAAAAAGAACTATTGTAAAAGACATATCAACATTAAAACATGTCAAAGAGAATCAACAAATAATTGGATTGGATTGGATTAATCATGTTTCTTTCCCTTATATCTAGGTGGTCAGTTGTTGGGTGTGCCCTGACACAACTACTGACCTTGGTCAAGCAAACTGACAAACATTCTCACACTAGAATTTGAGCAACGGAGGGAGGCACTGTGATTCATAAGCACTCACTGGAAATTAACTTTACAATAAACTAATGTCTAATTCAAGGTTTCAGATTTTTCGTAAGTCACTTTCAGCCTGATTAACAAATATGCTAAAAACAGACATCTGCTTACAGTTCAGTTTGAAAAAAAAAACCCTGACATAATCATCCTGAAACCTTAGTAGACTATTTACAAGAATTTCACTGGTTTTATGACTGAGATGTTATATGCTTGTACATACCCATCCTACTCGTTTATTTTTAGGTTTACGACAATCCGATGCTGCACACATTTCTTCCTCATACCATTCTACACCATCTTCTAAATCTTCTTCTTCTTCCTCTAAATCACTGTCATCTTTCTGTGACTTTGTCACTCTCTTTTGTCTTTTAGCACCTCTTTTATTATTTGTGTTTGTAACTGAATAATATAGTAATATATTTTTATATAATGCTATATACTTTCACACAACAGTAACAATCATAAATGTGATACAAAAATAAAATTCTCAAATAGTGATGAGATTTTTTAAAAGAAAACTTATGACAAAATATAATTCTCATAACAAAACTAAGGATTTTGATCTGTAAAAAAGAAATTCACAATAAATTTACAAAACAGCTGTACATGTACTGAATATTTTTTCTACAAATTCAGAATTTTCCTATATTTCCCCCAAAAGTGTAATTTTTAACTTTTTAACTTTAAGGGTTGTGTCAACTTGTGTGTTTTTACCTTTAAAAACAAGATTTCTGATTAGCTGAGCATAATATGCAGATGACATGTTTGTCTACATAGATGTTATTACTCTTGCTTTCTGGGCTATAGGCTTTTCCAATATAGCTAATTGCAACTTTATTTTTGAAAGATTGGTGACAAAATTTGGAGTCTGGTGATTATTTTGTGACAGAGAATTTTGTGTAAAACCTAATGAAAACAAAACTGAGAAAATACAGTGATAAAAAGGTTTCTGGGGGTTATCTCTGGTGAAAAATATAAGGAATCGTAATCCTGTGTATGTGTGTCAATAAAATACTGTTGTGAATGCAAACAGCATTATCATTGTGGTGTTTGAGAAACAACTGTTTAAGAGTTATGAAACAAACAACGACGTGACCTTGACCTTTCCCATAGCCTCCATCCAGTTCACTCTAAACATCTTTTTAAATTAATTTTCAAGCATGTTGATTAAAATTCTTCATGTTTTTTTAAGAATTTAAAGCAGGCATTAAAATGGTAACAAAAATTTTAAATTCATGGTTTGTGCATGGTAATTTCTACCAAATCATTCATAATGTTTCAGAGTTATGAAGCAGACAAATATGTATAAGTTGGTTAAAATGCCTTTCATTGGCTGAAGGGATTTTATGACAGTTATCAAATGGATTTTGTGACAGTTATCATGTGAATTTTGTGACAGTTATTGAGTGGATTTTGTGTATTTCAGTGGATTTTGTGATATCAAGTGGATTTTGTGACATTTAGTGGATTTTGTGACATTTAGTGGATTTTGTGTTATCAAGTGAATTTTGTGACAATTATTAAGTGGATTCTGTTATCTAGTGTATTTTGTGAATTATCTGGTGGATTTTGTGAGTTATTTTGAGTGGATTTTGTGACAGTTAGATTTTGTGACAGTTAGTGGATCTTGTGACTTATCTAGTAGATATTGTGACTTATTTAGTGGACATTATGGCAGTTATCAAGTGGGTTTTGTGAGTTATTAAGTGGATTGTGAGTTATTTGAGTGAATTTTGTGACATCAAGTGGATTTTGAGTTAGCAAGTGGATTGAGTTATTGAGCGGATTCTGTGAGTTTTGAGTGGATTTGTAAGTTATCTAGTGGATTTTGTGATAATTATCTAGTGGATTTTGTAAGTTATTTAGTGAACTTCTTGACAGTTATCAAGTGGATTTTGTGACAGTTACCTTGTGGATTTTGTAACAAATTTCTAGTGGATTCTGTGTTTTGAGTGGATTTTGTGAGTTATCAAGTGGATTCTGTGACAGTTATTGAGTGGAATTTTGAAGTGTGGATATCTATAATCAAGTGACAGATAATCAACAAGTGACAGATAACAGATTACCTTTCTGCGGTGCTTTTCTTTTGTTTGATTTTATATTTAATGGTCTCTTCGGTGGACCTATTAAACTACTTCTGGTTTTTTTATTCATCTCTGAAATCTTCTTACCTAAGACAATAAGCAACAAACATTTAGCAAAATAAAAACACCAAGAGAGAAAGGATTCAGTAATAGATGGCAAGTGTATCCGTAACCTAAAGTAATACATTGTAAATGTCAAAAATTTAGATACCATCAAAGTTTTTGTACACACTTTGTATACCATGCATTAAGACAATTTTAGCTTTTGAATTTCAATTTCTATATGTGATGTTATGTGTATAAAATATGACATAACAAGCATTCTGAGAGTATTGCAAAACAATACATAGTCCCCTACCGGTTGCATATTTCACTAATCCCAAAGTTTTAGGTAAAATGTACCTTATTATATGGTACAAAGATTTATAGTTATAAATTATACGTGTTGTTCAAGATGTAAATCAAAACTTGATCATAGTAAAATCAGAAACCAGCAATGAAGTTCTCAAAAATTTTAAGTTTAATCATGAATAGGTTTATTCTCCCAAAACCTAATTTTTGACAGTGTGTGGAAAGAGAATAATTACTAGGTCAGTTGTAATGCAATTTAGTTTTTGTTTTATAATATATCATTACACATACATTACAAGAGGCACTAGTCTAACAGTTCTTGATATGGAGTGTAATAGTGACCTGAATACGAAAAAACAATTCATTAACTGCTAGCGTGTATAAAAAAAGAGCGGAAAACTCAAATTTCCCATAAAAATTAGCAGATGGAAACCAAACATAAACTTGATCTGTAACTCATCATGGTAGAGTCACATACCAAACATTAGTTCCATTTCTGCAAGCGTGTAGAAAAAAAGTGCGGAAAACTAAAATTTCTGTGAATTTTCAAAGATCAATGGGCTGAAACTTCGGTAAAAATTAGCAGATGGAAACCAAACGTAAACTTGATCTGTAACTCATCATGGTAGACTCATATACCAAAAATCAGATCATTATCTAAAAGCATTTAGAAACAAAGTGTGGAAAACTGAAATTTCAGTGAATTTTCAAAGTTCAAAGGGCCATAACTCCCGTAAAAATTTGCAGACCAGAATGAAACGCTAACTTGATCTGCAACTCATCATTGTAGAGTCACATACCAAACATTAGTTCCATTTCTGCAAGCGTGTAGAAAAAAGTGCGGAAAACTAAAATTTCTGTGAATTTTCAAAGATCAATGGGCTGAAACTTCGGTAAAAATTAGCAGATGGAAACCAAACGTAAACTTGATCTGTAACTCATCACAGTAGACTCATATACCAAAAATCAGATCATTATCTAAAAGCATTTAGAAAAAAAGAGTGGAAAACTGAAATTTCAGTGAATTCCCAAAGTTTAAAGGGCCATAACTCCCGTAAAAATTAGCAGATGGAAACGAAATGTAAACTTGATCTGTAACTCATCATGGTTGACTCATATACCAAATATCAGTTCGTTATCTAAAAGCATTTAGAAAAAAGTGTGGAAAACTGAGGCGTGACAGACGGACGGACGGACGGACTGACGGACAGACAGAGTACAAACCTAAAGTCCCCTTCGGTTTCGCCGGTAGGGGACTAATGATGAATTAACCAAACTAATCATAAGTAATGCAAAACATTCTAACATACAGTGGTCATGTCAAGTCTGGGGGAAACTGAATTATTTTATAATTAAGTTAAATATGCTCATGATCATCCAGATAGATGTATATTGTCAGTAGAATAATAATCTGAATAAAAACTGTCAAAAAGAAATGTTGAATGTTTATGTTACATCATAAATCATTTCAAAAGCCAGTAACTTGACATTTCACAATTCTTAGGTATAGTGAGAATATAAATTTCTAAGAGTATAAACTGACACAATTAGTGGATTGACCACAGTATAGAATCTACACAATCAAGAAAAAAATTGCATTATACTTGAAACAATACTGTGAAACACACAAGAGAGAAAACACATAAAAACACAAAAAAATCTAAATTACCATTAGTTCTTTTTTCAGTTTTAAAGTCGGGAATAGTTAGTTTCTTATCTTCGTCACTATCGCTGTCATCATCATCATCATCATCATCCTCATCACTTTTGTCATTGTCATTACTCTTATCACTTTTGTCATCATTATCATCATCATTATCATCATCATCATCTTCTTCCGAGCTTCCCGAATCAATGCTGGATGATGATGGTGATTCATCTTTATTTTTGCTGAAAATAAAACAATGCAACAATGAGTGATTGAATATTTTGTCTTTCTACTGCTTTGTTAAAAGATTTTAACTCTTTTTTCTAAAGTACCATCCTTTGTAAGTACTAAAAAAGCTCTTAATCTATAATCCTGATTGATAATTATTATTGTTTTTCAATAGCACATTTTGAGTGACTGTTAGTAGTGCTTTTGATAAAAGGGCCTTAAAATGATACTAATTTCAACAGAGATTTATTTATCTGTATGGTGCACTGCAGTAAGTGAAGACAGACCATTTATTTTATGAATAAGGAAAACTGGCTAACAAAAGATAATATAAGAAAGATATTATCATACTAAAATCTTGTATCATTTTTTAAAAATTTCACTTAGTTGTTGAAGAGATGACAAACTCTGTAAAATAAGCTTAGGGTAATAATTCAGAAAACAAGAGACTCAGTAGAACCGACGGATGCTTCATGAATAAACGCTAGTTCTGAAAGAGCTTTAATTCAAATATGTTTGTTTAAATAAAATTTTGCAAAGGAAAGTAATTGTACACTGCAATTCTTCTTGTCAAGATCTATCTATCCATTCATTATTATAACTCTAATAGGTTTTGAGTTATGCTCTGGACAAAATTTATCTATGAAAAATAAACAAAGGGCAATAACTCTTAAAATTATGCAACAAAGAGTTATGGATCTTGTGCATCACACTTCTCATTAAGCTTTACCTAAGAAGCCCTCTAACAAAGGGCAATAACTCTTAAATTTTGCAAAATAGTTATGGTTTTTGTGCAATGCACTTCTGTTTCTTAAGCTCTATCTACCTATGAATTTACATGTTGTAACTCTTGAATGTTTTTAGTTATGCTCCATACAAAATTATGACGGATTGACACATGGACTTATGGACACAAAGATAGGACAAACCGACAAAGTGGCAACTATATCCTCTCCCTTTGGGGAGTATAAGAAGGATATGTAACATGAGTTCAAGCTATTACACTACTTAATTTCTGTATAAAGTTTTGTCAAATTTTATTCAGATAAAAAACTGTTAGAAAACTAACAAGACAAGAAAGTTTAACATATAGCATAAATGTACTAATGTATATACAGGCCTAATCCTGTAATCCTATCAGAAACTTTGTTTGGAAGGGTGTAAAATTGTAAAGAGACAATAGGTAAACATGTTATTTATTCATAAATATAATAAATGCTACTTTTCTGATAGTGGGTATTGCCAATGAAGACAAGAAAATAATATTCAGGAAATTTTTATTAAAAGTGACAATTTTTTATATCATTCATACAAGTATGGCCTTTCTTATTTATACCTCCCTGAATATTTTGAAAAACAAGTCGTTTTCTAAACAATTACAGTGGAGACTTTCTGACCATAATATACACTTAAAGTTCCTACAACTAAGCAAGTTCTTTGAGTTTATCACCAGACACATTTTTAACATTTTTGGATAATATACATTTAAATTTTTCATTAAAATTGCAAAATCCCTCCAACTATGATCCAGTATAGATACTTGTATGAAATTCTTTTCAAAGGAAAGGATATACATGTATTTTTAAATGATAAAACAACCCACTTTAAAATTAATATTTCATTAGGAAAGTAGCAGGGTTTTACACAACTTTTTCAAAAATGTGGGTTTTAGGACACAAGTAAAAAGTAATATTGTATCTATTCTAGAACTCGCACAGTAAGCGCTGTTCTGTCACTGTCAAAATAAATTTCAGTTTAAAAATGCACAGAAGGATGCACACTTACTTCCCCATGTCGTAACTGGCTGCCTGAGCTTAAAATAACCCTGCAATGATTTGCAACTCTTCTGTCAAAAACAAAATTATCTAAATTTATATACAATGAATATATCTTTACCTATTCTTACTATTACTATTTGATAAAAGCTTTCTTTTAGTACCATTAATCTTCACATTTTTATTCGTACTTGTAGGTGTTTCCTGTTTATTGGAACTATTTAACTTTGCTGACTTATTTGCACTTTTGTCCGAGGGATTGCCATAATTAAATGTTTCTCCACGATTTAAACTTGATTTGTCTTTTTTATCTGGTGAAAATTTAAAGCTGTCATTTTCTTTGTTACCACGGTGACTAGGTGAAATCTCCTCTTCTTCATCTTCCTCACCACTACTAGGTACAACAATGGACGATGAACTGGATGAACTTGTTGATGCATGATTCCGTGAAACTGCTGAATTATTGGTTCCAAGATATTTGCGATTTTGCACTTTTTCTACTGAAGTTTTTTGCACATTTTTGTCTATCTCCAGCTTTTTGGGAGAATTTTTGTTCTTAGTTTTTTGTTTGCTGGGACTTTTTTGGTCTTTAGAAACATTTTTATTGTCCGTGAGATCAATATGACTTGATAATTTTGTGTCCTCAATGTCATCATTGCTAACAATTTCCTTCTTTGGTGATTGAGATACTTCTTTCTTTGCTAATTTCACTTTTTCAAACTTAAAACAAAAATCAAGAAAAATCATTTAAATGCAAAACAATATACATGTATTCATAAATATCTATCTAAAGTACTGTATGGGTTAATAGACAACAAATTACATCTAAAATAAAATTAACTTTGTCTGCCGTTGACTGCCAGACCCACTTGAAATCCCCCCCCTACCCAAAAACTTTATTGCCATCATTCCAATTCTTTTTTTTTTACTTCTCATACAACATAAAAAACAGTATTAAAGGGCAATAACCCTGGCAAGCGAGACGACCTGTGAGCAGGTTTATATGGTAGTAAGGAAATTCTGCTGTTTCTCCATGAAAGAAAACACAAGGAGGAACAAAGAACACCTTAGTTTTAAAAAAAATTGAATAATGTGTTTTAAAGAGACATATAAAACCAATTTAAACTTTTTCGAAATGTAATAGATTGCGTTTTCAAAAAAAAAAAAAAAAAAAAAAAAAAAAAAATTTTTCTACCTATCTACCCACATGTGAATAGCATGGGTCAGAAAACAGCAAACAAAGAATTTTTTAAGTTAGGCCTTAAACTTAATAAAATCATGAAGTTACAACCAAAAATTTAAACAAGACTTCTCGCAAATTGCAATGTAAATATAATGTAAATATTCTGCCTCTGTGATAACTTTACATGTAATGGTTACTTCAAGTTTTTGATTTAATGAAGAATAAATAAAGCTAAAATTTATAAATGTATTTAAAATGCTGTTAATCACAAGCACATATGTATATAAGTAGAGATGTCCTGCTGACATTGTATACACATGTATGTTCATATATACTGATGTTTTAAATTACTATAAAATATTGATTTTCCAGTAACTTAAATATCTTTTATTTTTTATCTATTGTTGTTTATTACTATTACAGGTTGTTTTAATCTGGATATAATTTCATCATCAGAACAGGCCAGAAAATTACAAAAATATATTTCTTTTTTTCTGAGTATTATGAAGCCATTCACATTAATTGTGTAACAAATGTCCATATATACACATAACAATATATCCATGAAATGAATTACAAATCTCTCCTGAAAAGCACTGTCACACACACACACACACACACACACACACACACACACACACACACACACACACACACACACACACTTTGACCCAAGGTCAAGGTCATCTATCCTTTATCTTTTGTAGAAGATCTACAGCATCTATAGAATGTCTGATGTAGAACTTATAACTATCATATCTTTTTATCATGTATAGTTTGAGGTGGGAGTTTGAAAAACTTTAAACCATAGAGCTTGTATCAGTTTTGAGGATGTGGACAACCATATGACTGAGAGTCTTACTTTAAATGCACGGTTGGTTAGTTGGTTAAAAATTGTTTTATGTCACATCAGCCATTTATTGGCTATTTGTTACGGGACAAAAGTTTTATTAATCTCAAGGATCAATCTATACACAAGTTCATGTGGTTATACTGGTACATACATGTTGTACATACTTTTATTTTTCTGATCTAAATTGCACTAGGTCACGCTTATGTGGTCTAGTATACATGCCTTCAACTTTGCAACTAAACAAATCCCAGATCGTTCAGTTCATTATACTGGTATCCAGCAAATCACTAGAAGATATGACAAAAACAGGAATTTCATTGGATGAACAAGAAATTAATAAAACCTATATAATAAACTTAACATACGACATATTGAAACTCTGAGTTAGGCTGACTCGCATACTGCCCTGGCTTTAAGTTGTAACCATTCTTATGACCAAAAGTGATTTTATCTCCCTCTGCTAACAACTGTGTTGGAGGTGCCTGAAATCAAACAAAAATATTACGTTAGACTCTCTAGACTATGTTTTTGATTCTTTCGAATCACCAAAAATAAATCTCCTTCTTTTCCCCCACAATGAAGTTAATTTCTGAAAATGTTTCTACTCCTACAGCAGCTATATATAGCAACTTATATGCAAATTATAAATGTGATAAATTGTTATTAATTGTACCTTTATATCATTAACAAATGTTCCATTTAAACCTTTGTGATGCAAGACAAAGTCAAGTTCACCATCTTCATTTTTGACAGTGTGGATCTCTGCATGCTTTCTAGAAATAAAATTCTTCAGATTCTTGGAATCCAAGTAAAAATTGCAACCATCTCCACGTCCAAATGATGTCACACCAATCTTTATTCTAAAAAATAAACAAAAGTATGAGCAATTTTAATTTGAGAGTATTTCAGATGTTTGTGATTCAACCAAAGGGTACATGTATGTCTATTGGAAACCTTTGTTTAATATCGGTATATAACTTTTGTAAAAATAGAAATGATGTCTTGTTCTTCTTCAAGTTTACTTCATGTTACAGGGCTCTCATTGGGCTTGATTTGGGGCTGAAATTGGACCTCATTCCCAATGCAAAAAAGGCTGTTTTTTTCCCCAAATGGAACCTAGATTTTTCCCAATTCAAAAAACAAAAAAATGTTGTGACATTATAATGATTTGTTAACATTCATACATAAAAAGTTTGTTCAGAAAGATAGTTATTATATAAAATAGTCTTTAGTATAACAAATATAGTTACATGTATAAAGCAATTATTAAATAGTTTTAACTCTATTTGATTTTTCCCAAAATCAGTCAAAACGAAGGCTAATTTTCCCAATTCCAAGGCCCCGACCCCATTCCCAAAATGAGCTGTGAGAGCCCTGTTTTATCTAACACAAATCCCCTTATCTTTGATGACATGGTTACATAAATGAGTAAGATTTTTCTGATGATCTACATTATTGAAGAGAATCCCAGTCATTGATCTGACTGCCAAGTCGTAGAAGGAGGCCATATATTCTTTCTATTACTATGTATTATACAAAGAAAACATATATATTTAAATATGATTTAAGACAGTGTCTATTACGGGCAAGGCTTCAATTCAATTCAATTCAATTTCTTTATTCCGTAAGTTAATTACAACTTATTGGATTTACAATATATATAATTACATAATATAAACAATGTTCAGTGAGCAGAATATGTGTATACATAAATAAACAGCATTACCAGGAGAGATAATAAATATAAAGTACAAATATAATGATATAAAGTTAAACATTATTTCTAATATTTAAAGCATTGTATAAAAATTTCGCTAGATTGCATAATTGTTTGACATTGTTGATGCTGAGCAACTGTATAAGTTTGTACATGCTTGGTTTGACCCAGTAGTATGGTTTAATAAATTGTTTTCTAATATTGGTATATGTTTTACACTCCAAAATAAAATGATATTCATCTTCAATAACACAGTTACAAAATATACAACATCTTTCATTTCGTTTTTTGTTATTATAACGACCTGTTTCAATGGATAAACAATGAGAAGATAACCTGAATTTAGACAAGATTTTTTTGTAATGACTTGGAATAGGCTTACATAAATAATATTGTAAAGTAAAATTGTCAATTAAAAATCTATATATTGAAGACTTGGTAGAGGTTTCTAACATGGAGTATAAATGTTGTTTACAAGTATCTTCAAGCCTTTATCTAATCTCACACAAAGCAACATCTACGTTAATTATATTTTGATTATACCAAATGTGGCCAAGACCAAGAGACTCAAGCTCCTTCTTTATAAAATTTGTCTTCATAATAACTGTGAACAGAGTGTTTGACTAACCAAGCTTTACAGCAATTTAGATTTATAAAGATAATTTAATGTCAGCACATAGAACTGACAATATAAGTCCATATAAAGTTTACACTCAAGCTTAAGTAGTCCATACATAAACTCAAGATTTATTTGTTTTGCAATAATACAATAATAATAATAATAATGATAATAATAATAATAATAGAAAGTTCTAATGAAACAAAACAATGTTATTGCTTTCAATGAGTACTGGTAGGTGAAAAAAGGTTCATTTGAATGAAATGTAACAAGATCAGGAATCAAATAGTAAATGAAAGAACATTCATTATTTGTGCATAAATGTGTTCACAATAGAGTGAATATACAGGCTTTTGCTATGGGAATGTGCAATTGTTTTTATTTACATGCTTTTTATAGTTTTGCCAAACTTTATTGAATATATCTTTTTCCTTATGTAGATGGACCATTGTAAGCAGTTCTGCTTCTGTGATGCATCATTATTTTTTTCCCTGGATGATATTACTTATGGTGCATGGTCATATCTATAAAGCAGCTGGAATTGAATTTGATGGGGTGTTTTGACCAGAATTTATTTATATTGGATTGAAGCACTGACAGAGAAGGGGGGGGGGGATTTACAACATAGTTAGGTAGTGTGTTCCATCTGTCTATGATTCTTTGGCTGAAGACTTCACTGTGAAGTTTATCTCTGCACCTTTTTTTAAACAAATTTCAATAAAAGTAAGGCAAATTGGATAAGGTGAGTCATCAGGTAAGGTCAGCTTGCTGAACCTGATGACAGATGAGACATAATATCTATACAGAGCTAATCTAGTCAGGAGTTGAGTAATGGTGTTTCATGTCCCAGTCGAGAATATTTCACTTATATAGAGATGTCACCAACTATAGGTGAAAGTCCAGAAATTTTGCCCGATGGCATTATACAGCAGGGTTCTTTATCACGCCATGCCTGTTATGACACGGGACATCGTTCATTTTAAGTTCCCATCCGAAAGAACTGCAACTTTTATTTTGTTATGCTGAGTACTTGGCGAAAGAACCTCTTGTGTCAGACCCGGTTGGGGTTCGAACCCACCACCTCCCACTTACGGGACAGGAGTTCTATTAAAAAATGGTGTGTTAAAACCAATAATGTAAGTTTCTCTAACAAAGTTTATTTAAAAAAAAACATGCGTAAGAACAGATTCATAACAGAGAGAATCAATATTTCTACAGGAAAACCTCGATTTTTTGCAAATTCTGATTGATGAACATTAAAGTGAAAGCCAGTGTACAGTGCATTAAACAAATTAAATGTCATCTGACTAAGAATACAAGACACAATATATTGTGGTTTACCTCATAACATCAAGAACATTTGGACAGCTCCCTGGAGGACCGATTCGTCTTAGCTGAAAGTCAGACTCTGCTTTTGCATCCCCTGGTTCCATCTAGAACCGTGTTTTTTTTCACCTCACATACACAAGTGATTTGAATTATTTGAGTTTCTATAAAATGTCTTCTAGTAAACGCGAAATCTTACTAAATGCAAGGAATTAATACCAATCTACGTGGTAAATGAACATTTACGCTCGCTTTTTCTTCATGTTTATCGGTGTCGTTTATGGATAATATTACTATCAAAATTGATAAACGGTTCCGGTCTAAACCGGATCAGGAATTCAAAATAAGGTTGGGACTCTCCAAGAATATATCATTAGACATTTATCACAGTGCCCCGTTCTCAAAAACAGGGTTTTATCAAAAGTGTTGACTTTTTGTCTGTTTGGTAATGGTTGCCTCGATTGTTGTAAGGTTCAAACTTTTCAGAAATGCATGAAAAAAGAGTATAAAGGTGTAAAGAGTAAACGGGAGTAGGTTGGATAGCTGAATAAATTTTAAAAAATTATGGCATAAGATGAATTTTTTACGGCTTTTACGGCTAAAATGGTGCATTCATGTATAAACTATGTGAAGAGGTAACTCTTGCATACTACTGTCACAGTATGTATGTCATAAAAAGAATGTAAAACGACTTATTGTATTATTGCTTTTGTTAATAGTTTGGTCACATGTGGTCTGTAGAAAAATTAACCCGGCAATATCATTTGATTGATGACGTACTTGGTGAATGATTTTTTTTTTCAGCACAGGAAATATAAGAGCTACGGGTCCCCCTCCCCAGTGACATAAATAAATTAATAATTAAAAAAAACCTACCTTAGGCTAACTTCTCAGGCCACACCAAATTAATTTTTAGTTATACAGATTCTTTTTTGAAAAAAATAGAGGCGAGCGAGCGATTAAAAAAATTAAACGTTTTTCTTTTTTTACCAAACACTTTTTCCTTCAGGCGAACAAAATTTGAACCTTTTGAGCGAGTAAAAAGAATGCACAAAAAGATAATTATTGCAGGAAAAAAGTTTAAATATAACTGATAAAAGCAAAGAATATGCTGTTCTGGCAAACTCCCATCCAATACAGCAAATAATAAATCAACCAAGAACTGTTTAATAGTAAAATACTGGGCAATTGTTGCCCTGATATTGTTAAATGCAGCCAAAGATTTTGCAGAAAAATGGATGCGGGATTTTACAAGAACTTTTAGACAGGCGGAAAGCGATTTATTTTATTTCTAATTCTAAGTTTTAGAGGCGAGTGGGTCCGACGAACTACAAATTAATCTGTCATGGCCTCAATACAATACAATGCAATAATTTTTATTTAGAGTCGAATAAGATTACAACAAGGTAACATAAGCTCTAATGAACTTTTAAAATCGACTATACAAATATCATTTATTACATTTTACATATATACATACAGGATACATGACAACACATACATATAAAGCAACTCTAGAAAAAACAATAACACAAAGTAGAATAATGTGATAAGCATAAAAGCACAAAATAGAAGCATAGTAAGAGCAACTAAAAGCATTTGAGAAGCACTTAACCAAAAATACAATAAATCCAAAATAGAGGCAAAGCAAAACCGAAAACAACAGGAAGCTACATATATTTGCATGCCACACAGTGGCATGAACTGCCAGTCCACTGATTTATTAGATTCTTAAACTGGTTTAGAGACATATCTTGTCTGTAGTGGTCGGACAGCTCATTCCACAGCCTGTCACCAGCATAATGCAGGGAATTAATTCCATACCTATTTGTTCTCACCCTGGGAATTTCTGCCTTATTATAACCACCTTCAAGTTTACTCCTGTTGAATTACTCTTAATATCTCGCGAGATTCACTGAGAATAAACTTGAATTTACCACGCGTGGGATTCGTTATGTTTTTTCTCATGATTATATTCAGCGGAAAGCACGCCCGCGTTGGAATCCTTTACAATTATCAGTTAAAGTAATGGTTACATATGGTTATGGCACTTACAAATAAAATAACGATGAATTATCATCAGCGACATTTTGAATATATAGCTGATAATTACATGTTGCTGGTTGAAGTTTGGAAAACGAATTACCTTATTATTTTTAAACAGCGACATTTATATAGTGTTTGATTGAGAAAGGTAGAAAATAATTCTTGCGTAAATATGTTTAAGAAAGATATAAACGAAAATAAACATGATGTTCCACGTCCAAATCACAAATCGCAAAAGGAAAGTAAAACGGGTTTATTCTGTTTAACACGTTTACACACATCTATCAGGGTAGGGCCAGGTGGCCTGAATAGCAAGCACCCCGCCCAGCTAGCTACACCTGCCACATAAGAAAACAACTTTAAGAATGAAAGGAACGTGAAAATATTGGACGACCAATATATCGCACATATAATTATATGATACATTTTTTTAAAATAGTAAATTTAAAATTAGGCTATCAACGAGGACACCGTTTACATATTTAAAACAATCAAATAGTGTAATAGGAAGAATGAGTGAAAATCACTATTTTAAATTAATTAATTAAAAGTATTTTTCAGTAAATAAGTGAATACGTGGGATCAAAGATGTTCTATTAAACAATTTAATTCCGGTTTATTGTCCGATTTATTTTGTTTTCCTATTTTGTAGATTACTAATGCATTTCCGATTGCTTAGGGAACATTTCTTAACCACAATTAGAACAAAATATATTGGTAGAATTAAACGATAATAAATACAAAATTTCATTCGCTTTAATTGTCAGATATGCAATTTTAAGTAAAGTTTTATAACAAAACGTTATTAAAAGCCACTAATATCAGTTTTTGCTACATGGACACAAAGAGCAAATAATAATTTCTCCTTTGTTATGGACAAAATGAAAACATCGCCTGACCCGGTTTATACTGAAAAGACTTCAATCGCCTCAATGAAGGGACAGTTACCATATTATAGTCAAATTATAGACCCCGATAATTCCAGATTCCCACACTGCATAGTGTGGACACCGATCCCATGTTTAACGTTAGTATTTAATTGGGAATAATAACATAAATTGGAAATGTCTATTTTCATGTTTAGCAGTTTAGGCTTTCAAAATAAGACCTAAACAAGAGGTCCAATGGGTCTGATACGCTCACCCGATAAATTATAGAAACTTGACATGCTTAGTTCCATAATAACTTTTTTTTAATTTTTAACATTGCATTAAAGCTGCATTGAGTTTTCCAAAGAAAAAATTAAAACGGTGCTAATCTAATTAATGATGTTCCTAATGAACAATGTTACATTTGGTTCAACGATAAAAGCTCGAATAAATACAGAAATTACAGTAATTACCCAGCGAGATGCAGCATTTGGGATGTAATATTAGAACATGGTTACGTCATCAAAACCCATGGTCATTTAAACGCAACTTTCAAAACGGTGCAATACAATAATTTAAACACAGAACTTCATTGAATTTGTCAATTGTGACTTAGTAAGGGATACATAACGCTATTTCAAATACATCTGGATATTAATGAAGGACAATTAATGTAATCTGTCATGTTTCACCTTCAATTCTAGGGTTTTTCCATACATCCGTGCGCATGCTCCAAGCTCATAACTACCATCGTAAAACACTGACCGACCAGTCAGAGGATTCCATTTATTTACAGCTAAAAGAAATGAAATTTTAGAAAATGAATGTCACAGATCGTTGTTAGAAGATATCTATTTTTTTAAATATTATTTTTAGAAAATCAAAAAAAATTCAGAAAATTGAAAAACTTAATGCAGCTTTAAAATCGAATTTATAAAAAAGTTGAGCACCGCAAAACAAGTATAGTCAATATACATGTACTTTCAAAATACTCAAAACATTAATGTTATTTTTTTTAACTGTAATAGTTTTCAAGTAAATAGCCAACAATGGTTTGGGTTTGTTTTTATCTACTTTTATTAGTTTTCAAGAAAATGGTTTAAAAAACTCCATCTAAATCTGCGAAAACATAAACACAATAACTCTTACATAGATTATCATATAGTTTTGTAATCTTCTATTTTGTTAGATCTTGTCATGTTTTATAATTTTAGATTTTTGGACTTCATCAGAAATACACAGTGGTTCTTCTGTTTTAATTCTAAAGGTTTTCTTTAAAAAAAGCAGAGAATTTACCATGGTATTGAATTTTTGTGATAAAAAAATCATATAATAGATGGCAATTGTCATATCATCAGCTACATGATATGTTATTTGGCAAAAATTCGGGGTTAACTATATATTTTTTTAAGATTTTTTTTTAAACTCTGTGTATTATCCATTGTAGTAACCCTGATTTACAATCGGTATTTTAATTCACTGCAAGTACTGTACACAAACATTCAAGATATATCATTATAGTGGCATTATAAAAACCAAGTGAAACTCCCTTAGAAAAACAAATAATGGAACACCTCAAAATGGTGAAGGCACAGCCATCATGTAGAATTGTAACAAGGTATTACTGTATTGTCATTGATGTTTCTAATTACATAATGATAGTTGTGATATAACAATGATTTTCATATATTTAATACTGTAATTTGATTGTTTTGCAGGTGGCTGTTTCCATTCATAGGACACATGGGCATTGCCACATCTTCTGGAGTTATAAGAGACTTTGCTGGACCATACTTTGTTTCTGTAAGTGCTGCAAATATTATTATTATATAGCAATTTATGTTTCACATAGAAATAAAATGATAAATTGCCGAAGGTGTAATGTGTATATATATATCAATATTTGCATGCCAGCCTTGTTCAGGTCAGAGGTCTCCTGAATTCATTTTTTATATTGCACACTTTGTCACATGAAGCTCATCTGAATTATTGTTGAAAGAGGACATTTTTCCAAAAAAACTGATATTGCACTAGTTCTTACATTAGTTTATAAGAACTAGTACAATACTTGTGTATTTTGAGACAAAAATGGTACATGTATTTTTAGATAAAATACAAGTGGGAAGCAAATGAAATACATTTTGCTCTAACTCAGGACAATATTTTACAAAATCAGTGCAATAACCCTTTATAATCGGTAATTTAATACCATTAGTAATATTTTCTGATTTTCTTGTAGTATGGGTATACTATATTTTTTAAAAGTTTGTTTGACAGAAATGATTTGAGATATCAGATTAACAACATAATATATGTACATGTCATCTCTCTTAAATTATTGGGAAGAATAAATGATAAAGAATAATGAAATTCATTATTTTTTACAGGAGGACTGTATGGCATTTGGAAGGCCAACAAAGTAAGTCTCTCTCTCTCTCTCTCTCTCTCTCTCTCTCTCTCTCTCTCTCTCTCTCTCTCTCTCTCTCACATACACACACACACACACATGTAGATGATCAAGAGTTAGTTCCCTTTGTGTTTAAGAAAAAATTATTATAACAACAGTTGGTCTAAAAATATATAAATTTATTTTGATTTTCAACATCTGATCATATGTTTCCCTTAAAAATAAAAAATAGATAAAAAATTAAAATAAATAAATAAGTTTGTTTCAAACTGGATACACAAAATTATTTATTTTTGCTTGTCTATAAAATGGAGATATATTTACATAAAAAGTTAGATCATTACAAGTATAAAATGTAGCAGTTTACTTTTGGTGATTGGAAAATATACTTAATTTTATTTTGGTGAATTTCATTTTTATTTCTTTTACAAATCTTCTGTATAGAAATAGAAAAAACTATAGTGTTACTTTTGTTTAATATAACAGTGTTAGAAATTATAGTAAATAAAAGTTAAAATTACTTATATCATTGCAAAATGAAAATAAGGAGTGGAGTGGAGTGGAGTGGAGTATTGAGTTTTACGCCCCAGTCAAGATTCTTTCACTTATTCCGAGGCGGTCAGTTCTGGGATGGTGGAGGAAACCGGAGTGCCCAGAGAAAACCACCAACCTTCGGCAAGCGAACTGACAAACTTTATCACACTAGGATCTGTCCCGAGTGGGATTCGAACCCAAGTGGTGAGAGGCACTGTGATCCATAAGCGCATGCTTTAGACCACTCGGCCACCGAGGCCCCTGAAAATGATATAATTTATTCTTTAAGATTACGTAGATTGTCAACATTTACTTAACAATAAGTAACCCCTTATTCCATGTGAATCTTAAGATAATGCATTCTCAATTACTGATATATAACTTCTTCAGTCTCCTCTCATTATTATTGGCTGATTAATACTATATTACTAATTAATTTGTATCCATAAAAGGATAAAAAAAACTTAAAAACACTGAATATCAACACAAAACATGCTGACATTATTAGATTTTCAATAGTTGTTCACTGAAACCTGCTTGCCAAGTTACAGTCTACAGTGACTACCACAAGAAAGTTAGCATTGAAACATTTGACAATTTTAATATGACCAACAGAATAATCTAAAATTGCTCTACTTTATATTTAATATCACCATTGGTTTTTATTTAGATACTGGCAGTTAGATATGAGTAGGGTACGTGATGGAAAAGATGCATGGGATAAAGCTGTACATGAAGCTTCAGAAGAATATAAACATAGAATGGTTAGAATATATTAGTCAGAATTAAAAATCTAAGACATACTAAAACACTGTTTACTGCTATATTTACATAAACATGAGTGATATGTTGATAATATCATCCCTATGAGAGAGAGAGAGAGAGAGAGAGAGAGAGAGAGAGAGAGAGAGAGAGAGAGAGAGAGAGAGAGAGAATTTGTATCAAAGTTTTTTATATTGTGAACCAATGGCAATATCCTCAAATTTCTTTTACCTGTAAAATGCAGATGTATAGACATTATTTTGATATATATGTAAATATGTAGATTGATATTTTTTACTTAAGCTATGACTCAAACATTACTGTGAATCATTCTTTTCTCTATAATAGAAATGAGAAATTTGTTATTGAAAACGAGTACTTGGCAACAACTAATGAAACTAAAAATTGGCTCCATAAAAATTATAAAATGTTAAGTTACCTATGTCAAGACAAACACCAATGTAGTATTTTCATTCATTCATTCATTCATTTTGATTTATTTGTTTTCAGACACTTGGCCATGACACATGTCTGTTTAAAGGTGACATGAAAAGTATGCATTATAGTTACAGTAGTTAATTTTTTTTTTAAAAATTCCACATTGTAACTATAGACACAGTGGTCTTTTAACATATTTTAACAATTTTAATCATTGAAAATAAATTCCTTTACTTTAGAAAACAAATAAATGTGCTATTTACATGATTGATTTTTCTTTTTTTTTTCAGCATAATCTGTGTTGTGACAATTGTCATTCGCATGTTGCCATGGCACTGAATTTGATGCACTATAATGGCAGTTCTGCCTATAACATGGTTAAGTTGTGTTTTATGATGTTGATATATGGGAAATATGTAAGGTATGTTTTTAGGGATAGCAATAATTAAAATGATTAACTGAATATTTGTTAATACTTTTTCACTCTTATTTTCTTAATCAATACATTGATGCCCCATTGTCTTGGGATATACTTGAAAGTCATTGTACAACATTGATTGGCAAGTACAATTTATTTTGCCACACCTGCTGTGACTTCAAGGTGGGGTGTCTCAACAGAAATATCCTGCTTTTTATGAAATTGGATGGATAGGAATTTGTACCTAAAATGTTCTGCTTCAAAGCTTGTTGCATTTTTTATGCCCCTGTCATGGATATGGGTAGCTTGTTTGATGTCAACATTAAAAAAGAAACAAATTTTTATCAAATTTATTCTATTTTTTTCTGAAGGAATCTTGAGAGTTAACCCAATTCAATCAATCTATCATAAATGAAGTTGGGGCATATGTATCATATTGACATTTTATTCTTCTTTCAAATTGGTTTTTAATGTAATCACTATTAAAACAGTCATTTAGCATCTTTAGTATAATCATTAAATCTTCCATTTATTTTCAGTAGTATGTGGCTTTATAAAAACATGGTTACCATTCCTGATAATGGCTGGTATTATTCTGGCAGTTGTTTTGGCAACATCGCTGAAGTAACAAACACTACAGGGACAAACATTGTGTGTTTTATATATAACAAAATATCTGTGATATTGTAACTATACCAAGACTGATTCTTCTCAAAGAGATATACATGTATACCAGTACATTCTTAAAGAGATGTATACCAGTACATTCTCAAACAGATATATACCAGTACATATAAGCACATGTTTAACTTATATACATGATGTTGAAGCCAGTTAAAAAAGGGTTAAATTGAAATGTAACTGTTATAATAACTCTGCAGAGTGTTCTATGGTCAGTTTTTTTAAAGGTAATTTTTCTATAAATATTTTAAACAGTTTACTAATCATTATTGTTACATATTGTGTGTCTATGTAAAAAAGTTACAATGACAGAAACAAGGTCACAGGATAAGTTCTATTTGTATTTGTAAACATTACATATTGATCCATTTTTGGCATCCTCTCTTTTGGTCTATTATTAAAGAACACATCCATCATCTCATTACTATTTTATGCAATCAACATATATTATTTAAAATTATGTACTGTTAACCTGAAGAATTCAGTGGAAGTTTTATTTTGGCATAATTAGTGAAAATATCTACATTTGAAATTTACCAGTGGAATCTGTTTGTGGACTGCCAATTAAAGTATTCTGTTTCAGTGATCATTTATAGATTTATTTATACATGTATTTTACAATTAAAGACACCGTAATTCTGAAAACCTTTTTCGTTTTCAGTGCTGATAAAAATGACATATTTCAATTGCTAAAATAAGTATGATCCAGCATAGTGGTTTACAGAATCATGTGTTATTTAAAGTCTTTTTAGAAATCCTCACAATAACTGATGTATATTTTCATTAAAACATTGATATTACGTTGTACAATGTTTGGTGTGTGTGTGTGTGTGTGTGTGTGTGTGTGTGTGTGTGTGTTCATAAATAGCTTTAATGTTGTGTTTGGATTTTATCTTTATTTAGAAAATTTCTCCTGTCATATGTATTATAAAGTAAAATATTTTGAATAAAATTCTAGAATCAACACCTTAATATTATTTATACATGATAAAATTGTACTATATACAATGAACAAACACTGATAAATAGTGATGATACTCTTTAAAATGAAACTATGCTTTGGTACATCTTGCTTTATGCAGAATATTTTTGCCCTAGTTCATTTTCAAGCTGTTCAATACATACTTTTAAATTTTTAATCCAAAAATTTTCAGTCAAAGATCTTGCTGTCAAACAGATTCAAATTATAAATCTTGCATATTATCCATTTTATGAAATAATTTTTTTAATTCTATGGTTTGACCTAATTTTATGGCCAGAGAAATGAAACAAGTTTGGTTTGAACCTGCCTCTAAATGAATCATAAATGTTTGTTTTTAAGAGGTTGACTCAGCCCTAATCAGGGTATTCAACAATGTATAATATTATATAGAGCTTAATGACAAATTTTTAGGGTTATATTTGACTTACGTTGATTTTCAACGATTTTTAAAAGTTTCCAATCTGGTTTTAGAAGACAGTTCTATAATCTTTGATCTGATACAATTATGTTTTTCTGATCTATGTTTGTAGTGTATGATTTGCTGTAAATGTACAAATAAACACAATTTATTCCATATCTATTTATTATTGGTTGTTTTTTGAAGGAAAATGTTGAAAGTTGATAGATGTCCTTGACCTTGGGTTACAGGTGTGTGTGTGTGTGTGTGTGTGTGTGTGTGTGTGTGTGTGTGTGTGTGTGTGCAAATAAAAATGCTTGTACTACTGTTTGGGTTCTAGAATCTTAGACTTCCAGCTAGAAGAAAAGTTTCATCATTATATCTATTCTTTATGCTACTTGAGCTGCAATTGTCTTCTTTTATTGTGATTCATTATATTTTATACTTTTGATTTCTTCTTCACAACTAGTAAACCAGTGGTAATGAAACTTGACAGGGCTGTTTCTTTTTATTAAATCTCAAGTTTTTTTTTTATATTACATTGGATATTGATTAAACCTCAATCATTATCTTGATCTTCACCAGAAGACTTAACATTTTAAAATTGAAACATTGAAAATGTGTTCTTATAAATTATGCTTTTAAGGCTAACATTTTCCTAAGTTGGTTCACTTTTATTTACATTCAAGATAACAATGAACTTAAGAATCGTCAGATATAAAAGTGTAAGCATTAAAAGCTTTGAAAGTTACCAAGTTTGCAAGCTACCATGTTTGTAAGCTACCAAGTGTGCAAAGTTTTTTTTACCTCAATCTAATTTTTTGTTAACAATAAATACATATCTAAAATCTACAACCTTTCTTTATCAAAATAAAATTTGTGCTTGTTGAGGACTTTAAGGTGGGATTTTTTAGTCTAAACCGAGTTCTTAGTTTGACTATAGGCAAGAACCTTAAATAGCTGGTACAATTTTTATGGACCTAGTTCAAAACCATTTAACCTGTTTACCAACAAATATATTGTTGACTTCATTTTAACGTACATGTGTATTATTCAAATAATGTACATTTGTATTATCTTGAGCCAAACCTGAGATCTTAGGGTGTCTTTGGGCGGTATGCAAGAACACATTTTTGTGTTCGCGTGTCAAAAACAGCGTTATCGTTTGCCCTAATGCCGAGAAAAGCTTATAAGAACATGCAGTCGGGTAGAATTTTTCACACCACCTCGAGAGGTGGAAGGACAAGTTTTGCAAGAACAGCCAAGAACCACTGTCGTTGATCTCAAGAACATACTGTTCTTGAACCGCCCAAAACACACTAGCCAAAACTAGCGATACAAATTATAAATATTAATGGAGAACACACACTGCACCGACTCGATATGGCTACTGTCAAGTGCCTTGTGCTGATTTTGAATTTCTATTAAAATAATGCATTTAAAATCAGTACAAGAAAGTTACACAAAAACAATCTACAGCCAACTTTTAGGTGAAACACTGATGATTGTATTGTAATTAAAATTTCAATATCAGACTTTTATGTTAAATAACACAATGCTTATCGGTGTTTTCTTGCCAACTTTTATAAAGAAATTCTCATAGTTTTATTTAAGTTGTATAGTTATATTATATATGGACACGCACAGAAGAGACTGGACATTAAATTAGTGTTTAAATAATTAAGATATATCAAATGAGTTAAAAGTTATATAAGAAATAAATAATGTATTAAGATGAGCTACAGTTGTGAAAGACATTTGAATTGTTAATTTAATATCTTCTATTGCTTTAAATATCATGATTTGTATATTTTTAATTTGGTCAAAATTAGTAGAATAATTGATGTAAATTTTATATTTCAATTGTTTATAGTTTAAGAATAATAGGTAAAAAGGTTTATGGCAAGAAACACAGTAGAATTTCATTTAAGTACATTTATTTGTATTAACCACCAATTTATATAATGTCTTCTATGAGGTCCGCTAAAATTCTTTATATTTGAAGTGAGAGTTAAACAGAACACAGACAGTTAGTAAGGTCATTCTGAAACAGCATAGGCTATAACATTGCCAAACAATAAATCAGCAATAAGGAAACTCAGGAGTTTTGTGTGGTCATTCAACAACAACAGCATACCAAATTTGCGTGTTATATATTTAATTGAACGAGAAACGTAGATACACATCACAACATCTTGAGACCAGAGACTGTAGTCTTAATTGCAAGGTTTTATTTCCAAATAAAACATAAGAGTTTTGCAAATGCTCAGAATGCACTTTGCAAATGCTCAGAATGCACTTTTCAATAGCCAGAACAAGGAATCGAAAATGGGTATAAAAAACTACAAAAGACAGTGGCAAAATAAATTGTTGAGACAAGAGATTACTACACTGCAAAAACAATGTACGGCCAGCTAATACCGGACAATATTGTATAAGAACAATTTCAAAAAGTACTCTGCGACTCTTCAACAGTCAAATCAAACATACATACAGAACAAGTTTCAAGTTTCTTTATTTCTCATATTGCAAAAAATACAAATTGAGAATATATAAACATATGTATATATAACAAATAATGCATGAGTAACAGCATAACTACATGTTTACAGCTACATTATGTTAACCCAGAGGACCGGTAGTACCGATTCTTTCATTAATAATTGTTATAAACTTACTTGATTTAATTTGTAAAGATAAATTTTTATCATTAAATAATGATTAAAATTTTAAACTATTTGGTTTGACATAATACCATTTTGGAAAATACATATTTCTATCTTCGGACAAAGCTTTACAACACAAAATAAAATGATATCATCACCTAAATCGGTGTTACAAAGTTAAAATAATCTATTTTCTTTTGGGATATGTTTCCAACGTCCAACTTCAATGGGTGGTTTATGAATACTACATCTAAAATTAGTTAAAGTAGTTTTATTTCTATCAGAGAGATCTGAAGTTAAATACGATTGTAGCTTAAAATCAAAATGAGTAAATAAATTATAAGAAATTCCTCTTGAAGAAGTACAATTTGTAAACCAGCTTTGTAAAAATTGATCATATAATTTTTGTTTAACAGATTTAATTAACCAAGTACGGTTGCTATAATTATGGAATAACCATATATTATTCATACCACATTCTTGAAAAATGGTTTCAACTGAGCTTATCCACTTAGTTTTAACACCTTTGGAATAGTAATTATATAACAATTTGTAAATAATTAATGTATATTTCGCATCTCTGTTCTCAACAATATTTGACTAATAAGTTATAATTCTGGTTTTGACATAAACATGTAATGGTGCCCTGCCTAATTCGCCATATACAATAAAACTTGGCATACTCTTTCTAACTTTTAAAATTAGGTTTACAAAATTTTAAATGGACTCTTTCTAATATATCTAATTTTTCAAAACCCCATATTTCTGAGCCATACAGCAAAATTGGTAAAAGCCATTTTATCAAGCATATCTATTTGACAGTCAATTGATAAAGTTTTAGCTTTCTTAATAATTCCA
Source organism: Tegillarca granosa (assembly GCA_029721355.1). NCBI lineage: Eukaryota > Metazoa > Mollusca > Bivalvia > Arcoida > Arcidae > Tegillarca > Tegillarca granosa. The sequence continues at coordinate 45,055,030 of CM056597.1, read as the reverse complement.
TACATAGCTTTTGTAGCTCTTTTAGCTAAATACTTTGAGGTCAGAGTGGAGTAGAGTTCTTTGTTTGAAATCAAGATTCCTTCTTTTATTTTAAGATCAGTTCTGGGTGGTTGAGTAAACTTGAAGTGCTTAGTAAAGCTTATCTACTATTGACAAGCAAACTTTCTCCCACTTGGAACATTCAAATGGTAGTTAATCTTATGAAACGATAGGCTCTTTGATACCGACATCTCAACTTTAGACCACTTTCAACAAAGACCCTTCCTCGCAAGAACAAATCACATAGCCCCATTCAGTGGTGAATCATTTTAAAGTTATTGATGAACTGCGTGGTGTCTGGGAATTAATTTCTTTCGATGCATCGCTTCATGGCGTTTATAAAATTGTAAACCTTTTCCGTTTAACACAAATTATTTATGTGGATATATCCACGTGTATATATGCATAAGAATTTGCAATTTTCCTTATTCAAGCATTGAAAAGTTTGGCCAGTGTTCAATTCAAATATCTTCGGAAGTGATAATTTTGACAAATAACCGTGTCATAAGATCTATGTTAAATAGTGCGTGGAAAAATGCAAATCGTTCTCACTCTGAGGACATTGGTGACCAAATGGTCTAGAACGTCATCTAAAGGGTCTCATCTCTCAAAATCAATGCTTAGGTTCAAATCCAACTTGAGAATATCCTAATGCGAACAGTTTTTCAGTTCGCTTGCCGAAGGTCAACAGTTTTCTTTTTGCACTACAAGTATCCCACCCCCCTACCTTCCTAGAACTAACCGTCTCTATATAAGGAATAAACCTTGACTAGGGTGTAAAACAACGTTAGACTTTCTTCGCACGCTTTTGTTCGTTAAGGAATATAAGCTCTCTTATTTTTATTTATTGGTAAAATTAGCTACTAAAATTAAATTATTTTTACCTGCTATTTTTATATGCATAATCCTAAACTTGGTCTTGATCAATTATTGATTGATTGATTTAATATTTATTTATTTATTTGTTTGTTTATTTATATCTCTTTATTTGTTATTTATTTATTTATTTATTTATTTATTTATTTATTTTTTTTTTATTTTTTTTTTTAAATATTTATTTTTTTCTTTATTTATTTATAATTAAATTAAGTTTTAAATTGTACTATAAAACTGTAGGCCATCTTTTAAGATTTTTTTTATAAAGTGTCATTTAAGATAGTAATGTTGTGACTGTACCTGACGACAAATGAGATACAAGAAAATAATACATAGACACGGTTTTAACAGACTACATACTTTATTGCACATAAAAAATTCAAGATATTTTAATGTTTTTCATTTTTATCTAAATTGTAATAAAACAGTTGTGTAAAACTCTTTAACGAACATATTCAGAGCATTAAGGACCTGATTTTAAGTGAACCAGGTTTTATTTGTAGCAATTATCAAATATTTTCTCACATCAGTGACATTAGTTATAATCTCCAAAATATCAATCATGCCATTTAAGTTGGGACATAAATATATTTTTGTGTTTTCAACATGAAGAACAATCAAATATTTATTCTTCATTTCACAGATATGTGAAAAATATTTTTCTTCTTTGCATAAAATTTTACGTGCATTTAAAATTGCACAAATTAGTACAATATAAAGTTTAAACAGAGTAACCAAACTGGTGATAGCACTAACGTCTTTTAAAATCGTATAAATCTGATATCATCATAATTGCTGTTATGTTTATGATAAACCAATAAAAGAACAAATTCATGTACAATATTAAAATTACACCGATCAAAAATGTTGTTTGAAATTAATGATGTGTAATTTATGGTCACTGCAATTATCTGCAACAAATTCAGGTGAGAGAGGCCGTTTTAAGATGGACAATTTGACTTTTAAAAACTCAAATAGGTAAATGGACCATTAACTACATGTATATCAATGTTCGTGATAACATTAATCTTAACAGTGTAACATCAAATATCAAGTTTTGCTTGTCTCGTTAATTTATACGTCTCTGTTTTTAAATGCTAGAATTTTTATGTCATTAAAAAGTTCTGAAACGTTTCATGGTCCTAAAATTTAAGACTCTAAATCATTAAATAATTCTAAAAAATTTCAAGGTATAAAAATTAAGACTGTGTTGTAAATCAAGGGATTGACAATCTCTGATTAATTGGATATGTTTATCTCGTCGGCAACTATGCAATTTTTAATACATCTGTCATGTGCTGCTTTTGCATTTCTATTAAAATGATGCATGCAAAATCAGCACATGACAGATCTAAACAACATTATACAGATTATACCAGAGACGGTTTTTGGTTTGTCATACGTAACAAAGAGATAGAGATTACAAGTTGTAAATTATAATTGACGCAGATAACCTTAAAAGAAGAGTAATTTTTATTTCTTCCCGCTTATGTTTTTTCTCTTTTTTAAAATTATTTATTTATTTATTATTATTTATTTATTTATCTATCTATTTATTTATTGCTAGGTACATGATATTCTAATGTAAATTCTTATACCTCATACCGATTATTATTATTATTTATTTATTTATTATTATTATTATTATTATTAAGCTCAATAAATTATTTAACAGCTTTACATAGATTTTAAATGCATATTTCACTGTTAAATAAATCTCGTATAACTATTTCACATCATACAGTTGGAATGCATTGTACCGTTATAAAACAGAAAGTATGTTACAAGTGCTTGTATGCAACTAGACAACAATTGTACATGCATTTATTTAAACCATTAAGCTATATAAATGTGTAATTGAACTGTCTGGATGTTGTCAAGGAGCAAAAATAACATCGGCAAAGTATCCGTGGGTTAATGGTCTAAAAAACAACATTTATGTGTCGTGTATGGCACACTGTTTTGACAAAATAAGGTTAATGCTTTTTAGAATGTTCTTTCAAATCGGTAGTTGTTGAATAAGTTAAATATGATGATGATCAAATACTAGTACTTGATACAGTTTCTAGATTTTACCTTCTTATCATGTGTTCGCTTAAAAAGATTTTCCATCAGTGCCCTCTGATTTGTAAATTGTATTAGATTTAAAAAAAAGAGAACCCGATAATAACAATATACAATAGAACCACCACCACCACCAACAACAATAACAACAACTTCTACTACAACTACAACTACAGAAGCAACCAATTAAGGGAAGATAGACATAAATACTGATAACAAAACTATTTCGACGGATACCAAATATAATGACAAATATACCCATTTGTTTGACAAAATTACACTTCACATCATTTTTTTCGGATGAACCATCTACATGGTTGAAAAAATACTTTCTGATACCTAAATATACAATCTATGTCATATTTATATCTGTAATAAGGTTAACTTTATCTCCTCCTCTTTGTAGATTGGTCTTCCCAATTTTGTTTCAGGTGCTATGGTATGTTATTTTTGGTGATTAAGATGAACATTTGGGCTTATGGAATTTTACCTACAAAATTGATTTATTTAAAGATAAAAATTAAAATTAAAATTAAAATTTTCTGCTATAGTTATATTTCACATTAGGTTCCTCATAAGACTATAAAAAATAGTTAATTTAAGAATTTAGCAAAAATTTCTTTATCTACAGACAAACGAAGTTTTAAGGACAACTGTTGTTTTCTTGAAGTCAAAGTAAAAAGGTAGTTATTCCGAGGTCAGTCGTTGCTCAAATTTTTAATGCAACTCTACAAGCACCGATCGAAAAAATAAATAAATAAATAAACAATATATCCACATGGATGGATTCCTAACTATGTTTGACCAATAAAGAATCTCTTTTAGAAGACAATTTTGCCATTCACTTTAACTTCAATAAACAAGAATGCTGCGCAAACTACGCCTGAAATATAAGAAATCAACAGTGAAAAACTTTATAGAAACTTCAAAAGGAAGATATTTTCATAAAAACGACGTTGTCTTTGATGTGTTACAAAAATACAAGTTCCTGTTAAAATTCATCTTATTCAAACTTGTTTCATTAATCAAATTTTAACGGAGATACCAGGTTTAAAAACATACGTTACTTCAACCAAATCATAAAGTTCCAGTACAATATTGAAATAGTAATTTTTAACGGATAAGTTGTTCCCTTACTGTTGGCTTAAAACATTACACAGAGTCTTGTTACGTAAACACAATGAGTATGTCATACTTTTGTCTCATTGAAGGTCTCGTTTTGACTTACCTGGTAAGGTGTTCATTATTATACGTATTTCTCCTTTTGATCTGTGATAAAGCTTTTTTTATTTTATTTATTTTTTGTTAAATCGTTAAATACATGTGTATTCAAAAATGCTTCATAACAATAGATCCAATTTTTATATCTTTGCATTTCGCCGTTATTGTACCGAGATCTTCATTCTATTAGTTAAGTATAAATCCAGTTAAACAAAAGGGTTTCGCTGGTCCCTGGATGATTTGAATGCAATGGAAAAAAAACAACAATGTTTTATACCTGACTTTGTTGTACTGATTTTATATTATCTTATTTTTTCCTAAATTTGACAGTGTCATGAATTTAATTTATACGTACATATTTATTTACTCAGTGGTCTCAAAACGATGCGCGCGCGCGTGTGTGTGTGTTGATTATATAGTGTCCTAGAACTTCACTATCTTAAATACAGATAACAGTTCTCGTGCTATTAACCAAACAATAAACTTAATGTCAGCAAAGCAGGAGCTACCTAATTACCCTGAATATCTGGTAAAACTTCTGCGAATAATACAGGATGACCAAAACAGAATATGCTTAATTTATCAAGTACCAGGCAATAATTCAATTAATTCGAATGTCAGGAAAACAGGGGTAACTTAGGTTACATACCAGGAGTACCATGTTTCAATTCTACTACTGATACAATGTCAGCAAAGCAGGAGATACTTAGGTTACATTCCGGGAGTACCACGTATCAATTCTACTACTGATACAATGTCAGCAAAGCAGGAGATACCTGGGTTACCTTCCGGGAGTACCACGTATCAATTCTACTATTGATACGATGTCAGCAAAGAAGAAGATACTTAGGTTACATACCAGGAGTACCACGTATCAATTCTACTACTGATACAATGTCAGCAAAGCAGGAGATACCTGGGTTACATTCCGGGAGTACCACGTATCAATTCTACTACTGACACAATGTCAGCAAAGAAGAAGATACTTAGGTTACATTCCGGGAGTACCACGTATCAATTCTACTACTGATACAATGTCAGCAAAGAAGAAGATACTTAGGTTACATTCCGGGAGTACCACGTATCAATTCTACTACTGACACAATGTCAGCAAAGAAGAAGATACTTAGGTTACATTCCGGGAGTACCACGTATCAATTCTACTACTGACACAATGTCAGCAAAGAAGAAGATACTTAGGTTACATTCCGGGAGTACCACGTATCAATTCTACTACTGACACAATGTCAGCAAAGAAGAAGATACTTAGGTTACATTCCGGGAGTACCACGTATCAATTCTACTACTGATACAATGTCAGCAAAGCAGGAGATACCTGGGTTACATTCCGGGAGTACCACGTATCAATTCTACTACTGATACAATGTCAGCCAAGCAGGACATACTTAATTTACGTTCCCGGAGTAACACGTATTAATACTACCTCTGATACAATGTCAGCAAAGAAGAAGATACTTAGGTTACATACCAGGAGGACTACGTATCAATTCTTCTATTGATACAATGTCAGCAAAGCAGGAGATACTTAGGTTACATTCCGGGAGTACCACGTATCAATTCTACTATTGATACAATGTCAGCCAAGCAGGACATACTTAATTTACGTTCCCGGAGTAACACGTATTAATACTACCTCTGATACAATGTCAGCAAAGCAGGAGATACTTAGTTACATTCCCAGAGAACCACGTTTCAATTCTACTACTGATACAATGTCAGCAAAGCAGGTGATACTTAGGTTACATTTCCGGAGTACCACGTATCAATTCTTCCACTGATACAATGTCAGCAAAGCAGAGATAATTAGGTTACATTCCGGGAGTACCACGTCTCGATTCTACTACTGATACAATGTCAGCAAAGCAGGAGATACTTAGGTTACGTTCCGGGAGTAACACGTCTCTATTCTGCTACTGATACAATGTCAGCAAAGCAGGAGATACTTAGGTTACGTTCCGGGAGTAACACGTCTCGATTATGCTACTAATACAATGTCAGCAAAGCAGGAGATACTTAGGTTACATTCCCGAAGTATCACGTATCGATTCTACTATTGATACAATGTCATCAAAGCAGGAGATACTTATTTTTTCCTCCATGAGTACAAGGTATCAAATTCTACTGATTCAATGTTAGCAGAGAAAGAGATACATGACTTTATATCATTGGATAATTCTATGGTAGCGCTATTTTACTGCTAGAGTTCTAAGATAGTTTAACTGCATCATTAAAGGATGGGCCTATTGCGCCATTATATGTCTACGATAATCCTAAATATTGCTTCATAAAATTCAAGAATAGTCCTATTTCAACGTTAAGATTTAGGTAGGCCAAATTACATGATTAAAAGTAGAGAAAATTACATTACATGTAAAATATTGGGGTTAGTTCCCATTGCATCTTTAAGAATAAGGATAGTCCCATTGCATCTTTAAGAATAAGAATTGTCCCATGGCATCATTTTAGTAAAGATGGTCCCATTACATCATTAAGAGTAAAAATGGTCTCATTGCATCATTAAGAATAGGAATAATATCATTTAATCATTAAAAGCGAGGATACTTAATTAAAAATTACTTAGAAATTTGAGTTACATATTCATTATTAGGTGTTTATTTTAATATTTCTTAATATCTGACATCGAAAAGCAAACTACTTTGAAATGTCGCCGATAACATTTATTATACATTTTTCTTCGTTTCAACATATACAATTGTAAAGCCACATTATATTTTATTTTTTGAATCCAATGCGTCATTAAGAGTAAGGATGGTCCAATGTGATAATTAAAGGTAAGGATGGTCTCATTGCATCATTAAGAATAAGGATGGTCCCATTGCGTCATTAAGAGTAAGGATGGTCTCATTGCTTCATTAAGAATAAGCCGGGATGGTCCCATTGCGTCATTAAGAGTAAGGATGGTCTCATTGCATCATTAAGAATAAGGATAGTCCCATTGCGTCATTAAGAGTAAGGATGATCTCATTGCGTCATTAAGAGTAAGGGTGGTCCAATTTGATAATTAAAGGTAAGGATGGTCATTGCATCATTAAGAGTAGGGCATCATTAAGAGTAAAGATGGTCTCATTGCAATTTCATTAAGAATAACGATAGTCCCATTGCGCCATTAAGAGTTAGGATGGTCTCATTGTGTCATTAAGAATAACGATAGTCCCATTGCGCCATTAAGGGTAAGGATGGTCTCATTGCGTCATTAAGAATAACGATAGTCCCATTGCGCCATTAAGAGTAAGGATTGTCCAATTTGATAATTAAAGGTAAGGATGGTCTCATTGCATCATTAAGAGTAAGGATGGTCTCATTGCATCATTAAGAGTAAAAATGGTCCAATTTGATAATTAAAGGTAGGATAGCCTATTGCGTCATTAAGAGTAAAGATAGCCCATTGCGTCATTAATAGTAAAAATTGATTTATTGCGTCATTAAGAATAAGGACAGTCTTATTACATTATCAAAAGTATAGATAGTATCATTGCATCATTAAAGGTGAGGATACTAGTAGTCTAATTACATCTTTTTAGAGTAAGGATAGTCTAATTACCTTTTTTAAAGATAAGATTTTAAGATACGGGCGCATTGCATCATTCAAACTTCTTAAAGATAGTCCAATTGCATTTTATTAAACTTACGGATACATGTACTTACGTTATTCCCAGTTTATATAAATGTAGGGCTATGGTGGACTTATCTCAGTCGTTATAAAATGATACCATCATATTCTATAAACATTTCTGTTTTATCGGGAAATCTAGATATACAGAAGAATCAAGATCTAATTTATTCAACAAATTTACTTCTATGTGCGTGCTAGCAATATATATTTTGAATATAATTTTTTTACTACTTTTAAATCGATATTTTAATAAGTTCACAGTATCTCCAGAACTTTTGCCAAACAGCGTTTTGATATATGGTCTTTTGTAGATCGGCAATATAAGGTTTTTGTAATGGCATTTATATTCAGATTTTGTAAAATGTAAAGAGCCTTGAATTTTAGGTTTAGTGATTTGTAGATATATAAAGGTGTGTGAAAAAAAAAGTTTGCGATGAATTTGTGTAAAAATAGTGTTTACCACTATCAGGAATACCATTCAGATTCCTATACCAAAAACATTCTCCTATAATTTCTGCTACATTGCGTTGTTCAATGATGTCAATATTATGTTTTTCATGCCTTAGGTACAACTACTTGATTAGCTAAATATTTAACTTCCGTTTCAGGTATCTACATTGATTTTGCGACTTTTGACCCCCACCCTAAGTTGTGGGGGTATACTAATGTTGAAATCAAACTATATCTTACTTATGTCTGTAATGATACGACAATGAACTTTAATTTAACTTGTCAAAGTGCTTTATTTAATCGAAGCCGTTAAAAGCAAACGTTAACCGTGTCACAGGGCATAACAAGAGAATTACTCAAAAAGAATAACCATGATTTTTTTAAATTTATTTCTATTTGTTTAGTAAAAATTGGTAGTACCAAACTTTATCGGTCAGTTATGCAAAAAGTCTTAAAATGACAAATTATTACTTATGAAACAAAGAACGTTAACACTTCTGCTAACACGAAAAGATCCCACAAACATGATGTGGTGTTTTATTTGTTGTTGAACTTTTTTAATCTTCTTGTTTTCAGTTTATTCACCCAGACAGTGGACATTATACGAATTCAGTGAATGAAGCATGAGCTATTTAAGAATTTCTATTTTATCAGACCTCTGCTCCGTTAGAGATTATTTTACTATACATCAACTTCAAATAATCTAAATTGTTGTGTAGTCTATGTATGAAACATAAGCATCATTTAACAGTGAAGAAATTCTTTACAAAAAATATAAATTAAGACATTTTAAGAAAAACGATGATAGCTTTGATGTTTAAAAAAGACGACAAGTTGTTGTCAGGTTTCATCGTATTTAAAATACCAATCAAAACGTTTCCATTAATCAAATTTTAACGAAGATATCAATTTTAAAACAAGTCAGTTCAACGCCTTAATTGAGGCATTTTACCAACGACTAATCATAGCTTTCTGACAACACACATGGATTTCAAATCTGAAATAAAGAAACATAAAGTGAATGTTGTTTCGTTGAAGGCTTTATATTGACTGGAATGTTGAAACATTACGTTAATGTTGTCTCTTTGAGTCTTTACATTGACTGGCATTTTGAAACATTAAGTTAATGTTGTACCGTTGAAGGCTTCATATTGACTGGCAGTTTGAAACATTACGTGAATATTGTTTCGTTGAAGGCTTTATTATGACTGGCATTTGGAAACATTACGTGAATGTTGTCTCGTTGAAGGCTTCATGTTGACTTTCATTTTTAAACATTACGTGAATCTTGTTTCTTTGAAGGCTTTATTATGACTGGCATTTGGAAACATTACGTGAATGTTGTATCGTTGAAGGCTTCAAATTGACTGGCAGTTTGAAACATTACGTGAATATTGTTTCGTTGAAGGCTTTATTATGACTGGCATTTGGAAACATTACGTGAATGTTGTCTCGTTAAAGGCTTCATATTGACTTTCATTTTTAAACACAACGTGAATGTTGTTTCTTTGAAGGCTTTATTATGACTGGCATTTGGAAACATTACGTGAATGTTGTCTCGTTGAAGGCTTTATATTAACTGGCACTTGGAAACATTACGTGAATGTTGTTTCGTTGAAGGCTTTATATTGACTGGCATTTGGAAACATTACGTGAATGTTGTTTCGTTGAAAGTTTTATATTGACTGACTACATGACGGGTAAAATCTATATGAAGTGGCTCTTTGATCTATAGTGTTGTTTTTCTATTGTTAGATTGAAAGAGTCTTCTTAGAGGATTCATTTTACACTTGCTAATGTCAAGCAAATTTGACCTCACTCACATCATTCTCAGCAAAGCATGAGACATTTTGTAGCACCTATTATCTTAACTATGTTTCCACTGCTAAAACAGATTCTTGTTTTGAAAAAAATAAAACACAAAAAAACACCAATACGTATCAGTATCTAATATAAAATCTTGATACGTCTACCGGTATTCAATCGAACATATTTGTGGCTATTTTTTGTTTTCTGTATGGTGTTTGTTAAAGGAATATCTGGCACATTTATGTTTTTGTTGAAATCTACTCTATTTATATAAGAAGATAAACGGCATAGTAAATGCCTATAAATTACATTTGTGGACACGGTTTCGTATTATTTAGAGTCAGAGAAAATATCGATATCGCAAAAGCTGCAATGTGTATAATATTGGTTTATGGGTTTATTCTTCTTTGCACTAAAATGACATGTGTAAACTCCAAGTTAAGAGGAAAAAGAGAAAAACTCCATCTGTATAAAAACAATATAAAAGATATAGTTGAAGTATTCATCATACTCAAAAAAACATAAAAAGAAAGGTGTTATCTCTCATCACAATAATATTACTTCTAGTTTTTGTAACATCGTTCATCAAATTTAACACTTCTAAAGTATGAACAGATATTGTTAACGGAGTGAACAGATGTTACTGTGTTAACACTTCTCTATCCCTCCCGATCACAGACTGGATTTTATAAAATCAAACTGGTTCCTCAATACACCGCTGTCATACATTACTAAAGATGCTATGTAACGAGAAACGTGGAAAAAATATCAGTTATGCTGGTTATCAAATTTTGACTTGATCTCATATTCCTCTGATAAACCAGTATACAATGCTCCTTACTTCAAAACTAAAATAGAGCAGTTATGTATTGTCGATTGCTAAGCACCTACACAGACATAACTAAAATATTGATCAGATTTATAGGTATGTATGGAAAGGCTAACAAGTAAAAAGTACTAGGAAAAAAATTGTGTTTTATAGCAAGTTTACAAGATTTTCTTATAACCACTGCGGTAGCTCAGTTGGTAGAGTGCTTGCTCCGTAAATGGAAGGTCGTGGGTTCGAACCCGGGCCGGGTCTGACCCAAGACTTCAAAGTGGGAAGTGACTGTTCTTTCGCCAAGCACTCGGCATTACGAAATGAAAGTCACGGTTCTTTCGGATGGGAACTTAAAAAAAACGAGGTCCCGTGTCATAGAAGGCGTGGTACGATAAAGAACACTGATGTATAATGCCATCAGCGCAACGCACAGGCAAATTTTTTGCACTTTCGTCTATAGCTGGCGACGTCTCGATATAAGTGAAATATTCTTGACTGGGACGTTAACACTAATACTCAACTCAACTCAACTCTTATAACCACAAAATAAATATCTGTGTTTATTCGTTCATGAACAGCTATATTAAACCATGTTTTCTATAAAAAGTTTTATTCCAAATTGTTTTTAATATACAACTTTGCAAAATACAAGGTTGATGTTTGTCAATTTTATCTACATATACTGAGCACTGTGTAAATTCTGCATGTTGGCTTTTTCTCTCAAATAATACTTGTAATAAAAATAATAATAATAATATGATATAATAATAATAATATGATATAATATTAATAATAATAATAATAATAATAATAATAATAATAATATGAAAAAAGTTAAGGAGATTTCAATGATACAATCTTCTGTACTGCTTGCGAAATCAGATACATTAAATAGAAGTGGTTTACACCTACAGAACTTTAAAACACTTTACGGAAATAAAATAAATAGATTTAATAATTGATAGAAAACCTAATATTATCATCTGTAACGTGATGATATATGCAATGTTATTTACGAATACATGCAATTAGAAACTCTTGAAACAAATGATTGGATACAGTTTTATTATGTATGACTACGTAATCCAATGCTGTTGTAAACAACCACTGGAGATCTAGATATTGTAAAACGCACTGAGCAGATTATTTTTCTGCCAAGCACTTTTTTAAGATACTGTAAGTTTTTAAAGTAAATTGAAGTTTAAAATTTGATGCACACCATGGTACCAGTATCGCCTCCAATACTTGGGAAGGTATTGTGACAGTGTGTCAAATTTTTGGTTATATCTTAGAAATGTCGAAACGAAAAGCATGGATAACATTGTCCTTCACGAGAAAATTAGATGATGTTTGTACTACAATATTTTTCCTGGTTTGTTTTGCAAAGTAAAGTATATTAGAACATATAAACTAGTCTATGTTAGAATAAAAGTACCCAAAATACACAGTGCAAGAGTGGATAAATAATGTTCGACTTTAATTATAAAGTAAGCAAACACACACACACACACACATACCTTTAGATCATTGTATAATGATCAGATTAATCTGTAAAAAAAACTGCAGCTGAATAAAATATGCTTTGCAAAGGGGTTACTGGCAACATGTAATAGCGAAGTTATCCTCATTTAGTAAACTAATTTTCACTTTTTTGTTTCAGTGTGTGTGTGTGTGTGTGTGTGTGTGTGTGTGTGTGTGTGTGTGTGTTATTCTGGTTGGCATGGGAAGGTATTTTAAAACCTTGTTCATTCTCAAGGTATATAAATAATGGGGAAAAATATCTCATATGTTATGCATTTACAAGTAAAGCGTTAATTACAACTAAAGATACATATATTTCTCTTATATATATTTTATATGTAGGCGTGTCTTAATAAAATGAAATTAGTGTCTACAGTTTAAGTTGTGATTTATTCCGAACGTGATAATGTTAAACACTTAATCTTTAAACTTATATATCCAGCAATCTTACCACATCTGGATAATATAAATAAATGTGGAGAGAGAGAGAGAGAGAGAGAGAGAGAGAGAGAGAGAGAGAGAGAGAGAGAGAGAATTTGACAATGAGCTGCTTCTCTAGCTTTTAAGTAGACCAGCTCTATGATTAATATTTTTCAACTTTATTTGGTTTTTATATGTATTGGTTTCAAAGATTAAGTTCTTTTAATGTATATTAACGCAAACAACTCGATACCTTGCTTCATGTTAAAAACTATGCTATAAATAAATAAATAAATAAATAAATAAATAAATAAATAACATAGATGAAAAATTTACATACCAACCTTTAAAAAAAATTACAAAAAAGAGAAAAATGAATGAATAAATAAATAAATAAATAAATAAATAAATAAATAAATAAATAAATAAATAAATAAATAAATAACATAGATGAAAAATTTACATACCAACCTTTAAACAAAAATTACAAAAAAGAGAAAAATGAATGAATAAATAAATAAATAAATAAATAGATAGATAGATAAATAACATAGATGACATACCGACCTTTAAAAAATAAAATTTTAAAAAAAGCTGAGAAAATAAATAGATAGATAAATAATAAATAAATAAATATTGAAAATTAGAATAAAAAACTGAATGAGCTGCTTCAGACCAAAAAAAAAATCTTTTCCGCCATAACACACCCTATGGTACTTGTAACTATAGTTACGTACATAACAAATAAATAGCATGGAATCAAATTGATGTCATTAAAACAAATTATTCGAATATAAAAAATCTTTGATTGTCAGTTAATTGTTTTCCCCAAATATTTAAAATTATTTTTATCTGTATTAAACCAAAATGAAGAAAAATGTATCAAAAATATTGCGATGATGTTCATTGAACAGTAATATTTTTTGTTTGTACTCTATGTAGCAACTGTTTGCTGTTTCTTCTTTTCATTGTTTTCAATTATTTAAAATTGTGAAAACGTTATATGTTGCGTGGAGATTATGGTATTTATCTGCAAACGTACAAAATGAAATAAACCCTTAGTTAATAACAACACCACTGTTGTAAATTGCTGATTTTAAATTTCTTATTAAAATCAGCAATTCAAAATCAGCACATGACAACTAACATGACACTGGGGTAATGTCATATTCTAAATTTTTGAATTTTCTGAATGAAATATTCAAAAATTTATATAATATGACAAGTTGTCATATTATAAATTTTTGAATATTTCATTCAGAAAATTCAAAAATTTATAATATCACAGTAATAATTATTCCCGTGTCGATGAAATTTAAATCGGATTGTTCGCAATCCCTACACACAACTACACATATCCTTGCCACAATTAACATGACACTGGAGTAATAATTGTTCCTGTGTCGATGAAATTTAAACCGGAGTGTTCGCAATCCCTACGCACAACTACACATATTCTTGCCACAATTAACATAACACTGGAGTAATAATTGTTCCCGTGTCGATGAAATTTAAATCGGAGTGTTCGCAATCCCTACACACAACTACACATATTCTTGCCACAATTAACATGACACTGGAGTAATAATTGTTCCCGTGTCGATGAAATTTAAATCGGAGTGTTTGCAATACCTACGTACAACTACACATATTCTTGCCACATATTAAAGGTTGTGCACGGATGTTTGGTTTATCGTAGAAGGCTTATATGCCATGGACTTGAAAACAGAAGCTTTCTACTTTTCAAGCTAATCACATATTTCTTTCTAGTCTTCTGTATCAGGAAGTTTTGCTTAGTAAAAGATTGAAAGTTTTGAAAGTTTTGGATGGTAAGTTCATTGGTAGTAAAGTGCATTTTAAACCGTACAAACTTGCAAATTTATAAACATATGTGTCTCAATCAATAATGCAGTTTGTTTAAAATGATTAAGAAAACGAGCAAGTCTCCATATCATCTATTTTTTAGAAGGCCACTTAATCCATTTAACTTAAGGGTTCGATTGGGTGCAGATTAGTCTTTTTTTCCTCCAGCAATACATTACTATATTATCACAGTTTTAACTGACAGATCGATATTCAAGTTTAAATTACTCAGAAACCGAATTTCGACATTTCTTAACTAGTTTTCATTAATGAGACTTTTTAATGAAATTAGTTCGTCCTTAACAGTACAACAGGGAAAATTTGTAAGCATTTATGAACGACTTGGGAAAACTAAATGAATGAAAATCTTAATTGGTTTTCAAACAATCACTTAAATCAGAGGTTGTAATTAAACATTGAGGGATTTACTGTACTTGCAATTCACCAAAAGCAAACCAGAATAAGTGCACACAATGAGACACAGTTCTAGCAAAGTAAAATTGGTTGGTCAAGAATTTGTTGAACATATTGTATCGCTTTTTCAGATTCATGATTTACATGGTTTTTTTTAAATAGAGTAATAGAAAACGTGAAAGTTTAAAATTATTCCTTAATTTTAAACAATTGATATTGAATTTTATTCGTTAGGGTTTATACAGCACTTTATGATGTTAAAGCTTATGAAAGAATGCTTAAATGATAAACTTCTCGTTTGAAGAAAAATATTGAATTGAATTGCAAATAAAAAGCGTTTTTTTCAAAAATTAGAACATCCCGGAATCAATTCATTAAAGAACATTAGATTTGTTTTTAATATTACTCATGTGTTTTTTTAAAAAAAACGCAAGTATTGTGACATGGACTAGATGAACATCGCCAATACATACAGTGACTAAATTAACATCGCCAATACGTACAGTGACTAAATGAGCATCACCAATACGTACAGTGTCTAAATGAACATCACCAAGAACATCCAATACATACAGTGACTAAATTAACATCGCCAATACGTACAGTGACTAAATGAGCATCACCAATACGTACAGTGTCTAAATGAACATCACCAATACGTACAGTGTCTAAATGAACATCACCAATACGTACAGTGTCTAAATGAACATCACCAATCAGTACATAGACTTTATAAACATTGCCAACCAAACCTGAAATAGTAAACTATTTGGTATATACCGTATTACATTATGATTTGAAAATCGCTTATTTCATCTATAGCTGGTGACGCCTCGATATAAATGAAACATTCTTGACTCGGACTTTAAACCCCATTAAATTAATCCCATAAATCTTGTCCGAAAACTATTTTATTTTAGAATTGTTTTAATGGTATATAGTAATTTCATCAAATTGATATATAAACCTGGGTGTTAATTACAATAATTAATAATTATATTTGATATTACTTTACTGAAAATGAAAGTAACCTTGAAATCATTTCCAACTTGAGTAAAATTCAAATCCAAAATATGTGTTGTTCGGAGTGATAGATGCTATGCATAAGTCCTTAAGTTGGTACAATGGTTATTCGTAAAACAACATTAATACTATTTGGAAGGGCTATTAAAGAAGCCTGTCAATCGTTTTGAATGAAATAAAAATTCCATTATAATAAATTAAGAATCCAGAATCAAGACTTATAGATGTCTCAATAATAGATTTTATCACCGTTTTATTTGAACATAAAATCGTCTTAATAACGAGTTAGCTCTTGGTAGGATTTTTTTTAAGATTAGATTTGAACGGAAGTTTTTCCTTGAATTATAAATTTCGTTCATTTATTCGTTTTCATACACTAATCAATTCACTTTATAGAACAATTTAGCAAAAATAAAAAAAATATATTTTTAAAAAAATGGGAAGTTTTTATTTTTACAAAATGGTTACGATCTAACAATGTATCTCTAAAATATGTTTCGAGAAAATAATTAGTGAAGACAAAAATAACTCTTTTGTTTCATCGATAACAGTAAATAAACAGATCAACATTGCAGTACAAAATTCCTTGAATAAGGTTCTTAAAGACAAATGCTGATTTCGCCTTTTTAGTGTTTTAGTGGACATCTAGATACGGAATCCGAGTAAAGCTCGCCTGAAAGAACGTTTTATCCATGCAAGCTTTGAATGCACTGTCTGCAAAATATGTATACGTTAGATGTTTTAGAAACACAAAGAAGTTTCAACCACACAAACGGATAACATTGTGTCTTTCATCTATCTATCTATCTATCTGTCTATCTATCTATCTATCTATCTATCTATCTATCTATCTATCTATATATATATATATATATATATATATATATATATATATACAATTTACAATGCGAGATGTTTAACGTCCATCCAATGTTTTTGTTTCAGCTAAAATCATGTCGTGATTTTGTCCCTCTCCAGCATCATCTAGGATATTAGCATTGCATATGCATAGTGTATTTGCTGTGACTCATATATCTTATATAAAACAGAGCTTGCATCTGTAGTCAGAGCCCTATAGTCAAGTGGCATGCGGTGTCGTGCTCAGGGAGCATGCCAAAGTGGTGCATGTTGTATCTTTATATTATATCGTTGCGATTCTTAAAAATATTTCTGCCATGTGCTACTTTGAATTTTTTATATAATAATAATACAATTCGAAAGTAGCACATGACAAACCCAGACTTCATAATGTTAAAAAAAAACCACTAACGTCAACCCTACAAAGTAAATAACAATAGTTGAGGACAACAAACATAACCTGTCTACTTTCTCCAGAGAGAGATTCAAAGTTTTATCATCAGTGGTTTCAATGTGTTTATCTAGTATTTTTAGAGTCCATTCTTCACGTTATTTGTAAGTATGTGTTATTCAACTGGATTATTTTGTTTTCATTTTCAAAATAATGAGTAAAATACATAAATTCTGTTTATATTTTTGACATATTTTATTATTACTTTATATACATGAGACTTTTATTTCACTAATTTGATAACAGTAACAATATTATATCACATATCATACCCATGTTTTTTTGCTTTATTTACATATATAATCATCTGCACAATTAACAAACATTCATACCTTGTTATAGGTACATTGCATACACTAACAGTTTTACAAGAAAAAATTTGAACAAAATTTGAAATTTTATAGTCTTTTTGAATTTTGACTATTGTTAAAATCCCTGTATTTAATATTCACAAATAACACTGCTATTTAATATTATACTATTGAAGAAATTAGAATTTTAAAATCTCTATGTAAAAAAAAAAAAAAGAATTATCTCAAATGAGATGAGAAACAAACTAAGATTAACGAATTAGATCTAGTAAGGCCTTGTTTCTGAAGAACTAATTTTACCCACCGCCTTTCCACTAGTAAAGTTTTTTTTGTGTGTGATTTTTTATCCAAATCGTTTTTTAACAAATTTTGTGGCAAGATTCCGACGAAATGTTAAAAACAATATCATATTTTTATGCAAATGCTATAACATATTAAGACAAAATAAATTAATTGACAAGACAAGTAATATATAATTTAACAATTAAATGAAAATATAGCACATTTGTTAAACTTTAAAGTCATTGTTGTTGTGTTACCAGGTAACACGAATTGTAATCACTTTTCTTCCACTATGAGAAGACAGAATTTGTTTCTTCCAAACAGTCTTCCATGTACAAATTTTGCATAAATCACCCGAAAGACAGGATGTACACAATAAATAGCCAATAACATTCCACACTAATTTTGTGGGTACACAAAATCCTGGCATTACATCAACACACAATGTTCCGTTTATGGCATATTTATTTATTATAGTTTACGCGGTCATAAAAATGTTCCGTATATTTCACATATGAATAGCATTATCAATTTGCACTGTTGTCTTTCATGGCTCTTTTCTCAATATATTACCCAGATATGTTATAAAGAAATCACATTTTACTGATGTTTCAAAGATGTGTGAAGCACAAATCATGACCACATGACAAAGAGCTATGAAAATGAATAGAATCTCTACGAATGCCGTTATAAACCAAACTCTTTTTGTCAGAATAATGGCTTTTCCAGTCCTCACAGATGAACCTTGACGCCATTACCACGCTCCAAGGTTAAACCTCCTTACAAAAGAGATCGAACAACTTTTTTTCGTTTTGATATTTATCCACTATTTGTTCCATACTGTAACAGTTCTACACACTTGAGTAAATTGAAGCGCGCGGAATGACGTCAGATCCATGTTAAATCATTGGATTTCTTTGTTGTTTTTTTTTCACGTGTTTTTTATAGCACTATAATAATTCATCTTTTATTTACACGTGTGTTCTTCTATTTCACGTTCACACTCTTTACAAGTTACCCAACAACACCAATTAAATTTACAAAAACATCTATCAACAATCCGCCGTCTCCTTGTCTCATGGCCACGTCCGCAACACATCAAGTCACAACCGTCAATTGCTTTTGACGTTTTATTGCAAACACGACCCTTAGTTCCCAAAGATCCGGTCTTTGGTTCGGGCTCACAAAAGTCAGGTGAAGCTACTAGATACACTAAGTCTGAGTTTGTATGTGGTTTAAATTGCGGGTTTACTGGAATAAGCTGTGGATGCTTTTTCGTATTGTCCAATTTGATTTCTGTTGCTCCATCAAACTTTTCTTTGAGCACTTGCCCGACATATCTGAACGTTGGCATAGATTTCCAGCAAGTCTTTAATTCACAAGATCCAGACACCCCATGGCATTTACATTCTATTCTCATGTTGTTTTTTACTGCCTGAAAATACAAAAAATAATATACATGAATTCACTATTTCAATGTCAAAGTTTAATTATCTCTTTAGTTTAAGGTCAGGTATTTGAGACACAATGCATGGTATAGTATCGCATCGGTTATCAGCTGATGTATAGTCATATGTATTGTAAGATTCAATCACGCATTCATATACCTAGTTGGCAAAGCATTAATTGACCAAAAATGTCTCAAAACTACAATTACACTAATGTGTGAAGACCACCGAGTTATATATTAATATTACAAGCAGATAAAACAAGGTATTCATTTCATTTTGAATAATGTTATTTCACAGAAGATCCATAACACTTTGTCAGTCTTATCGCACAAGATTGCTTATGTATGATAATTCAACTCCACTGAGAAACACTTGAAACTTTCCTCTATCGCGCTGTTTCCGTGGGCCAATGCCAGAGTATGCATCCATGATGTACTTAGATTTCATAATAATCTGCTAAATATTTTTGATATTTGTTGCATGAATAAAACAGTTGCGAAATATCTTCACCTACCTCACTATAAGTTAGAATCATAAATTTAGTTAAAATAAAGACATAGGACAATTGTATGAAAAAAAAAGATATTGTTCTAAAAAATTCATGTAACATGTAGAACATATATGTATATAAGTTTTTTTCATGTGAAAAAAAGGTTTAAGGGAAGTTATGTGAATTCATCCTAGCACATATAAACACAGGTTCAGATGACTGCAGCTCAAGAAATAGGAATCAGCTGTTGTGTAACATACATATAACACATGTAACGCACATAAATTATAAATACAAGTATATTATATTGTAAATTGTATTAATGAAATAGATGAGTATCTCGTTTAAATTTAGATTAACTTCAGAAGTTAGAAATATTAAATGAGTAATTACAAGTGTATTTATGTTGACATCAAAGTGCTGTTTGAAGAGCTTTTAATAGCAATCTGGCCGAGATGAATTGATGGAATTTCTTTTGAAACAAGGTTTTTTAAATTTTGTAACCTTATACATCTTGCACAAGTGTGGTAATCTTGATCTTTAACTACAAATCTGCCTATCTATCCGTCTAAACCAAAGACATTCCTTTATACACACAAAACTTAATGATTTTGATTGATGCAAAAGCGTGGGATAGGGTGTTCAGGTAGAGACAGACCGGAATAGTGCAATAGCTTAGATAAGGCTTGGAGCAAATATTTTTTGCATTAACGTATTAGCAAACAAAGCAATTGTTATGATGTCGCAATTATTTTTGTTTGTTACATTTAAAAGTCTAAGTTTTAGGGTTTCTTGTCATATTAAAATGTTTGTTTAACTTATATTAAGCCCAAGTCACTAGGCCCTTTTTACAGATGAATGAAGCATTGAACAAAAAACTCCAAAATTGCTTGTTGAACGATTATATCTCTGTTTATCATCAAAAGTGTGGATATTTGCTGATAAGTATCAAGGAACAAGTTTTATTTTTGATTCGAGGTATTAATGATGTTTACCATCTTGTGATCAAGTATGTTTCTGCACTTTATTTAATGTAGATACGGATTTCATGTTTAATATATTTCATCAATCACATACTCGTGGTTACATATACACTCGAGAAATATTTAGACAAGGCAATAAATGTTTAACAACATTATGTTCTAATAATGACAAATAGACCCTGGATTTAGTACCACACGATTATATCATTTATAAATATATAAATATATATAAACAAGCAACTCAATAAAAACCGCTTGTAAATTTGTCAATTTTATATCTAAAATTACATGGGTTATTTCAGGAAATCCAAATTACAACACAAATGAACAAATGAAAGACACCTCAATACCTCCCCTTAACCGGACATGGGAGGGTAGACCGTAAGATATTAAATGGCCATTAATTACAGCAAGTGACTATTTGTTCGTGGCCTAAGGTCTGACATGGAGTCATTTATCATCAAATGACCCCTTGATTTAGTCGCCTTAAAGACCAAACACAAATTTTATAACCTTATATTGACACATCTTGTTTTCCTATTTAGTTTCAACCCATAGAAAAATTGATAATTTATAGAACTAATTTGATAGTGTGTCAATGTCCAGTTGTAGAAGTGAGACAGGACGCCTGAGAATATCTAACTATTAAAATAAGATGTTTCATATCAAATTCATGTCATTATTTTTCCACTTCTTAGATTGACAGAAGAGCCATGCATCAATCAATTTTTGACCACTCAACGCTTTCAATTATTATTTATTAATTTGTTACAAGTGAAAGTTTAATAGCAATCAAGCATGGAATGACATTTGCTAATGTATCATTATTAGTTACAATGATATATATATATATATATATATATATATATATATATATATATATATATATATATATATATCATGTGAGGTAGATATTCAATTATTGAAATAAAAAGGTTCTCAAAACACAAATTAACAACAACAACAACAACAATAATAATAAGAAGAAGAAGAAAAAGAAGAAGAAGAAGAACAAGTGTCTTTTCTGTACCAAAATCGAAATAATTTTAGAACGTACGAGAAGCAATCTTGATTAGATAATATGCATTAAAGCGTAGCTATGTCTCGTCCATACAACATATAAGCTGTGAAGTCTACAGGTCAGAGGTCACTGGTAAAGATGTTTAACTTACGAGATGAGAAAGAATATAGAAAGATTAATAGGATATTATACAACGATACATCACAGTTGTGTTTACAAACGGTAAAATGTAACAGAAAACGGATCTTTTGAAGCATATACTTGGTAATTATTTAGTTTTTTAAGATAGACACCTGGATTGTTAAACATGGCTATGAGGATAATTACAGTAAACAATAAAACATCCAAAGGAAAGATAGGAGGAATAACCTTTCTCCTAAACTGAAGAAAAATTATTGTAATTATTATTTTAGGCTTTAGTAAAGAAAGCAAGGAGTTAAACCGGAATAAAACAACTTGGTCTTTACTAGTTATGATCATTTTAGGTTTCATTTATTCAAAAGGGCAGTCTGAGTTAGATCTACAGCATCTAGAAATAACACTTTTCAAAGCGAAAATAACTATCTACAATGTAGTTTTTAACAAAAATTCTTTGAAAAAAAATCAGTTTCGATTGGGTCGAATCGGACTTCTAACTCCTAATTTATGACCTGTATAAAAACTGAAAAATACATGAACCACAATGCAAGAATGTCAACATTAAACATTTGATTTTAAGTGTCTTTAATATTTCTTATAATAGAATGTTAGGATCACGTGGTTTAGGTGCTTTATTTAGAAATTTTCATTGTTTCGACGGAATTCCAGTTTAGCTGTTCCAAAGTTAGGTGCAGTTAGCCGATTTCGACAGGTATATATATGCTCACCGCTTGTGTTAAATGTTGTTGTGTGAGGTGAAACAAAGACTTCAGATTGTTTTTGTACAGGAAAATGGATATAAAAATATTGATTTATTTGAAACAATCCCATAATAGTGTATGCATTGCTGTGAAAGCGATCATTCTGCGAGCATTATCGCCTGCAAATTTCACGAGTCAACGACAGACAGACAGGCAAACTTCCAATTTTCTGTTTCTTGTTTTATGCTCAGTGTCTTCATCAACAGTACATGTTTAAGTTTTATGTTTACATTATTATATAGGAGAATTTTAATGTCTTTTTAATGATAATTGATAATGCAACGTGACGATCATTTAGATTTTGGTAGCGATTGAGTTTTTCTGCACATTACTGAAGACCGTTGAATGATATATATTTGAGTACAATTCAATTTCACACACACCTACTTACTTTCATATTTGCATTGATCAAAAGAGCTATGTACATGTATATATTATTTTTTTATCCGACAGTACATTATATAATATTATTTTAAACACATACTATCGTTTCCGATAGAACTTTTACATCTTTATGCTTATTTCCTGTTTGCGTTTAAAACACCAAAGTGATTGAGATCAAAACCTATTTTTGGAAATGTACATATGCTCTAAGCCAAATAAAAATATTTCATTTTTTAAAAAAGAGTCGGGTTTCCTTTTTATATTAGGTTATCATATTTTATTACTGGTTAACTACTAAATAATACAAAAAATTGACATTTATTTCCAGTCTACATGGGGAAAAAGATTAATTTTCAAGTTAGTCAAGTGTGTGCTAAGTAACCTACTAACTTTATAAGCGCCTTAATTAGATTTGACAAGAATGATGGAATTCACAGTAGTTTTATCTAGACCTTACGACATCATTATCACTCTATAAAGTCGGTGTGATTAATCATTTATTTTGGAGAAAATTTATCACCAAATTATAAAGCGCTTGATTGACTCAGACACAGAAAATAGTGGCACGTGTCTCTCTCCATACTGTACTGACTATCCCATGAAATAAATTTTCGCGGAAGCTGATTTATAATAAGATCAAATTAAAATATATTGTCTTCATTTATTTTTACTTCCCAGGCATGTGTCTTATTGAAATGATGTTTAGTTAGAAATTATTAATTTAAGTTGGAAAGTACACCGCGTTCACCTTGTTTTTTACGATCAATACTTGAAACTAACCTCAAAAACCCGACAGACTGCAGCAAACATGAAAATAAAGACATCAACATTAATATCAATAAAACTAGTTAAATACTTTATATATGGCAGTGTCAAAAATGCCACACTAAGATATTAAGTTCATTGTACTTATTTCAATAAATCTATTACTCGAATGAAACCAAAACACCACAAATTACAAGACGTTTTAATTGTAAAGGTTAATATTGCGATTAACATAAAATTTAGTTTACATTGAACTTTTTGTCGGTCCATTGTATACATCTATTTAAAGCTTTTGAAGATTGGTATTGCTGTTAATAGGCATGACGTTGAAAAACCAAGCCGTAAAAACTGAAGCAGACAATTCAACCAAACAATTCTGTGCACATTCTTTTGCGACACTCGAGTCCTTCCCGGCAACCACGTGTCAAGATCAAGCATTTATACGGCCTAGACTGATAGATTAACATTTTGCAAATGGATGAAAGTTATTGCCTGAACGAATTTAGAATTAGATATTTAACAAATCTGTCAAGTGTTTAACATTTAAGAAATGATTGTTTGTTGTGACAGTTGACACATTCTTTGGCATATTTTCAAATACCGGTTGATCGTCTTTATTTTTGTGCCTTGCGATTAAAAGAAGACTTTTTTGAAAAAAAAAATTTCAACAAATGGCAATACAAAATACATGTAGTTACTTATAATAGTTAAATTTTGAATTATAGTTTAGTTAAGTTTATTTAGTTTATTTACGTGTCACATATTATAGAACATAATATACATATTAAAATATTACATAAAATAATAACATCCAGCCTTAAAAGCCTTATATACATTACCAAAAGCTAAACACCGGTTGGATGATTTATCTCTCAAATGAATTTAACTTTAGAAATTGCCGTGAAACCAGGTATCGATTAGGTATATTATATCCAAAAGTCAAGCCAAAATGAGTTATGTTTCTCGTATGCTAAATTTTTGACTTCTAATGTCAACAAAAGTACAGATCTTTTAAGTGGTAAATGTCAAAAACATTAATTCCTTAAGTCGTAGTTTATATGCTTAACAATATGTTGCATGGTTGTAACTCGGCGACTTGTAACAAACCAAGATAAATTAACGAGGCTTATCGGATTTGAAGCTTTCAATTTCAATAAAGTGGAAAACTGATGCAATAAATTGAGATTATGAATGTACAAATAACCACAAATATGACGGCTATTACATGTATCTTAGAAATATTGAAGATTGAAGATTATACCTTTTACAACCTCACTGATTACCAGCCTAACCTTAGCAATGATACGGGAAAGGCAAATAAATCAGCGGCGAATATTTAAAACTTTTTCATTCTCGTTGTTTTATCATAATGCTTTTCTAATTAACTTCCGTCTTTTCAATCATTTCTTTTTCATTTGTATACGTTTAACAGATATGTATGATAAATAATGAGACAGGAGCAGTTTGAGAGAGAGAGAGAGAGAGAGAGAGAGAGAGAGAGAGAGAGAGAGAGAGAGATTTACTAATGGCATACATTAAAATGAAAGTTAATCTACCCATTCATTTTATTTTAATGATTTAACATTTGGGATAATTTACTGTTTCCAATTGACATTTTGCAATATCGCTACCAACTGTGTATATATTAAAATCAACATGATATTTTATCATTGTATTTCAAATTTCCTGCGTCAAGTTGTGATCAAACCAAATAATGACATTATATGCCATCTAAATATTTGTTGAATTTAAGCTACAAAAGACACGTATATAGTTGGTGTATTTCTCTCAATTATTTCACACGGCGCGAGAAGTAATTGACGTTAAAAAGCATCGATACAATTTGAATTAATTCAAGAAGCTTTAAAGTCATTTATAAAACCCCAGCCGTTTTGACATTCGATGCGGTCGTTTGTCAAAGGGAATTTTTATGAATCGCTTAATTTGATCCAATAATGTGCCTGTAATGATTGGTGTAGAAGTTTAAAAGTTGTTTTCCATTTTCTGAACATATTTGTACACAACAATTCATCTTTACGCACGTCTTGTTTGTGTTATAAATATTATGTATATTAAGAAATACTAGTATGTAACTGGTACTGATCTGACAAATGTTTCTAGAAAGTTCCGCGGTTGTTTCAAAAGAATCCGTTTCAGAAAACAATTTTTACATTTCTCGGTAAGATGCAGACAAAGATGCTTAAAAACATCATTGGCCGACTTTTGATCGCTGACCTCTTTTTTTCACATTGATGATTTTTTAATTATTAGAACATCAGATACAATTTTTGTTTTTGAAAAAATAAAACAAAAATAAGTCTTAATACAGGACAAAACGGGCTAAACAAGATATATAGTTGTTGTTGTTATTATTGTTGTTGCTGTTTATTTGGTTTTCTAAGGAACTTCTTTTCGTGTGTATATAAAATATAACTGTGTACTTACTTTTCTACCAGCTTCATTATTGTGTAAATTCATTAACTTTCTTCCTATATCTTTGTTCTTTCTTCGTCTCTCTCGTGCATCAACAAATGATCTAGAAAAAGCTGTACCATATTCTATATTGTCCGAACACCCTGACCACTCAAAACCCTCACTACTTCTACCCTTAACAGTTCGATCACAGCCACATTTGTTAAGTTTACCACTACTACACGCACGTGTCACGGAATGTGCTACACCAGCTGAAGATATTGCATGAACAAATGCTGCTTCTCTAGTTCCTAAAAGGTAAATAAATATCAATAAATACTTGAGATTCACCATTTTATCGAGTATGAGACAACCGTTTGACTTAGACTCAAATTTTAATCAAGTTTTTTTTAGAAATCCAGAAAATGGGTAGACTAAGGTTGTGATCAGTAAATGACATTGGTATAAATGAACAAATTATTCAACTTGAAACACGACAAAACATACTAAAGTATGAAAACCTGTTTATTATGTCAATACATCCCATTGTGTTCTACCTCAAAAGGTGGGGAGAGAAAAAGATGTCCCAAACAGATAACACCATCGAGGGGAAATATCAAAAATGAACAACTGTTACCAATGAAAATCTACTGATAAGCATGTAATTTAATTAGAGTTCTGTCAGAATTGTATAAGAGTAAACATTTGATGCTGCCAAATTCTCTTGATCAGCCTCTTGAAAATTTTATTTCCAGAACATTCTTGTTCTAAAAATACTGTTTACTTCCAAATAGCCAAACAATTTTGCAAAAGAGCAATAAACTATAAAAAGAGACTAATGGAGAATTTATTGTAAATTTGAAATCGATATGAATTGTTTAGAATAATTAACAAGTTATATTTAGCAAAAAGAATAATTACAATTACTAAGATCAATGGCTTTTAATGTATTTATTTGATGAAGATAAAACAAACATAGAAATGTTAGCATACTAAAGTTTCTATTATATTTTGTGTACTTATCGTATAGGGGTTGGAGATAACAGATGCTACCGCCGTGGACTTTCACGTTAGGTAAATAATTTATATCAATGGGAGGGTACTATTTTACAGCATGAACAAAAAAATCTGACTCACAAATCTTAACTATAAACGATATTACATAGGTGATGTGACATTTTATATAGATGGTAGAAAACGTTGGCTGAACAAAAATATTTGTAAATTGTCCAAAAATAAATTCCCATGCATAAACTAAATGTTTTCTGTAAAATAACACATTCTTTATTTTTAAACATCTAGAAAGATCCAGTCTCGTGCATACCGGAAGCGAAACTATTCTACTTCCGGTGTCCGTTCATTCAGACGATACCACAACAATTGTTGTGAAAGTTTTAGGTTCTTGAAAAGTTGGAATTAAAAATGTATATCTGTATAAAATACTTATCTTGTAAAAATACCATTGCGATTGGGGGATAACGCATCGATAGAATTGAAGATGATATAAAACTTACCTAATTTTAAAACATTTCCAAACAATTTCTTAGCATCTACTGTACTACAATTCCATCGCCTATGTTTAAATTGAAACTGACACTCGTCTATAGATACATGTGCACCAATTTTAACACTTTCCATGATTTCTGTATTCTTTTTACAAATTTTCTTTTGTCTTTTTACAAGTCCTATTAAAGATTCACACATTTCTGGGGCTTGGATTGTTGCAACACTTGACATCTTAGCTAATGAGCTGAAATAAATAAATAAATAAATAAATAAATAAATAAATAATAATAAAATAACAAGATGATGCATTGGACATTTGTGTGTTTACAAATCGATAGTTTGTTTTTAGTTGACTTTTAGTACCTACTCAATCAAACATTGTACACCTACATGACTGTTTAACTGTTAAAAAGTACATTCATTTAAAACACCCCCACAATTTAAAAAAAATAAATATAGAACATCTTTCTTAATTATTGGGCCATTTGTTTTAATGAAAAATGCAACTGTCTCTTAAAATTTTTTAATTTGAATTTATGTGAATTTTATTTGTCAATGAGCGCCAACTTGCATATGACGTGTGACTCAAACACATAACGATTTCCTTCAATCACGGATTTTTTTAAAAATACATATTCTTCAACATAACCCCCAATACGTGATTTGTTGATAAAATTTACAAAAAGTTTATAACAGGGATAAGATTAAACAGATCACACACCAGTAATAACCCGTGAATCATATAAATCTTCATTTTTATACTTATTTAATGGTACTACTTGTGTTCTTTTCGTGTAAACACACAGAGGGCAGGGGAATCCAATGTGCACTTGTTATGTTATATCTGTTTTCGTGTCCAACTGTTAATTTATTTTGATTCTCTTGTTATCATGCAATGTAATTGTCATATTATTGTTCTCATATTAAATTACATCTAAAGAAATTGACATTTACATATTTCTATGACGGGAATACTGTCCTCTGTTTTCTTGTTAAACTGTCCGATACGCGCTGAGAAATTAATGATGGACACCTTCCTAAACAAAAGGTTATATTTATAACAAAATCTTTGATGTGAATGAAAAGTCCATGTATGCTTTTCATTTGCATTGAAAATGTTTGAGGTCACCAATAACTTTATGAATAAATTGATGCAAATAAACTTGAAGGTTTTTTTTATTATTATTTATTATTTTTTTAAAAAAAAAGAAAAAAAAGAAAAAGAAATCCAACCCATAAATGAATGCTAAATCCTCAACGAGCGAACGATTTTTCGATGTTTATGGTTGGAATTGTAGTCAAGTGAAAGTAAACTATGCTCACAATTTTTTCCAAAGTTTCTCTAATTTCTATCTTTCTATCTATCTAAGAAGCATCCAGATAGACCTAACTTTCTGATTTTAAATATACTTTAAATTTTGTCTTGTTAATAACAATTTGATTTTTATTTCGATTCATAACGGTTTAATCAACATTCAATCTCATTTATGAATTATTCTTCACTGCACCTGCTGAACATTTAGAACATAATTGAATATTTACACAAGTTTCCTCAATTTATCTAATATATTAATTTATGATATATGTAAGAAAAATTGCAAAAATCTATAAAATTTACAAATATATACATATTTTAAATCCTTGAATGGTGAATATAACATGTGATTATTGATGGTAATACTTGAAGCTTTGATCTTTGACACCGATTATATATTTACTTTATTTTTATCAAAATCATCTTTGAAAATAAAATTAAAAAAACCCGTATTTCAAATATTTTTTATTTTTATTGACTTAGGTTGTATATCAATATTTAATCAATTAGAGGATCATGTACCATAAATTTACAGAAAATCCCTCTAGGGACCAGCTGGTTGTCTATCCACATCAGATGATCACCCTTTAGGGGACTATCGCTGTCATGATTAAAATCAAAATCACTCAACACGTATTTAGTAAAAGCAAAGTGCAAGAAAAATAAAAGATATTATCACGAATAAACATTCAACATATGTCCAAATACAGTCGGAATATCAGTTCTGGGGCAATTAAATTATAAAATATAAAAATCAGTTATGTCAGTTAAATGTCATCTTGTTTTTTTTTTTCATCCATAAAATAATATGCGAATTTATCTATTCATTTAATTCTCAAAAATATTTGCTTAATATTTAATTAGAGTTTAAAGAATGAAATGAATTGTTTTGAAATCTGTATCGGTTACTTGTGTTATTACAAAATCGGGATATTAAATGATATAAACGTGTTGTATATAAAATGAAAATTCCTCTAGTACTAATTTGGTTAATGTTAAGAAAAATGTCATAAATGAACCATATGGTAGATTTCATTTCATTAAGGTTCAAAAAGTGTTAAAATAAGAGATATAGAAAACGAAATTCAAGTCAGCTGAAAAACTAAATTATAAACTAAAACGGCAGTATGTGCATGAGATAAGAATAAAAGTGATACATTTCTACTTGTCTGTGCTAAAGGAAATTTGTGTGATCTGGAAGAAAAATGTTAAATGTAATTAAAACACACACACACACACACACACACACACACACTCTCTCTCTCTCTCTCTCTCTCTCTCATCTGATTTAATTTTATACCGATTTCAATAAGATATCTTTCTTCAAGTTTACTGTATTATTTATTTTGAGCTTAATTTCCATTCTTTATTTCATCTTTGAATAATGGTAATAACTCGGCGTGGATGTGTGTTTTCCTTTTCTGAATACTGATTGCCGACAAAAGATTAACGACTGTTAATAAGAGACAAAGCCATACAATTTTCTGAGTGTAATTCAATTAACTAATTAATTAATCAGAGCTTGCACTCAAAGAGACCGGTTGGAATATGGTTTCGGTGATTAGAGATGTGTATTGGTCGATAAATACAAAACGAAAAAATAAAAATAAAAAAGATTTTAATTGACTAATCGGTTTGACTACGAGACGGGCTCGCAAAATTATTTTTAAAAAAATGGAGTTTGAAAAGTGCATTGATAAGCTTTTTTGACCAACGTCGAAAATTAAATTAAAAAAACTTAATTTCATTTCACGAAGGCATATTTTCTGTTCTAAAGACAATTTAAGAGTTAAATTGAAGTGAAAGTGACAAAATGATAAAACAGAAGATCCACATTAATACACGTATGTGTTGTTTAGCTGTTTAACGGATTAGAATTAGTCAATATCATACGATGAATGTCCTCCCTCAAGCTTTACTAAACGAGTACAAAATAGCTTTGATCCTACATATGGATGTAGACATCACATTATTAATTATCGCAACTCATACCTGATATATTTAAAACACTTTACAAAATAAAATTAATCAAAATAATATTGTCAACTCTAATTCCTTTATACATTTAAATACTTGATAATGATTTTGTTACTGTACGCTGAAATGGCAAAAATCCCACTTAAATCATCTTTTAAGAGGGCGACAGTTTTCCCTTTACTCGAGATTTGAGTCGAAATAAAAAAGATTTTCCCAAATTTTAAAATTTACATTTAAAGCATGGAATATAATAAATCGTTATTTCAATCCAAGACGTGAATTTTACGGTCACAGGAAAGCTTCTAGAACAAATACACTAGGTTGATTTTTTTTCTGTCTTTTTCACACAAAAACTTCTATGTTTTTGATTATTTCTTACCAAAAAATGGTATAAAAAGATTTATAAATATGTAAGATCAAGCACGAGTGAGATTTAATTTATTAAAAGGATATATCGATACACGTGTAAAATAATTGTCAAAGTTATTTATTTTCCAAGATATAAGATTTCTTATAAATGAAATCAACACTATCACGGCTGTCTGGGTTAATATAAGATAAAGGCGTGAAAAATATCTCAAAAACGTTTAGGAAAATTAAAAGCACGTGAGTGATGTTAATGTGTGTGTTAGTAATTTTAGAAATATTACAAGACATTTTGATTACATAAAAGAATTTCTCAAGTGTACATGTGTACTAATATATAAAGTTAAATTAAAAACTTACAGCCATCGAATTCCTTCAGTAAGTGGTGTAATTTGACTTAGTATATAAAATTCCAATGAAAACTTGTACAAAATCCAATCGATTCATTCTCAAATAAAATGAAACCTGTAGAAAAATTACGCCTTTGTTTTCTTCTTTTGGGCGCCGACGATTAATGACGATGATACTAACAATAATTCTGTCAAAAGTAATTCTAAAGTTCTACTTTCAAAATTCATTCTTAACTCCCCATGATTCTCCAAAATCTAAAATGAAGACACATAATATTTCTGCTTTTCTTATATAATAATGTTTCTATTTGCTGTCAGTATATACAAACTAGTAGGCTATTTATCACATATCACATTTTCTCCATTTGTCACTGAAATATAATCGGTAATTAATATAACTTGATATATAATGATGATGTATGTAATGTTGCGTCTTCACTGTTTACATGAAATAATGCAATGCTCTGAGGGCAAACAATTCATATAGCCGTGTAGCTCCGAACTTTACGCGTTCTTCCCTGCCTTCTTTTAATTTTGACTCCGCCCACTTTCAACAATCTGTATTCCGATAGGCTCCGATAGACCGGAACAAAAGTATGGTTTCGGTGTTCATCAAAGCGTGTCCATTTAATTTCAGAGCAAATTTTAGGACTTATGAGAAAATATGATTGCTCTAATTATTATGCATAAACAAACAATCTTCTCCTGCTAATTTCTGTTGAGTTGTCTCCGTGGATAATTGTTATCATGTCTTAACATATTGTTAATTGTTTTAATTTTAATTAATTGTAATTAATATTTATCCCCTGTAGCAAAAACCTTGTAATAACTTGGTTACAAGATTATAATTAAACGGGGATACCAACACCTAGTCCGTCTGACGTGACATCTTTACATGATAATTAATGTATATAAACGATAAAATTTCAATTAAAATAGAAACATTACAAAATTAAACATGCTTGCAGCTATTTCTGTTTTTATATTAAATTAAAACATATTTAATATTCCATTTTTCAAATTTGTTGAACACAATCAATATATATACATATATACCTTAATACATCATTAAAATTCCACAATAAATAGTTTTATCCATGTTGCAATTAAATTATATAGTTTCCCTCTCCGTAAATCAAGCGAATTCATTTTCTACTTTTACGTCGGAACTAAAACAAGTTTAGATAATGTGTTTTTACTGGTAAAATAGTCAGTGATAATCCATATACTATTATAAATTACTAAGTCTACCGATATTATCCGTTTTACGATACAGCTCTTGTAGTCGTTCAAAAACATGCCGGTTGATTCATAAGGATTTCTGTTGCAGCAGTTACATACGAAATATATACAGAATGCTAGTATTAACTCCAAGTAAACAATCTGGGCTTTTTGATCTTTTTCCATGTGGAAATGTAATCAGGACCAAACATTATTCATAAATCTTTTCTAGGTAATACGTATAGTAAATTAACTAAGTGAAATTTAGAACCCCTGTTTTCATCTAAAAAAAACCCCCTCTTACTTTTTCTCCGAAAGTACTAATATAAGTTTATATAAAACGTCTTCCAATCTCTTTGTGTTGCAACTCAAGTAATCTTTTTATACAAATAAAAATTCCGCCACACTCGGGCTATAAACAGTTCTTCTGTAAAGGACGTTTTAATTTTATCTTTTGAATTCTTCAATTAGATTTCAATTTGTCAACCAGCCTTGATAAATAATCTCCATGTCATAGAATTAATGCCTACAACATTTGATAGTCTTATACCGTACATTAATGCTCTAATATTTACATAAGTTTTCACATTCTTTCATACCCATTCATTTTGGTGATGCGGTGATTTTTACATTAGTATGTAAAATGTATCATTCATTACAAATACATTCGCAAATATAACCATTGTCAAGCTTCTAAAGACTCAGAATTTAATAAACTAAAATCAATTGATTTTAAGTAATTTTAAAATCTGAAAGTCTTCCCTTAGAACAAACATTGTAGAACATTGTTTGTTGTCAATTTCACCTACAATATAATATATAATACATTATATTATTTAAGTAAACATCTACATATATATGTGTTTAATTATTGCGTTTTTATTTTACTAAACTGTTTAAATTTTTTAAAACCCTTTAAGATAACCCTGTCTGTCAGCATGTTTCACCTCTTTATGTTCAAAACAGGGATATATGAATTAACAGAAAAATCTTAAGTTGACCCCCAACACGGAATCTAAATGCCAAAAACACTTTTATAACCGTAATCTCTTTAGGTTCTATTGAAATTCAAATGTTATTTTCAAGCACTGTTGTCTTGTCACTCGTGATAAATAGCCGTATATGACCTTTAACCTCCCTAATGTCAAAACATGCAAACTGATTGATCGAAATTTAACTGCAATCTCTTCAATATAGAAATTGAATTAAATTATTATATAAATATTTGTCAGGATTAAACGATATAAACTCCTCCTGAAAAATTTTAATCTTGGTAAGGATAAATTAGGTTTTACTTAAATGTTTTTTATTCTCTAACTCAATATTTATTTATTTATTTATTTATTTATTTATTTATTTATTTATTTATTTATTTATTTATTTATTTATTTATTTATTTATTTATTTATATTTTTCTTAAGGAAAACAAGAAAAAAAACTTAAACATATGGTGTTGTTTTTTGTACACGCATTCCAAAAATAACTCTGTTTAGTACACCCGAGTTTTACTCTAAACCCGGCACGCGCTTGTGTGTACATTCGATCTGGTCACGATTGATTAAAATAATTAACTTTGGTCGAGATCAATAAAAAAAATATCGATCCAAGCCGTGATCAATACATCTATCGGATCAGTACAAACAGCGGTTTTTTAAACGGTTGTGCACAGATGGTAAATTAGGGAGAATTACAACAACACTGGTTAGATAACGGAGAAAGAGTATCTCATCGACTTGAGAAAATAACGAACAAAAACAAACTATGATACTTTTTGTGACCAAAATATAACACTGTTGTGTTTATTAAATCAATTCTGTTTTAAATAACCAAATCATAAAGAATTACGAGGGTTCCATATTTGTGAAGGTATTTGAACAAACCAAAGAAGATTATTTAAAATGTAACACAATTGTGTTTATTATTATATTTTTTGTTCTAAGTAATCAAATATAAAAAAACAAAAGATTTACATATTAACTTGGTATTTGGATCACGATATTAAAGCTAACAGAAAATTCTCCAACCTTTGTAGACTGTTTTACCGATAAAATAAATCCCAATTTTACTACAGAATTACTAAACGTTTATATATCAAAGATCAACTTAAATTTGTTTTAGTACCACAACTTGATTAATTTAAGAAAGCGGCCTTAGCTTAACACGTTATTGAGCGAAAAATCCTGTCTTGTGTATGAAGCAGCATATTGTGTAAACTTCTAGCTAAAGTTACATCAACCAATTGCTACAATCGACTTTAATAACATTTTAACAAGGGAATGGTATTTGTTTAATATAAACATTGTTAATTTTAATAACATTTTTAAGTTTCTCTTACTGCAAAAAAAAAAAAAAAAAAAAAAAAAAAAAAAAAAAAAAAAAACCGCAGCGGCCTAACCGGGACCCTAACCCGGGATGTTCCAAACATCAGCGAGACGCTCCACCGACCGAGCCACCTGGCCACGTGCACCCACAACTGAAAAGTTCTCAGAATAATCTGTCAGTGCTGATTTTAAATTTTTATTAAAATATGCATTCAAACTCAGCACATGAGGACTAGCTAGCACATGATTTTGAATCCATTATTTTAATAGAACTTCAAAAAACAGCAAATGACGAATCTTTATAGATTAACAAACTAGTATAATATTCTGTGTTTTATGGCCTGCCTTTACAAACAAACACTCGGATCGACTTTAACGTGCTAGCTCATCGAATGTGTAGGTCGCAGACAAATGTAGCACTCTCACAGTCAAATTTTCCCGAAACCGGGTGAACCAGTCGATAATCTGTCTTCTCGACGAGGTATTAGTATCTTAAATTTATGACCCGGCTTGTGTTTGAACCAACGACCCCTGCTCTGGATACCAACGTTATACCTTTGAGCGAAATCAGTTATAATATATTTAATAAATGCAATAAATCATTCATCAGTCTTCATGCACTGTTAATAGATTAATTTTTAAGATACTAGGGTGTTAAACTTTTCAACCTGTCAATATTTCAAAAGCGATCCGTGTTTTCAAGATATGCGCCTTGAGCAACGTTTTAAGGTGTCGATGGGTACTTTTTTCCATTCACTTTATTTAAATCAAACCCTGTATGCTTATTTACCCAACACTTATGCTGCTTTCTGAATTTCAGAATCCTCAAAATGATGTTTAAACAGATAAAAGATTTTTGAAAAAGCAACATAAAAATAAGAAAGGTGTGAAAATATAAATATCTATAACTTTCTTTCAGGAATAAAATATTGCACATTCATATTTACGGTAAACATAAGAAAATCTTATTGTTTATGAAAATTGGATTTTTTTTTCACCCAAAATGTGTAAAATATCAAGTTATACTCGTACGGATAACTTTTACTTTGCGAAAGGAAAAAGTTTTCATAATGCACATTTTCTTAAATTGAACAATATTCAAAAACTTTTATATATATAATATATATATATATATATATATATATATATATATATATATATATATATATATATATATATATATATATATATATATATATATATATATATATAGCAACACTTGTTATCGTAGTCGACCTGATCAATGTTAATTGAAAAGACTTAATGAAATGCAAAGTATGGATTTCTTTTCAAAAAAAAGTTTATCATTATCATTTTTATCAAAGAGTGTTTGGATAATGATAATAATAATAATAATTATTATTATTATTATTATCCGGTTTTAGTTATTTCACAAAGTTACAAGAAAATCCAAATAATAATAATAATAATAATAATAATTAATAAATAAATGCATGAATGCATGGATGCATGAATGAATGAACAATCGAACGAATAAATAAATAAATAAATAAATGATGTTCTTATTTAAATAAATGGCTTCGCACCCTGTACTCCTTACCGAAATTTCCATATACAATGTATATGATTAAGCCCACCAGACAATCTGGCATATTTTATAACTTATACAATAGTATGTACAATCCAAATCAATAAAGGTATTTGTTTCAGATATTCCACAGATTGCTTATGGAAGCCAGTTTCCGTTTAAAATTACACGGCGGTACACCAAGACAGCTCAAATTTGTGTTAACGCTGCAATAATATACTATAGTGATTACTTGTTTTGTTTGGCAATTAGTAGTTTTGTAATGTCGTTATTTCTGAATGAAATATTAAATAATATACGAAGAAAGGGCAGGCGCCTGGATGGTGGGGGGGGGGGGAGGTTGGAGTATACAGCACTTTATGATACAATACATAATTACATTCAGTAACCATTAAACACAGCAAATCTAGTTAGTACCCAAACACATCGTTGGTAAATCAAACTAAGGGGATGTTTTGTTTCAGTAACCACAACTCGAAGATAAAAAGCCACAAAAAACATAATATAAAAAACGATCATAAAATTATCACTCATATCTTTTTGTATAATGTAGTACATCATATTGATGTAATGATGAAGAGGAATGCCAACCACGATTAATAAATAAGCAAACAATTAATGTAATATAAATAGTACTTTTAGAATACAATGTACATGCGGTACATTATGATAAATAACAGTGTATGACATATAGTGATAAATATAGTAAAACAATATAAATTTATACATAAAGATAATAAACGAAAGAATTAAATTTGTGGATGGACCATGAACAGCAGCTAGTTGTCCCATCACGTGTATAGCTTTTTTTTTTTTTTTTTTTTTTTTTTTTTTTTTTTTTACATTCCATAATAGACGAGCAACACTGGACATTACCCCGCCATGTTGTCCAATTATTATATATAACAAAACAAGGTGCTGAACTGACAAAACATATGATTTGTAACACGACTATCCTGTTGTGGAATTGAACAAAGTTTTGGAATCATAAACAGGGTATCGGAACATGGGTTTTGCAATATATAAACCATCAGAAAAATTGACTAAATCAAGCGTTTTAAATACCTGAATTGACTTTGTGATGCAAACCGCAAGGAATACTAGGTTGGGTCTTGCTATCTTATTATCTATTTGGGTAAGTTGTAAAGGTGTAAAGGTTTCCAGGCTCACAACGAACCTATTTATCTATAATTATGTGATGACACACGTCATGTAACAATATACAATTAAAATTCATTGGTCTTGTATATCATGAAAGTATGTTAGTAATTAACACAGAACACAATAGTCTAGAGAGGGCAAAATTAGTTTTAGTAAAGATAAACCATCATAATTGTGTTTGTGAGCTATACAGGATTTCAAAATAAGATTTTCGGTAATTTCGGCCGATTCGATTAGCATTGTTTGAAATGAAAATTTGTTTTTGCGCATCTCAGCGTGCTGAGACCACTGATTGCTAGTAGGTAGGATGAAAAAAGTACCTACACAAGTATTTGGAATACATTCCTTGATATTTGCCATTTTGTAATGATATGTAACCAGTTGCCATCCAAAATAAAAATTTCTTATATTAAGCATGTGTTCATGTTACCTTTCTCGGATTCAGTATGTGTTCATGTTATATATATCTTAGATTCAGCATGTGTTCATGTTATATTTCTAAGCTTTACCATGTGTTCATGTTATATTAATTAGATTCATTATGTGCTCACTTAATATTTCTTTGAATCAGCATGTGTTCATGTTATATTTTAGATTTAGCATGTGTTCGTGTTATATTCCTTTGATTCTGCATGTGTTCATGTTATATTCCTTTGATTCTGCATGTGTTTTCGTTATATTTTTAGATTCAGCATGTGTTCACCTTACATTTCTAAGATTCGGCGTGTGTTCATGTTATATTTCTTAGATTCAGCATGTGTTCACGTTATATTTCTTAGATCAAGCACGTGTTCACGTTATATTTCTTAGATTCGGCAGGTTTTCATGTTATAATTATTAGATTCAGCATGTGTTCACGTTATAGTTCTTGGATTCGACAGGTTTTCATGTTATAATTATTAGATTCAGCATGTGTTCACGTTATAGTTCTTAGATTCGGCAGGTTTTCATGTTATAATTATAGATTCAGCATGTGTTCACGTTATAGTTCTTAGATTCGGCAGGTTTTCATGTTATAATTATAAGATTCAGCATGTGTTCACGTTATAGTTCTTAGATTCGGCAGGTTTTCATGTTATAATTATTAGATTCAGCATGTGTTCACGTTATAGTTCTTAGATTCGGCAGGTTTTCATGTTATAATTATTAGATTCAGCATGTGTTCACGTTATAGTTCTTATATTCGGCAGGTTTTCATGTTATAATTATTAAATTCAGCATGTGTTCACGTTATATTTCTTAGATTCGGCAGGTTTTCATGTTATAATTATTAAATTCAGCATGTGTTCAAGTTATAGTTCTTAGATTCGGCAGGTTTTCATGTTATAATTATTAGATTCAGCATGTGTTCACGTTATAGTTCTTAGAATTAGCATGTGTTCATGTTATAATTATTAGATTCAGCATGTGTTCATGTTTTAATTATTAGATTCAGCATGTGTTCATGTTATATTTCTTAGATTCGGCATGTGTTTACATTATATTTATCAGATTCAGCATGTGTTCATGTTATATTTCTCGGATTCAGCATGTATTCACGTTATTTTTTTTATCAATTTCATCATGTGTTCACGTTATATTTATCAGATGCTGCATGTGCTCATGTAAATTTATTTGATTCAGCATGTGTTTATGTTATATTTCTCGGATTCAGCATGTGTTTATGTTATATTTCTCGGATTCAGCATGTATTCACGTTATTTTTTATCAAGTTTAGCATGTGTTCACGTTATATTTATCAGATGCTGCATGTGCTCATGTATATTTAACAGATTCAGCATGTGTTCATGCTAGTTATATTTCTTAGATTCAGCATGTGTTCACCTTACATTTCTTAGATTCGGCATGTGTTCATGTTATATTTCTTAGATTCAGCACGTGACTGTATATTTCTTAGATTTTGTATATTATAATGTTATTTGTTTATCTTGTCACTCTCTTGTTTGCTTTAGCCACAGCAAAGTCTTGCTTTCATAGCATCATCTTCCATTCACGTTGTATGAGGATTTTAATCACTTATACAAATTACAAATACGTTTTTCAATTTATGCAAAAACGCTTGTCATTATGCTAATTTTTGCGCTTCAAAGTTTTAAATTGGTTCATCATTTTATCCAGTCACGCATGATTTGTTTGCAATTCAGACAAAACGAAGTATCCACCAGATTACCTAAAACTTCTTAAAAATTAAAATGGTCATTGCAGTAGTAATGCATATATATTATATATATATATATATATATATATATATATATATATATAATAATCGATAACTTCATGTACATCATCATGCATTTCTTGAAGATGCATAGCATCAAATGTCCACAAACCACTTAAAATATGATAAAAATAACTGATGTTAGCTAAACAATAATATCAACAAAGCTATTACGATAACTTCCGAAATGCTGATATTTAATTTTCTATAGAATATCCTTTTATCATGTGATTTTTTGTGTTTTTATGCCGTCTAAAACTTCCAGTTGAACGACGTTGCGGATACTGCAGTGTTCGACGCAGTTTCATCTATCTACAAGTTGTCTTTAACTGAAGCTGATTATAGTGATATCTCTTATTTGACATGATGCTAATTGTTCTTGATTCTGTCAAAATATGCGCATTTGCAAACACCAATCATGCCTATAAAATAATGGAAATGATTTTTTCCCACAATTTGATGCAAGAAAACACAATTTACCGTCGTTTAGGTTAAAAGGACAAATGTGACGTCATTTTAACGGGGAGGGGGGATTCTATTCTTGAACCAGGAATTCGCGATATTTGTGCGGTTACGCGATTTGCGGATCCCATCCAAAATACATGTTTTCAACTGTTCGAACAAAACATACATTGTACAAACTTGATGTGTACTACGGTAAAA
The DNA here is from genome assembly GCA_029721355.1 of Tegillarca granosa. Lineage (NCBI taxonomy): Eukaryota > Metazoa > Mollusca > Bivalvia > Arcoida > Arcidae > Tegillarca > Tegillarca granosa. The sequence goes on along the minus strand of CM056597.1, from coordinate 45,013,901 downwards.
AAAAATTCACTACGAATTCATTTGGCGTATTCTTAATATCTAAACAGTATTGAAAACGTTCCATGTCTTTTACATTTGTATGGATTAAGAATAAGAACGCTAGAACAAATCCATTGATAAGGTATCTTAAAGAGATAAAGCGGACTGTTGATTTAAACTGTCGGGTATGTATGGTATTGTAACCAGTCCTAAAGAAACCACAATCATACGTTTATTATCTATAACATTTTGATACATCGAGTAACATATAATAGTACTGGACTTGATTTATTTTGACGTACTCGAGACTGGTCATCTTAAGTAAACGTCTACCAATAATATTCTGGACTGTTGACCTTAGTGGTATTAGGTGGACAAAATACATATCAATAATTTATAGATTTTATTAGTCAGAAAAGACGTCATCAAGAAAGGTTTATGAGTTAATAAGTTTAGGAATTCTCACGATATTATTTCTACCCTTTTCTTTTAGAATTGAAGCGTTTATTTGTTATTTGTTACATAAAGTGTTTGCTTATTTATTTCCATGGCATTTGATCATAAATCTAAAGCAATGCTACCAAACGAGGGCGAAAAAGATTTCCGCAACATCCATCACGATGCTTATTTGTAATTCAATTAAATGATATACTAGTATTCAATATATAGAACAGAAACATTTCTGACAAGGATAAAGGATGTATTCTGTTGTTTGTATGATTTAGAGTTTTTTCTTTTTTAGTAAGTCTCTGTTGTCTTTCATTCTTTTAAAGTTAACAAATATTTTACAAATCTTTGCCTGGCTATGTACACGAAGTCTTTATTTTATTATTGTTATTTTTTTTTTAGCAAAAGCAAATCACTATTATTAACAGTTTTGAGCATATTGTAAGACCAAGGATCGTTTTCGAATCAGAAATGGGATTTTTAACGGGTTTTCCCGAATAGATGCTAAGCAAAAGGTTATAAAGTTTAAACGCGCATCTGAACTAGTGTCTCGATTATAAACGCGCATCTGAACTAGTGTCTCGATTATAGATACAAGTATCATAATACTACATATTAGTGCCATCAGTACCTATACTAGCGTACTAGTGTCATATGCAAATTTTAGAATTTTTACATATAAAGATATAAGATATTCAAAAGTTGAAACTTTTAATTTTTTTTATACAAAAATTTTTAAAAAATTGCCTATGAATATTATATTTTTGTTATATGAGATGCACATCAGGTTACATTGAGATGCTATCAGATACTAGTGACCTGCTATCAGGTACTAGTGCAATGCTACCAGATACTTATGATATCAGTCCCATGCTACCAGATACTAGTGACATGCTTTCAGGTGATAGCGAGATGCTATCAAATACTGGTGACCTGCTATTAAGTACTACTGCAATGCTACCACATACCAGTGACATGCTACTAAGGACAAGTGACATGCTACCAGATACGAGTGAAATTCTACCAGACACTAGTGACATGTGATCAGGTATTAGTACAATGCTACCAGATACTAGTGACATGCCATTAGGTACTACTGCAATGCTACCACATACTATTGACATGCTACTAATGACTAGTAACATGCTAACAGATACTAGTGAGATGCTTTCAGATACACATGTACTAGTATAATTCCACCAGATACAAGTAAAATGATAGCAGATGCTAGTGACAAGATAGCAGTGGCATGCTATCGGATACTAATATCCTGTTACAAGATACGAGTTCTATGCTACCAGATTCTAGTGACATGCTATCAGATACTAGTGACATGATAGCAGTGCCATGCTATCAGTTACAAGTGCCATGCTATCTGATACTAATGCCCCGATACAAAGTATAAGTACTATGCTACCAGATTCTAGTGACTTGCTATAAGATACTAGTGCAACGCTAACAGATACTAGTTAAATGATACCAGATACATGCTACCACATACTAGTGTCATCTTTCCAGTGCTAGCTATTTGATACTTATGTCATACTATCAAATACTAGTGATATGATGTTTGGTTCAAGTGTCAGGACACCAGATACTTGTTTCATGACATGCATTTCATTTTATGGAATAATGAATGAATCCTTGCCACTAGTACCATCAAGTATAAAAATCGAATGCAATGTTCAGTGATTAAATGTTATCCAGTGGTGTGGTTGAGTTACTTTAGTAGGATACTTACAGTCTAATTTATACAATCAATGATAATTCAATATACATAAATTGTATTGATTTCATGAGCATTTGGCATCGATGACACACATTAAGTTAAGGCTAATCTACAGTATGTTTCACGCAAACACATTGTTTTAGAGCATAGTTTACGTTTTGAATATTCGGCTGTAGTATTTTAAGCAATATAGAATTTTTTCTGGAGATTATAGTTTTATTAGTTAACACACACAACACATACAATATATACTTGAGGCAACGAGATTTTTATTTTCTACATATACCAGCGGAAAAAGACAAAAATTTCAATTAAACAATTGCATATTCCATAAACTTATCCACAAATAATTTTTTGCAGAACACCGATTTCATCGCAACGGCTCGGTAAAATGGAATGACCTCCAAATTCAATTCACAAAGTCAGTACCGAGTATGTTCACCCTTGGCATTAATGCAAGCAATGCATCGAGGCCTCATGGATCCAACAAGAGTGATAAAAAATGCCCGAGGAAATACTGTTCCAGATGGCAATTAATGCAAGGGAAAGTTGAACCAAAGTCACGGCCTATTTTGTCACTGAGGTAGACGGTGTTCCATTTCATTCCAAACATGCTCTACTGGCGACAGATCCGGTTACATTTCCAACCAGGGTAGTACATTCACATTCTGTCGTCTTAGATAGCTACAATGCGTGCGAAATGGTATCTAGCATTGTCATGTTGCAGTTACGTTATTGAAAAAACGAAAGGGCATGAGTCTGCAATATTTCATCGCGGAATCGTACACCAGTCAAAGTTCTATCAATGACTGCTGAAGCTGTTCCACCATTCGCCGACATACCTCTCCACATTGCACAATACAATTGTCTTTGTAACGTTCTCTGACAATAGAAACCCTTGATTGACATTCACTGCTGTCAAAATTGAACCTAGATTCATCAGTGAACAAAATACGCCCACTGTCACTTCTAGTTAAGTGTAGATATCTGTCAACTGTACCAAACAAGACAAGCATCGCGATGTTGGAGAACTGGACCGAAAGCTGGATATCTTGGATTAATGTGACGTTTACATTTCTGACGGTTCTTGCACGTATTCTCTGCACGCCGATGATAGTTGTGATAGTTGCAGTTTGGAAACGACTCTTTAGATTCTTCAGCCTGATGAAATTATTTTGACGCAGGAATGTTATACTCGGGTGGCCCGTTCTTAAGCGGTCTTTGGTGTTTTCAAATTGTTGGAAACGTCGCCACAATAAATCAATGGTTTTTATGCACTTCAGATTGCATTGAAACAACAGTACGGACAACATCAGCCTGAATCATTCCAACGCTCGATTACGGACATTTTCGCATAGTCTAGGCATGGCGTACAAACACTTTTCGCAATTTCAGCGCAATTCAAATTGTTTTTCTGTTTTGTTTGGATACAAAGAATGACACAATGATAACAAAGGCACAAGATTTTGACAAACCAATCCCTTGGCCCAGGGAAATGCATCATTGGTTCAATGGTCATGGACAGCAAGATTGTCTCGCAAAAAAACATTTACCTATTTAGTTGTTTAAGAAATTAATATGTGTTGTGAATATATCATATAAAGATCATTCATTCCCGTGATATTTATTCGAAAATAATTTGTTTGAATGTACAGTTTCTATTTTCAGTCAGTATAAATACGCTAAATCTGTTTTTTAGTATGGGGTAGCATCTTTTCTTAAAGCTGCATCAAGTTTTCCTAGGAAAACTTAAAACGGGATTGATTTACTTAATGATATTCCTAATGAACGTTATATTTGGTTCAACGATAAAAGCTCGAATAAATTTAGTAATAACAGTAATTTCCTAGCGAGATTTCGACTATGGAATCTAATTTTAGAACATGGTTATGTCATAAAAAAGGGATCATTTAAACACAAATTAAAAAAGGTGATATACGATAAATTAAACAGGAATTTCATTAAATTTGTCATTTGTGACTTTGTAAAGGATAAATAACACTATTGCAAATACATTTAGATATTAATGGCGGACGATCAGGTTTCCCCTTTAATTCATTCGATCTCTGTTCATAAGTGCCCATAATCCAAGCTTAAAATAATCATCGTTAAACAAGTGACCAACCCGTCAGAGGATTCCGTTTACTTATAGCTGATATAAATGAAATTTTAGAAATGAACCCGACGGAACGTGACTAGAAGTTATCTATTTAAAAAATTAGAAAACCAGAAAATTGAAAAAAACTTTGCAGTTTTAAATTAGAGCGGCACTTGAGCCAAGTCAACGAAAATCATGTTATACATTGTATAGGTCTACTGTCAGCCTATAACAAAGACTTATCTTTATTACATTGTATTTGTTTTATAGGCATGTCTAAATTACGCATTGTGTCTGTTGTGGCCTGTTTTCAATGGCTTTGGCAAATGCAAAATGTATTGTTTAAACTTAAAACCTCCATCTTTTAACTATGTTAAATTGTAACACTTAAAAACTATAAAGTCTTAGGTGCCCTAAGGACATAAGAATATTTTCGACCTTCTTCAAAACCTTACATAGCGTTTTTTTAAAATATGCAGAATTTTACCCAAAAGAAACATTTAAATGTATATACAGGGCAGGTTGTTGGGCCAACGAACAATCAATAACAGCTTTTTAGTATTATCTCTAAAGGAAATCAATGCTATTTTAACACAAATGATTTCATCAATTTTTTATCAATTGTTTTATTCAAATCCTGAACAACTGAATTTTTTTTTTAGATTTTAAATTCAATATAGGTATTGATGTAAATGTCCCTCATAAACACATTATCGCTTCCTGTTATACATTTATCGCCGGTATTAAATATTTGAATTCTAAAACAAAAATAAATATTCCATTTCCACCAAACTAAAGATAGACGGCTTTGGTTTCATTTTAGATCAGCCGCACCCGGAATTTAAGGAAACCCCTAAAATAAAACCTGAAAGCGGATACGGATTTGGTTTATCTCCCGGTTAACCCTTGCGAGAGCCGGATCAAGCAGTGTTGAAATAAATAATTTTTTTTACAATTAGCAGTTAAAGAAATTATATCATTTACAGTGAAATCAATGGCAAAGTTATAGAATATAATTGTAAATAATATTACTGTAGAAAAAAATTAAAAGATTGTCAACTATTGTTAATCATGCATGGTTGGTTATTGCTTTTTGAATAAGTACGTCTATGGATACATAAATCACACTGTTATACGTTAACGAATTAACCAATGTAGGATCATATTTTTGCTCTTTATTCTCTTTCCTTTGAAGGGCCCTCCGGGTTTGAATAGTATAAAGTGCGTGCGTATGAATCACAGTTCCTCTAAACATCTAGGTTCGAATCCGGTCCTAGCATAAGGAAGTTTGTCAGTTCGCATGCTGAAGGTCGGTGGTTTTCTCCGGGTACTTCAGTTTACTCCTCCATCCCAGAACTAGCAACCTTAAAACAAGTAAATGAATCTTGACTGGTGCGTTACACAACATTTCTCCACTCCATTCTTTACTTTGAATAATAATATAATGAAAATATTTTTGAAAACTACAAACAGTTGGGCGGCGGTAAGTCTACACAAATCGTATGGAAAAAAACTCAGAAAACTGTCTCGATTACTTCTGTCACAAAATTATCTAAATGCAAATTGCAATATGTTGTTCGGGGACAGTTAAACCATTTCACCTTACAAACTCGGACACTATATCTAAATATAACTGAAGAACAAAACTGATTGAAAAGGAAAGTATGTACCTACACAAAAATCAGTAGGCTTGTTCTGTGAACAGTTTACCTACTTGTTTAAACTACAACGATAAAACAACCAATCTCTAAGAAATAATGTTTTTCAGCTATTGCTACATATTTCATGTGAATTTCGGAATACATGAAGCCGAATTATATAAGATTTGAGTTGAGTTTAGTAATGGTGTTGAACATCCCAGTCACGAGTATTTCACTTATATCGAGACGTTGCCAGTTATAGGCGAAAGTGTAGAAATTTTGCCTGTGTATTACGTTGATGGCATTACACAGCAAGGTTCTTTATCGTGCCACGTCTACTGTGACATAGGACCTCGTTTATTTTTAGTTCCCATCCGAAAGAACCGTGACTTTCATTTCGTAATGCCGAGTGCTTGGCGAAAGAACAGTCACTACCCACGTGCAATTCTTGGGTTAGACCCGGTCGGGGTTCGAACCCACGTCCTCCCACTTACAGAATCATATAAGAGCTGCCATATCTAGTCACTTCTTTATTCTATTTCTCCTCAAACAGGTTCTGACTTATTTTACGACTACGTCAAAAAAAAAAAAAAATCCGGTCTTTTGAACCACATTTTATCTTCTGTAACATCGCTTAAATGTTTGAATACCTCATTATGACTGATTAGATAAACATCTCCAATTACACCTGTGATGATAGTGGTTTTAGTCGATATGTTTGTGACACTACTCTTTTTTCATTCGCTTTTATTCTAAATGTACGAGTGCAATCACAAGAGATAGAAGTCAATGGGAAGTGTTTTAAGCTAAAGCAAGCCATAAGTGAAAGTTCAAAGCTACGACAACAAATGTTCCGATTAATGTTCCTGCAAATTGTTCAGACACAACAAAACGAAGTGTATTACATGTAGCAGTTTTTTCTTTCCTTTTTTTTTCTTTTTTTCTTTTCTTTTTTCTTTTTTCTTTTTTCTTCCTCTTTTTTTTGAGAGTATTAAAAAATCTGAAAATTGTACATTACATGTATACAATAGAGAAGAGTCATGTTGTTTTGTTATTTATAATTACAAACAATCATAAGGGTTTTTTTTATTGATTTTAATTGCTCTATCTACTAAAATATTGTATATGAAGAGGCCGAAGAAAATGCTAAACCATCAATAGCACAGAAAAAAATTAATGGTAGAGAAGTGCTTAATTATCGCACGCAGTTCTAAATAAACGAACACGTGATATTAAACGCAGAGACGGCAAGGTTTTGTAACCTTTTCTAACTAACCTCCACATTAATTGTCTATTTTTAATCCGGATGACGGCTTATTTTTATGTTGCAACCTTGCTCACATAAACATTGAAATGAAAAAAGTTTTGAAAAATTATATGGTCCAAATTGACGCATATAATTAAGATTTACTACTTCCCCGAACATTTGTAACATGGAGGTTGCTTGTACTGTTGATGTGTGAAATGCAAGTTACGAAGACAAACACAAAATTCTGTGCCAAAAATTAATTTCTACCTAACAAGTTGTTGATATGATAGTATATATAACTATTTCATTGATTCAGCAACACACGTGTCATGTCTACTTTTTTATATCAAGTATACACTGATTGGTGTTAAGGATAACATGACGCGCGTGCTTTATCTTACATTTTGCGCGTAATGATGTCAAAAAATAACACACTAGGTCAAAAAGTGAAAGATTTAACGTAAAAAATTGTGTGCTGGGAGTTAATGACATAAGGTGATTATAACACGGTTACTAGATACTAGATTGAAGGAATATATATATATATATATATATATATATATATATATATATATATATATATATATATATATATATATATATATATATATATATATATATCACACATTACGTTCAGCAATTAATTAAACGTTCAGACAGATAACAGTGTATAACAATAACAAAAATAATAATATTAATAATAATAATAAATATTATTATTATTATTATCATTATCATTATTATTATTATGTATTTCATACATTCACAGTACAAGAAAGATAAGAAGAAAAGATGAAAACGCATGCTATGATATGAGTGAGATGCATCTACTAGTATCAGTGTTGATTTTGAATGCAGCTATATAAACGGCTATTGAAATGAAAAGGTTCATACATACGACCATATAATTAATTATATATTCAAAAGAGTTAACATTCTCAAATTTTAATGAAGATGTTTCTTTATATTTTCGGTCATAATACCATAACAATAACTTTCTGTATTATCATATTGTTTATTTAACGGTTTTTTGTCAGTTTTCATTGTTAATTCGTATTGTACGGTAGAACTATGAACCCCCTACTAATATTATAATCCGTTTCTCTATGTAAAAAGAAATGTTGATTTTTTCTTGTTAACCCGTGAAGAGCAATTGCGAATCTTCAAGATTTTAACTAGAAAAAAATTTGTTTCTTTGTTTGTTTGTTGTTTTTTTTTAAACAGCCTATGCATACTAAAGGTTTGGGCTGTTTGAATAGAAATATAATTGTGACAATCTATTGAGTTGTATTTGTATTACGTTTGTGTTGGGCTTGAAATGGTGTGTGTGTGTGTGTGTGTGTGTGTGTGTGTGTGTTTCAATTTTTACAGCAATTGTTCATTCTGAATCGCAAATGTTCATTCTGATGTGCAATTGTTCATTCTGATGTGCAATTGTTCATTCTGATGTGCAATTGTTCATACTAATGTGCAAATGTTCATTCTGATGTGCAAATAAAAAAAACTAAGTTTAACTTACTTTTAATTTTGAGGTCAAGCATTTTTTTACTCGGCCACTAAAGATCATATTGACAAAGGATTATTATATACAAATGTAACAGTTTCAACAAACGTGTTTTCTTCTATTTGTGTACATGTTTTATGTCTGATGAACCAGAAGTTATAGCTAGTAACGCTATCTCACTACTATAGCTAACCATCTCTGATTGTTAACATTCATGTACTTCGTCTTTTAACATCAAATCGTCAACACACAAGAGCATTCATTAATATCTAATAAATACCAGATAATTTTTATGTGCCATATGTGCACATTTCGGAAATTCATTCCTCATCAGTGACACTAGGGGCTGAAAAAATTGATACAAGATACATAAGCCAAACAGTTGAAAATTAATGAATCCAATGTTCCAAAAATTTTTTGACTCCAAATCCAGCTAAGAAATTTTTTGCATGAGGGAACAAACATTAGTTTTAAATGGTTTCAAAAATTAAAACAAGCAAGGGGCTAAACTCATCAATGGAAAGAATGTGTTTAGTTTTACACTATAAAAATGTGATAGCAATATTTTATCGAATCCTTTAAAGGTTGTTCAGTTTATCAAAACATTTGACCAAAGTTTTGAAGAACTTTAATAGAAAAGAACTCCATCTTTTTTCCTTAAAAAATTGCCGAAAGTCAATGGGGTTTTAACAATCACAATTCAGATAAAGCTAGGTCAAGCCTGTAAGTGCGGGCTTTCCGGAAACATATTGTGTTAAACTACTTACTGAGTTGAGCTACCCAAAAAACAAAACAGCACAGTGAAGAAAATTATACTTCTAAAGATTAACAATGCTTTAATAATTCTTATGTACATTTAATTTAAGTAAGTTCTTCTATATGTAATTTTCAGTAAGCTTTGAAGGAAAACTTGGTTTAGACGTTATTTTTGACCAAATTTACTTTGCTTAAAATCCTTTTCAAGCCTATTGTTTGATTGACAAACGGTGCATAGATATTCACACACACACACACACACACACACACACACACACACACACACACACATATATATTATGCAATGTTTACATTTGTATTTCATTATTTCATTTCCCCTTCAGGACTCATATTCATTTCCCCTTCAGGACTCATATTCTCACTTGCATTTATATTTCATATCCCTATGAGGAATCATATTCTCACTTGTTCCCACCACTACGGTAGCTCAGTTGGTAGAATGCTAGCTTCGTATGTTGAATGTCGAAGTTTAAACCTTGGCCTTAAAGACTTGAAAAAAATGTAGTGACTGTTTTTTTCCCAAGCACTGAGCATTTTGAAATGAAAGTCAAAACCGATGGCACGCTAATGAATCCTCCCCCCACATTGCCTTGAGCACTCTGCAAAGATCACAATATTCAAAATTTTGCAAATAACAACTGTTTGAATTTATGAATAAAATATTCAAAAAATTATAATGTGTCTTGTTATAAATTTTGAAATATTCCATTTTTGTTGGTTTTTTGGGTTGTCACATTATACATTTTCAGTAAATATTTCATTTCTGTGTGTAAGTTAAATGCTTAGACGCGGAAACTAACATTCACAGCACTTATCCAGTTTCTACGTATCAGCATGGTGATGTAAAATTAAAGCTTATTAAAGCATTTCGTCATTCAGTAACTATAAACTGTTTCGTCATATCGCTACATCAGGTACATAATTCTTTAAATTACTGATAAGTTTTCAGTCATACAACATTAATAGTTTTGTCAATAACTAATTAAACATTACCTTTTATTGTGTATTTTGTATATAATAACATTTGTAATACATATGCTTCATAAATACGTATCCGTGGTCGATCAACATAACGGTGATTCTAAAAGATGTCCAACAAAAATAACTTCTTAATTAATAACGTGAATGATTATTTTTCTAATAGATATCTTTATTTGTAACATGTTTCAGTTCAATAGATCAATGTAGACTGCGTAATATGCTGATACTTTATCTTAAAAGTCGTGTCATAGTACAACTGCTTAATTGCACGCCTTCCGGAATTTAACAAATGGTAAGTGTTTGGAGCAAAAATAGCAAGGAAAGAATCCGATTTCAGTTGAAATGTTAATTTCATGGGTTATAAATATTACTTAAAATTTATTTTTGATATTTGCAATATTTCATTCATATTTCATATTAGCCTTCGTAGTCGTTTAAATTACGAGTTAAACAAAATATATATTTTTTTAAAATCGTTTCTAGGAATAATTTGCGGAGTCAATTTGTCAAAAAATATGCGATAAATCTATATCTACATATTAGACGTCAATGACTTCATTACCAACTTTTTCCTTCATTGCGTCAAACCTCAATTCTAGATGACTAAGACTGATATTTATGTAATATATTTGAAACCATAATTGTTAAAAAAAAATTCGTTTAATTACATGCGTGGGGGTTTAATTATAACCAGGATTTTAATGAAGTAAAATTTTCCTGTGTATTATATGTATATAAACAGCAATTAGCTAGTCAGCAAATTGATCTATTTGCTTAGAGAATGAAATACAAACAGACAAATGATTCATGCATTTTGGTGTTATAAGTTAAAATCGTCTATACGTTTTTAACTTGCAAACTGGGGCCTATATTTTCTTTGAAGTTTTACATTTTGCGGGGCACTATTTCCTGTTTGTATTTGCTTTTCGTATTTACGTGGTGCTTAGTTGACAACATTAAAATTAGACAAATAAAATGTCATTTAAAATATGTTAAAAGTAAATGAGATAGGTACAACAAAGGTTAAGATTCAGTCTACCCCCATAATCTTTTTTTTAATCATGGCAGAATGGACTTTGATTCAGAGCTTCCAGTCATTCGGTAGATGTTTATAGTTTTCATAGAGTGGATTTATCAAAAATTAGCATGTAAAAAACAGGAAATTTGTAAATAGTTTATTTCATAAAATTTTAAAACGTTGTGTGTGTGTGTGTGTGTGTGTGTGTGTGTGTTGTATGCGCGCGCTTGTGTGTCTGTCTGATTTATCTTTATCATATCTGTGCAAAAACCCATTGTGAAGTCTAAAATACTACGAAACAACGTAAAACCAAAATTTGTGAGAAGGATGAAGGCCGCTTTAGTACCTATATGCATGCATTTATAAGCCTACGTCATCGACTTTACCAAAACCAATGTCATACATTCTGCTTATTCTGGAATGTTGTAAATACAATGAAGTTCTAATAGGATTACTGAATTGTGATATAAATAACCCCTTTCTAATACACCAGGTCATAAGATGTCAGAAGATCAAAACACCGGTATCTACGTGAGATCCTCGAAGTGTTACATAGCTTTTTGTAATGTGTACATAAACTTCAAAAGCATTGCACCTTTTCTCGATTGTTTCTTTAAGGTCAACGAATCCATTTTACTTCATAATTTGACGCAGTAACTGAGGCTATGGGACAAATATTATTGCGTATTGTCTAACATCGTTTAAGCCACTTGTCTACTATTAAAATAATGTTACTGTTGAGCAACCAAAACTGTCATGTGGTATTCGTTTCGCCAGTTGTCTCCCTTACCATATATATATATATATATATATATATATATATATATATATATATATATATATATATATATATATATATATATATATATATATATATGCTAGGTTTTAGAGTTAAAATTAGGGGTTTAAAAAAATCCTTATAAATTATCTTATCTATTTCTGCCTGTTTTGGTCGCTTTATTTTGTTAGTCTCCCCTCTGTATGTCACATTTGGTCTCCTTTTTTCTGTTCTAAATAATGCATTCATGTGACTGGGGGAGTCATACCCTTGCTTGCGGTGAACTGACTCACTGAGCTAGCACCGGAACAAAAATCCGCCTTAATTGCGCGCTAGTAAAAGGTTGTCAATTTCACCCACTAGCTAATCTCACGCATAAACGACTAAGTCTTAGATTAATCCTTCGAGATTTATAATCTTGGTCTAGCCACTATCAGCTGAAATATTGCAGATGCGATGTTAAACGACATTGCAACTAACATTTCTATTCAATTTTATATTTGAATTAGTGTAGAATGTCCATATTTTAACCCACAAGATTTACACAGTCAACGAAACGATATGAATCAGTAACTATTAATTAACAAACTCGAGAGGTCGTTTATGTGACCGAGTACATAAACAACATATCGCCGAGCTGGCACCTCCTTTTCTGTTTCTTTTTTTCTTTTAAGGGGCCTCGGTGGCCAAGTGGTCTAAGCGCGCACTTACGAATCACATCGCCTCTCACCGCCTGGGTTCGAATCCCACTCGGGACAGATCCTAGTGTGAGGAAGTTTGTTAGTTCGCTTGCCGAAGGTCAGTGGTTTTCTCCGGGCACTCCGGTTTCCTTCACCATCCCAGAACTGCCCGCCTCGAATTAAGAAAGAATCTTGACTGGGGCGTAAAACACCATTACTCCACTCTTTTTGCTTTTACATGATATATGTTAAATTTTAAGATGTTTTGTTAACATAACATTGGTATTTTAACATCTGTCACAACTGTCATAATATTGTCATACCATTTTTAAATGTATTTTATGTTTGTCAATGCGTTTTGTTTATATGGCACAACTATTAGTATTCCATAGATTCCTCAGCATTATTTGAATTAGAGTATTGTCAGCTCACATTATAGACTGTTTCTGTTTTCACATTTTACTAAACATCAAATAAAATATTAGCGAGTGCATTTTTTTGCCAGCAACTTCAGTCTTTAAATCGGATGCTCCTTTTTGGAGGGATTTATATATGCATCAAGAGAATCAATATGGCAGCGCCCGTACACTCTAAGTTCACGTAAATGAAGGTTATCGTTGTTATCAGTTTTATCAGCATTGACACACTGACACATCTTTTTTGAAGAGGAGAAAACAGGGTTGATGTCTTTCGTGAAGGGAAGACTCGTTTTAACGCTCTAGTATTAAAACTTTTTAATTCTATTGCCTATATTTCAGAAGATATTTTCGGGATAGGCTAGTCATGGCAGTTACGATGCAGCAGTTTCGAAAGCTGGTGCAATATTGTCGACATTGCCGGTTTAACAATCAAAATGCAAATTTACATTTAAGTTATTTTAGATTGTTTAGTACAAGCAGAAACAAATCCAACGTAGAACTGACAAGCAAGAGGTACCCAAATCTGAAGAGAGGACCATTTGTCACTTTGAATGATGTAGATTTAAAGATGTTTGAAAAAATAGTGCCAGGTCGTGTGTTAACAGATATATCAGAACTGGATGGCTACAATACAGACTGGCTTAAGACATGCAAAGGTCTATCATCATCATCATCATCATCATCATCATCATCATCATCATCTCTCTCTCTCTCTCTCTCTCTCTCTCTCTCTCTCTCTCTCTCTCTCTCTCTCTCTCTCTCTCAAAAGCAATTTGTCTTACTTATGGTGTTGTAAATTTGTCAAGATTTAAAGAAAGACATCTTTGGCTGGTTTCAAATTTTTAAATTTGTGAAAAATATGAAGAAAAATATGTGAAACATATCCATAAATTGGAGTCTGTAAAAGATGGCAGGTACAGATTAAATAAAGATAGTTAAAATTGAATTATGTAACATTTCTCTAGAATTTATATTTTGATATTTATACCAGCTTGCCAGCTGGAGATCTATAGGCTTGTAATTGTATCTATATGTTAAGATTTTAACAGCATTTTTGACACAGCAGCCTTTTTTAATATAGAGGTTTGAAAAAAAAACGGGTTCAACTGTACTTTTTGTTTTTGAAGATATTGATGGAACAGAATAAAACACTGTTCATTGTATTTATATAACTACAGGAACAAGTCAGGTTGTTTTGCGTCCAAAGACAACAGATGAGGTCTCTGCCATATTAAAGTACTGTAATGAAAGGAAGATTGCAGTTGTCCCTCAGGGTGGCAATACAGGACTTGTAGGGGGTAGTGTACCTGTATTTGATGAAGTTGTTATATCTACACAGCTAATGAACAATATTATCAGCCTTGATGATCTCTCAGGTAAGTGGACACTAAAATTCTTAGCTAAAATCCAGTATAAATCAGTCTCAAATTCTCCTAGGAGAAATCAACATGTTTTGATTTATACTGGGTGAATCAAGGATCTTGCTGATAAATAAGAAATGATTTGAATGGACGATACAAATGAATTTGTGTTCAGTTCTGAAGCATTTTAATTAACCTATTACCGGGTAAGTTAATTCTTATTTGTAGTTATAAGATTCCAACAAGTCGGGCCCCAGGTTCTTCATGATTACAATTTGTGCTGTAACTTTTGCAAACAGTAAAGTCAATACATTCATCCATTCATTCACTCATCATTATTAGTTGAAACTTTTAGAGAATGTTATATATTTTTAACAGGCCTCACAATCATTTTTATTTTTTTTCCGGATTTGTACATGTTTAACACGTCATATCACCAAATTGTTACATTTTTAATATGCGACACTGCTTTGTAGGTGCATTTTTAACTAGCAGCATTGCCTTTTTCCGCTATATCATTATAGTCAAAAAAGGGAAAATTCCGTTGATTTCAGGTTTTTTTTTTATATTATTCATCCTTTTTTTTTTTCATTTGAGAGGTACATTTCCATCAAAATATCAGTTGAATTGGTCAGCCTGTCTTAATACTATGTTTAATGATAGATCAGAATAGTTGAATTGTCACACTGAAAAGAATTAGGAATTATTTCTCTATAAATTACAGGTGTGTTAGTCTGTCAAGCAGGATGTGTATTAGCAACATTAGAAGACCATGTATCAGCATATAATTTAACCATGCCATATGACCTTGGTGCAAAAGGAAGCTGCCATATTGGTGGTAACATAGCAACAAATGCTGGTGGTTTGAGACTTCTGAGATATGGCTCATTGCATGGAAGTGTTCTTGGCTTAGAAGTTGTAAGAATACAAAATTTAATTAATTTCTTAAATTTATAACTAGTATATTTTCTGTTAAAATTATGAATATTTATATTAGGTCATTATTTCTATCAAGAAAGAGAGAGTAACAACTATTATAAACTTCTGCTCTGAAATGATCAAACAAATTTCAATGACACATGGTCAAAAGTATGCATGGTTTGTAGCAATTAGGATTTTTTTTTTTTACACAACATTGTCATTGCAACCTAAACTAGGTTGACCTAAGGGTACAGAAATCTTTTAAAAAAAAATCTCTTTTCAAAACTGATAATAGGAGAACAACTATAATTTAATCTTTAATCATATATTCTTTTAATGTCATGAAAGGCAGTTTAAAAATAAGTTGCATGTTTAGACATTTTTCCAATATTGAAGCTTTAATTTCGGTTATGCAATGTTCATTTCATTCTAAAATAATCAACTAGATATGCAATTTTTTGCTAAGAAGAAAGGTTAGCAAATATATTTTTATTCATGAAGGAGTTGTTTTTACGGAAATAAAACAAATTATTGTTTTCATTTATAACCTTAGAAAATGTAAAAGTTATTGCCCCTGAATCACATATTTTCTTTGAAGATCATCTTTAGAATTTTTTTTACATTATATTTCAAAGTATAAAAATTACCCTGATTCCTGGATGGTAATAAGGTTTTATTGGCTTTTTGTTTATGTTCTTTGTTTCTTTTTACAGGTGTTAGCAAATGGTGAAGTTTTAGATTGTCTATCTACCTTAAGAAAAGATAATACTGGTTATGATTTAAAGCATTTATTTATTGGATCAGAGGGAACACTTGGAGTTGTTACTGGTGTATCTATTTTGTGTCCACAAAAACCAAACTCTGTAAATGTAGCATTTCTAGGTAGGCTTTATTTTTGTTAACCTGTTCTTTAACAAAACTCATTGAATAAGTGATAAGTATCTGCTATAGTGACAAATTTTAAAGATCAATATTAAAGATCCAGTTTATTATTGTTTATTATGTTTCACCAAGTCATTTTGCTGTGGACATTTTGTATATGTAAAAGAAATATTGTTATGTTAAAGATAGATAGATAAAGGTCAGGGTTGTTACATTGGTCATAAACAATCATGTTAAATCTAACTGGCTTGAAATGCTTACACATTTCACTGTTGTCAGACAGTATTTGAAATCTTTGAACCACACATATCATATAATGTTAAAATTTATACTGTTAAACAAATGTAGAGTTTCCAGCATGTAGGGGTTACAGTGACAGTTTACTTGCGGGCTGTGGTGACCCAGTGGTATAAAGCATGTCCTTATGGATCACAGTGCCTCTCACCATCCAGGTTTGAATCTCACTTGGGCAGATCCTAGTGCCAGAAGGTTTGTTAGTTTGCCTGCCAAAAATAGGTGGTTTTCTTCAGTTGCTTCAGTTTTCTCCACCTTCTCAGACGGACAATCTCAATATAAGTGAAAGATTCTTAATTTGTGTGTAACACACCATTTCTCCATTTTACTGATTGCTTGGTTTCAGTATAATCTGAACACCATTTCTCCACTTCACTGATTACTTGATTTCAGTATAGTCTGCATGTCGTTTTTTCATTTTACTGATTGCTTGGTTTCAGTGTAATCTGAATACCGTTTCTCCATTTCACTGATTGCTTGGTTTCAGTATATTTAGAACACTGTTCCTCCACTTTACTGTATTCTTGTTTTCAGTATAGTAAGAATGCTGTTTCTCCACTTTAAAGATTGCTTGTTTTCAGTATAGTCAGAATGCGGTTTCTCCACTTTAATGATTGCTTGGTTTCAGTATAGTCAGAACACTGTTTCTCCACTTTACTTATTGCTTGGTTTCAGTATAGTCAGAACACTGTTTCTCCACTTCACTGATTGCTTGGTTTCAGTATAGTCAGAACACTGTTTCTCCACTTTACTGATTGCTTGGTTTCAGTATAGTCAGAACACTGTTTCTCCACTTTACTGATTGCTTGGTTTCAGTATAGTCAAAACACTGTTTCTCCACTTTACTGATTGCTTGGTTTCAGTATAGTCAGAACACTGTTTCTTCACTTTACTGATTGCTTGGTTTCAGTATAGTCAGAACACTGTTCCTCCACTTTACTGATTGCTTGGTTTCAGTATAGTCAGAACACTGTTCCTCCACTTTACTGATTGCTTGGTTTCAGTATATTTAGAACACTGTTCCTCCACTTCACTGTTTGCTTGGTTTCAGTATAGTCAGAACACTGTTTCTTCACTTTACTGATTACTTGGTTTCAGTATAGTCTGATCTGATAATATATGATATTGTTGAGCATTGTATCACAAGTGTGTGTAATACAACATACAGGTACATTTATATCTCAAAGTAGATCAGGAACTCTAGCACAAGCTTACCCACAACATGAACTTGGAAATTTAAATCAAAGAATTTGCCAACAAGACCTAAGACAATATAAAACCAGTCACATGTATTTAGTATGGTCATTTGACAATGCCTACCACCAATGTTTGGTAAATTATGTATGTTACATGATTCTATCCTATACAGGTTGTGATAGCTTTTCTCGGGTACTGGACACATTTAAACAAAGCAAGCAGCAGCTAGCTGAGATCTTATCGGCATTTGAATTGATAGATGCAGCTTCAATGTTAACAGTGAAAGAGAACTTGAATCTATCAAGTCCGATTGAAGATTATCCATTCTATGTTCTTATTGAAACATCAGGTTCAGATGGTAACCATGACAAGGAAAAGTTAGATCGATTTTTAGAACATCTAATGGAAACTGGAATCGTTGAAAATGGAACTGTTGCTACAGAACCTACTAAAATACAGGTAAGGGTATCCCTACTACAGACTAACAGTAATAGTATTAATGTTGTCTTTCAAACCCTTTTTAAACAAACATGCTTAAATTATATATATAAGACTTGTAACAATGCTCAAACTGAAATAAGAGAGCCAGTTTGTATTTATCAAAAAATTATACCACAAGAAAGTTGAAAAATGTTAAACAAATTTATTTAAGCACTTTTAGCATCATATTATTTAGCACATTATTTTTATGTTTTTTTTAACTATAACAGTTGCATTGAAATAGATAAAATAAAAAATAATTCATATAAATATCTGTCAGTCATTTATTTTGACAAAAACAGTGGTCTGTATTTTGATGTGTAAGTAGTTTTCTGCAAGTACTTAACTTAAAACTTTATGTGGAGGGGTTTACCAGTAACTATTTGTAGATGATCTACATGACATTCATCAATATTTTGTCTTCATTGTACTAAAGAAACTTTACAATATTTTTCTATCATATGACATTTAGTACTTCTCTTTTTTAGTCATCAATGTACAAGTTTTTTTTTTTTTTATTGATATAAGAGATTATGATTTTCAATCACCAAAGTCTCTAACATTTTAATACTGACCATATATATCTGATCTTTTTAGGCAACATTCGCCAAATTTCAGACCTGACAAAATAACCCAATATTTAAGAGATTTTTGCTTTAATAAGTTTCTATAAGAGGGCCCTGAGACTGCCAACATCCAATTATGTATACTCTTAGATGCTTCAAAAATGAAAGGAAGACAACCTTCGATAGATTGATAGACAAATTTAAAACTTAAGATTAAACTAACTTTAATTTTTAAAGTTTACACTTTAAAAATGAAATAAAAAATGTACAGCAGCATTCATATGATGTTATAGCTTAAATGTTTTTGAGCAAGTTATAAAAATAATGTGTTTAACACTGAAATACTGAAGATAAGCTCTGAAAATGTTTACAACTTTTGAAGAAATTACTGTATTTTACAGAATATTTGGGGTCTAAGAGAAAGACTAGCTGAGGCGTTGATGCATGATGGTTATAATTATAAGTATGATGTTTCTTTACCATTATCAAAGTTTTATGGTTTGGTAGAAGCCATGCGTGAGCGAGCAGGGGCAGCAACTATACGTGTAATAGGATATGGTCATGTAGGTGATGGTAAGTCATTATATACATACTAAAATGTAGAAATACAAATGCAGAATCCAAATGATTTTTCGTATATATTTGTTAGTAAGATAAATCGTATTCTTGTGTTATGATATAGGTTAAGATACTGCCTTTTGATTATATTCCATAACATGACTTGTTATAATTTCAAATATGGATTTTGGCCATAGGTCAGATGAAAAATTCTGTCTGTAGTTTTGAACACTTTCATGGCCTAAGTAATTGCATGATCTTTCCTTGTAGAACATGTGTAAATCCTTTCTTTGTAAGCATGTGTAATTCCTGTCTAGGTAGAAACATACTTTTGTTTAGGTAAACGTATGTAATTTCTATGTAGTGTACTTGATCTAGAAAACGTTCTGTAAATGACAGATATTTCAAGCCCCATCCTTGACCAATTAGAACTGTTTTCTCATTTTTGCACAATATGTACCTAAGATCATTTTGCCGCCTTATATATGATTTGTTTTTTTACAGGTAATTTACATCTCAATCTCACAACGTCAGAGTACAGACAGGATGTGATGGATCTTATAGAGCCTTATATATATGACTGGGTATCTGGTTGTCATGGCAGCATTAGTGCAGAGCATGGACTAGGATTCAAAAAGAAAGACTTTATATATCACAGTAAATCAAAATCAGCGGTTAGTTTAATGAAAAAGATGAAACATTTAATGGATCCAAATGGTATACTAAACCCTTACAAAATGTTACCAAGTGACTGACAAGAGACAGTGAATTAGTTAATATAGGACTATTATCCAAGAGAAGATTCTAAATTAATGTATATTTTGTTATATTTACAATCTTCATTGTTTCTCTTCCTGTTATTTTGGCTTTTAAGCTAGTATTGGTGTGACATCATTGCTCAAACGTGTTTTTGTTTATAAATTGATGATTCACTCTTCCAGATGTCACCAGTTCCTGACATAGTATTGCAAGTGCAGATAAAAATAACATTTTCTTTTAATTTTGCAAATACAAAAAATGCCAATGTTTTTTTCCATTAAGCATAGACAGTTCAAGTCATGCATGAACAGGTTCATTTTCCATGCACTTTGTTTAACCTATTTTGCTCATACTTGCATGAATGAAAATGAATTTCTTATAACAGTGGTCTTTCATGAGGCACATATCACTGAAAATTAAGATATGCAAAATGTAATTATTCAAGCAGTTAATATTTGTTTTTTTAATTTTGGAATGTCTTCATACATGCACCACTGGATGCACCATAAGGATAATTGAAAGTGCTAGTTAGTGCTCCATGTCATACAGAAATAAATTCTGTTTTAGCTCAACCGTGCTCTCATATTAAGCTATCTGTCACGTAGAGCAATAATAGGAGTCTTTCATAAGAGATATTTAAAGGAGAGTGAAAGAAGTTTAATTAAGTATATTTCGTCATGTAGAAACAGTAAACACCGATAAAGCTGGTTCAATACATATTTGTTGGTAAAATTCAATCTGTTAGTTTCAAACGACATGGTCAGATCAGGTACTCTATGTAGTTTTCTTAATTAAATGCAAAAACCTCCAATTTTTAGAGGTATCATTTTGGCATAAATGCCTGTTATAAGTTATTAGTATGCTTGTATTTAAGATGGATGAAATAAAATAATACAAATATTTTATGCAACACATACTGCTTTTTGTAAAGAACAAAATGTAAATTAGATAAAAATCACAGCAATATGTCAACCAGCACCACTGTAGTTCTAGTCATATAAACTTTTACAGTCAGAATGGTACATGTCATACTTTTAGATGTAAAATGAACTGTGATAGTCCATAAGGACATTAATTTTCTACTTGATTAATAAATATATTTAAAATTTGTATTTGTTTTGTGTTTAATTTCATTTTAGACTCGGGTGGCAATTTAGATGGTAATGGCCTATTTTTAGTTCAAGTAGCTATAGCCAGCTGAGCTTATGGCAAAGTAAAGCATTGTCTGTGCTTGAGCTTGTGTGTGTCTGTGTGCCTGCCCAGAAAACTTTATCTAAAACCATATTAGGTGAAGAAGATCCTCAGTTGTAGAGATTGAATATTACATGTTTGTTCAAAGTGGTTGCCTGATATTCTTGAATGTTGCTGTTTCTTTTAAAAGAAAAAAACACATCTGTTATGAATATATTTATTGACTGGTTAAGTTAATACTTGTTATATAGAAAGGAGGCATTTGGCCCTTTAACATATTGAACAAGTTTTTTGACAATTCTTTTTGAGAGGTATTGCTTTAGGGAGGTTTAAAATGTTCAAATATGTAAAATAGTAAACAGTCATTGCAAATTTAATTCGTTTCAAATTTACTTATGGACTGATCATGTTCAAATAGATAAAAAGAGATGAATAGCCATTTTAGGTGTCTAAATGTTTTAGTTCACTTAGTTTTCACTTAGTATGCTAGAAAGGAATAACTTTTAGCTAAGTTTTTCAAAATCTTTGTTCTAGTACACATTGAATGGTATTATAAACAAATACTTGGTTGATGCATACTTTAAAATGAAGCGTCAGTTGAGTTAAAAGACCTTTTGGGCCTCTATTTAATTCAACCATATCCAGCTGAAAGTGGGTCATGATTATGTAATACACACACTAGTAGCATTCTTATATGAACTGTTTACTTAAAAGTATGTGGCATACGTGTTGAAATACATATTTCTCGTTTTTGTTGTTACCATCTTGAGTTAACTGTTTATAAACTTGTATTATGTCATGTTCTTAGTTGCATTGGTTTTTCCACGTACATGTTTATTTTTCTCTGATTTTTTCCCCATAAATTGAGAAAAAATAAATATATATTTATATTTTTGATGTTTTATGTTCTACGATTAAATCTTTAAATTGTCTTTGACAAAATGCCCCGATCATCAACCGATTGTGAAAACAATTTGCATTGTTTAAAGGGCAAAAATGATTCTACTAGAATAGAAGGGTTGTGTTATTATTTTAACTCGTTTAAATAAGATGTATCTAGATATGTTTGTAAATGATCGCAAGTCATAATTGTGTAGTCATTTCTGTAAAAAAGTATTCAGAATTATAAATTTTAATGGACATGTCTAGGTCCTCCGCGGCAAAACAGTTTTTGTAGCAACTACTGAAGAAAAATAAAAAAGATACCTATTAATTGGTAAAACTTTTCTCTAGTACATGGCGACTGGAAATAAAGCAAAGGAGGTGGGTCTTTTTCGGAATTTGATGTTTCCTGGCTTATGTTTTCTACATTTATTTGCTCGTGAACAATGCGGCATGGTATGTAGATTTTATGGTCACCAACAATCCAAACAGAGCTAGTAATAAAACATATACATGTACGCATATTATATATGCATAATGTGGACAAAAATAGCGATTTAGATGTCATTTGAACACAGAATCGTGGTTTATACAACTTTAAACTAGTTCATGTTGCACTTAA
This sequence comes from Tegillarca granosa, assembly GCA_029721355.1. Lineage (NCBI taxonomy): Eukaryota > Metazoa > Mollusca > Bivalvia > Arcoida > Arcidae > Tegillarca > Tegillarca granosa. The sequence continues at coordinate 44,990,889 of CM056597.1, read as the reverse complement.
TTAATGGTTCGTTGCCCTGATAGGTTTTAATACAACACAGCCTGAAGAAACGTTAAAACATATCCACAAAGCCTTATGCCAAATTTTAAATTTAGTAATTTTTCAATGTGGTAATTTTGAATTAATCATTGACACTATCCCTAGCAAAAATATACCTGTTTGTACCCGATCCAAACGTATTCGAAGGAATTATAAATATATTTTTGGAGCAAAAAAATTGAAATCGCCATAAGGTTTTATATGAATCTGAAAATCGAATTTAAACTAACAGAACATATTAATTGCTTGTAACTGATGTTTGAATATTTAATGAATTGAAATAATGGCTTTTAATTTATCTGAATTGAACATTGCAAAGTTAAATTCCCACTTTATCTTTTCTTTAAAGATAACGCAAGTGATTTCACTTAACTTGATACTAGTCATAGGCAGCTATCATGTACATTGTCGTACTTCACCTGTACAACGATCTACAGTTCAGTGTCTTACGATCGGTATAAGGAAATATAGAACAGGTGTACAGTTTTTATTCTGTTTAAAAGAAACAAAAAAACGATATAAAAATTGTCCACGTATAATTAAGTTCCTTATGAAATCCCGGTTATTTCAGTATTTTTTGTAAAATTTTAGGACGTCGGGAAGTTTCGTCCATTTTAAGTTATAAATATAGCAGTTTTATACCAACTATTTCTTAATAGTTGTATATTGTTAAAATAAAAATGTGACAAACGACCGTTAGTTATTGGCTGATTTTTCATGCTAAAGTGATTTTTTTCAAAATGTCCACGTCTACAGTGTTAGAGCACACTTTTATAAAGATAAAAATGTAAAAATCAAATATTAGTTTTGACGACAAATTACGTCCAATTTCATTTAAAAATAGGGGAATTCGTAAATTTTCATCCGCTAGTAAAGAAATATCCAATATGGCCGACATCTGGGACTTTTTCATAAAAATTATGTAATATGTTGTTTTATTTTCTTCACTTATTAAAATGTAACAAATGGAAAGGTTTTATTTTCTTTCAATTCAATTAAATAAGAAAGATATACATAAAAAGAGAAAAATAAATGAATAAATAAATAAACTTAACAATGGATTAAATAAAGATTAAACTGAACAATCAATTAAACAAAGAAATAACTAAATAAAAATTAATGAAAATTAAATAAAAAATTAATGAAATTAAATTAAAATTTAATTACCGCATACAGAAATAAATAAAAAATACTTAACAATAGAATAAATAAATAAATTTAAAAAGATTGTCGAAGAAAATGCACCATAAGGTAAAAAAAAGTTCAAAAGTAATTATCGAATATGAAAATAAAAAGATAAAAAGTAAGATATCTATAAAAAGCAAAAATAAATAAATAAATAAAAATAAATAAATAAATAAATAACCTTATGTGGCAAATAAGTTGCAAAAAATGTTTTGACTCTTGCAATAATATTGAGAAACTGATGGTAATTAATGAAAATATTTCTAAATTGCAGAGACAAATATAACGAATCTCTGTAAATTGCAAGTGTCAAAAGTTTGTCTGATGCAAACTTGGACACTTGCAAATTTAGAAAATTACTGTTTTTGATGTAGTTAATCACCGAGTACACTCATTAGCAAATTAATCGTTTGCGGGACAGTTTGGTTATTTCCATTCAACAAACTGTCAACAAATTTACCTGTTAATACTAGAACTAATCAATTAAAAATCTTATCATCAATGAATGCATGAGTGAATAATATACACTAAGTTAAAAAGAAACCGTAGGAAAAATCACATTGAGAGAGAGAGAGAGAGAATTTCTTCGATTTTAAAGCAAATTAATTGTAAAAATAATTAAAATTATAATAATAATTAAAATTTAAAATATTTTGTTCTTTTTTGTCTTCCTTGCATTTTGTTTACGCTTTCCTTATGCAGCAGTCTAAAGTTTTATCTTCTACACGTACCCTATTGCAAGTTCATATTATACGCTGTACAGACAGTAACGACAACTCTGAAAAGCACAGGTAAACTACTGATCAGAGTTACGCCGCCTGATCATAGTACGTGATAGTTAAGAAGGGGTGACAATTCGCTACAAATAACAAATGTATGTAATTGGTCAAAATGTGAACATTGTTGGCATTATTAACTTTTGTACGATGTTGCATTATCAAAAATTGTCACGTGACGTCTCTTGTTTTCTTTACATTCTCTGTAAGAAAAGATATTTCAGGTCAAGTAAACATAACTTGAATGTGCAGCTTACAAGCAAGAAGTACCCATCTTTGAAGAGAGGACAATATGCTATTTTGAATGATTCTGATTTAAAAGTTTTTGAAAACATCATACAAGGTCGTGTGTTGAAAAATTCATCAGAATTAGATAGATATAACACAGATTGGCTCCAAATATATAAAGGCAAGTTTTTTTTTTTTGCTTTTAGCTCACCTAACCGAAAGGTGATGTGAGCTTATTGCATGGCGCGGCGTGTGTATGTGCGTGCGTGCGTATGTGCGTCGTTAACACCTATCTGCGACTTCTCCTCCAAACTGCTGGACAGATTTCGGTGATACTTGGTCAGAAGCATATATGGGCTGGTGCAATTCAGATTTGTTAATGGTGTTGCCATGGCTACCAAAACTAGGTCAAGGTGACCTACGGATAAAAAATCTTAAAAAATCTTCTTCTCCGAAACCAATGATGGGAGAAAAAATCTGATGTGATATTTGGCTTCTCTAGGGTCTTAAGCCTATACTTTGTTCATTTCGTGAAATTTGGCCAAAAATGTGTTACGCTTTTTTGCGTTTAATACTTAAAATTGGTAACAAGGTTTCAAATTGTTATAACTTGACTTTTTGAACAGATATTGACATGGGGTTTTCAGTTTTGACTCTTTCTTGAAATGACCTTTAAAATAGGGTCAAGGTCACAAATCAAGGTCATGACCTAATTTGTGATTTATGTAGTTTTAGGCAATTTTCTTGCAAACATTAAGATATATAAGAATTTAAAACATTGTTGAAATGTTCAGCATGACAAAATTTATCAAGGTACCAAGTTTCGTAACTATATGATAATCAATGTAGGAGTTGTTGCCCCTGAAATGTTATTTTTGGCTTATAAATACTGAAATTGTGCATTAGCTTGAAAACTATAATTTTTTTGTATACACATGTATATCAGAATATTGTAGGGATTGATATAACAATCATTTTGATATATGGTTCAAGGTCATATGTTGAAAGGTCAAGGTCATAGTTGCATAAGTGCACTAAAATTGTGAATTCTCATGAAAACCATTAACTTTTTGTACAAGCGTGTGTATAAGAATATTGTAGGTATTAATATCATGACCATTTTGATATAAGGTTCAAGTTCATATGTTCAAAGGTCATAATCATGGCTGCATAACCATATTGTTATTGATTTGGAAGTTATTCATTGTACTTTAGTTTAATCATGCATATAAGCTATTAAGAAATGAAATGTGATTAGATACTTCTGATTAATTATTGCGGGATTTCCAAACTTGATGAATTTTGTAAAGTTTTTGTTATTAAGTTCTTTGCCATTTCCTCAGGTGAGCGTTAAGGTCCATGTGCCTCTTGCTTTAAAATGTACATGTTTAAGTTGTAAATCGGATGTTTTGTAAATATAAATTGATCTTTTTATCTAGTGCAAAAAGTGGGAGTATTTTAATCTTGTTTTTTGTGTTTGTTTTTCTTATTTCCTGATTTTGAATTTAACTAGTTTATCTGTTGTTTCTTTATGGTATCTGCTATTGTAAACTTCACGGTTTCCTGATTTTAATATCTATAGCTCATTTTTAATCACAAGAAGTTTTATATATGTAAATAATGCAAAAAAGGTTAAGTAAAGGCGATTGGCTAAGAAATATATTTTGACAATTTTCGAATCATGCTAGTTACAAAATCATTAAACTTGCATTAAAAATCCATATAACCCCGAAACGAGTATATTTGTCAAGATACAAGCAAATTACAAGTGATCTCAATTTATGTTAATTTTACATGTCCAGTTTCAAAAAAAAAAAAAAAAAGAAAGAAAGAAAAAAAAAAAACAATGATCTCAAGTCGATATTACTATATACAGTCAAACCCGGTATTAAGGTCACTCATAAAATTCTCATTTAACTTTGGATTCTATGGTCTTCAGCTGTTTGGCTTGTGTTTTTTATCTATCAGACTTTTCAGCCGCGGGTGTCGCTGGTTTGGATGGGAATGGGGGTGGGCGGGGTGGGGGTTGGGGTCCGGAGTGTGCGCATCTGGCGCATCGAAATTTAACGGGTATTTGTGTTGTAAATTTACAATATTTTAGTGTAAGCTTTTATAATCTATAATATAAAATTATAACCTTTATAATCTTAATAATGATGATTTAAATAAAATAATATATATTTATACGTTTATAGACAGGTATAGAATTTGTTTAGAACAAAAGGCTGCCATCTGGCTCGGTTAGACGTTGGGTTATATATAGTGGCTAAATAAGGAATAAAATGGCTCTGGAAATATTAAAGAAGTGATCTTTCTAGATAGAAATGAATTATATGAAGGTGGTTTTCATCAGGACAGAACAGTACCTGTTGTATATTTATAGTAACAACAAAATCGAAAGTGCACAAAGACTTTGAGTGCCTATTATTTATATCACAACACGGTATTTAAAAAAGTATCTAAATATTTTAATGAAAAATACATGTGTGTAGATGTGTGCCTTGTTTGTAATACTTAGATTTTGGATTTTCAGGAGCAGGCCAAGTAGTTTTACGCCCAAAAACAACAGAGGAGGTGTCAGAAATATTGAAATACTGTAATAAAAGGAAAATTGCAGTGGTCCCTCAAGGTGGTAACACAGGTCTGGTCGGAGGAAGTGTACCTGTATTTGATGAAGTTATTTTGTCCACAGAGTTGATGAACAAAATTATAAGTGTTGATGATCTTACAGGTTACAAGTTATTTCTGGCATTTTATATAAAATATCTTTTATCAAGATATATATATATCCAGCTTCGGTCTACTTCATAATTCATTCTTGCATTTTGATTTAAACTTTGAACAACGTTAAATTACTCTCATTACTTCTTTTATTTTTTCCCTGTTCTAAATAATACCATACTTACCGATTAAATATGTTTAAATTTATAAATGTTTTTTGTAATATATTTCCTTTCTTAAATAACTTTATACCTCAAATATTTTCTAATTTTTATTTTTTTATGAAAAAAAATAAATTGCCCACGTTTTTCTTACCTTTTGGATAATATTATGGAGTTGCGTTTAGTTCTTTTAATCGAGTCTGTTTAGTTCTTTACGAAGGCTTTCAATTAAAACCATAGGTTTAACATTTTGATTGAAGACAGTTAATGTTATATAAAATAAAGCGGTAGATATTTTCATGTATGAAGTTAAATAAGGAAAAAAAACGCTATAAAGGGGAGCCACAATTCCAAGACTTACATACAATTTCCATCATTAAAATAAACGATAAGCATGCATGTATCTATGTACATATTTAACAAAAATGACTGTTTAATTTGAACGTGCCATACGTGCGCCTTTTGGAAATTCATTCTTCACCATTGCATCCAATTTGTGTTGATGTTCAAATCTCTTATTGCCGAAGAAATATTTTATCTTTGTTACTGAATCAAATAGATAATACCTTTACACAATCTATGTGGGTAATCAGATGAAACAGTCATACAAATTCAATTTGAAAATGTGTTTCTGTCTTTGTTTACAGGTGTACTTGTATGTCAAGCAGGATGTGTATTAGCAACATTAGAAGACCATGTATCAGCATATAATTTAACCATGCCTTATGATCTTGGTTCAAAAGGAAGCTGCCATATTGGTGGTAACATAGCAACAAATGCTGGTGGTTTAAGACTTCTAAAACATGGCTCATTACATGGAAGTGTTCTCGGCTTAGAAGTGGCAAGTATCTATAACTTTAGTATGATTCTTCATAATTTGCAAGGAAGGTTTAAAAACTGATACAACAAAACTTATCTGCATATCTATTTTAACAATATGCTTCATATGAATTCTATTCTACTTTTACGTTTATTAAATCTTTTCTCTTGAATTTCAATATCATATTGTAAACTTTCTAACATTTTGCAATTTCTATATGAAAAGTGACAATTTTTGAAGAAGAGAAAGTAAATAACAAATTTTATATTCATATGTTTTTCTCCATACAGGTGTTAGCAAATGGTGACGTTTTAGATTGTCTATCTACCTTAAGAAAAGATAATACTGGTTATGATTTAAAGCATTTATTTATTGGTTCAGAGGGAACACTTGGTGTAGTTACTGGTGTATCTATTTTGTGTCCACAGAAACCAAACTCTGTAAATGTAGCATTTCTAGGTATGTTGCCTATACATTTGCCTCTGAAAAGGTTTGAAGCATTTGTGAAGTAAAGATCCTGTACACGTTTTTTTGGTTTTACAATGTCCATATCATGATGCCCAATAACGCTTACAGTGAAAACCACCGACAGTTGTATTTTAATTTAGTATGTATCGTATAAGTTAACATTTACCGCAATCTTACTCACGAACAAAAACTAAATATCAATTACAATAAATTAATAATAATGGAGCTAACAAACAATGTATAGGAGCAAGTTAACAGTGGGTTACATATAAAATGTACATGCAGAGTAAATTTCTAAAATAGTCATAAGTTCATCATTGTGCATCTCGGGTACTGTGTTCTTTAAAAATGTTTTCTTGTTTCACGTGGATCCCCAACATCGTCTACGTTAAAATTAACAAACAAGATTCCAGTTTTAATTCCGACAAGGAAGGTCCTTTTTAAAAAAATAAATGGTTGGTTTGCTATCCATAAGTCGGTGGCTGTTGAAACTTAATTTTTTAAAGTTTTCAGTTTTTAAAATCACTCCACAGCTTTCTTGGTATAACTTAAAAATATAAACAGATACCAGAAATCTTATCATTCCACTCCATGCTTTTGATCAATGAAGTTTAAAACAAGAACAGATCTAGACGTATATAATCATCAATAAAAATCAGTATATACATTGTAATAAAACGGAAGTATCATAATTTGTAAAAGTCTACAAAATAATCTCAATCTACTACTACAAAATTTAACAAACAATATGCATGAAATCACAAAAAGTTTAAACTATCGGTCTCGCCATTAGATTTATTGTCATCCATGTTAATATGCAATCATCTGATCTAGGTTTTGGTTAGTTTGTTTGTTATTGTTTTATGTTTTGAATTGTTTTTGTTTTCAAGTACGTATTTATCAGATGCAAGTTCTATATTTTACTCTTCTCTAGCAAGTGATCTCAGCTGATTTACAAGTTTATCTAAGTGTTAAATTTAAAAACGTTAAGTATTACTGATGCAACCTTTATCTTAAGCAAAAGTAAAAAAAAAATTGAATACAACTCTTATGGTTGCAAAATATGCCGTATATTATTAAAAAATAATATACTTTATCCGGAAACGTGATGTATTACCTGCACCTTATTTTTTTTTTTAAATTATCAAATTGATTTAATATAAATTGAAATATAGATAATTAAAATTGAGGTTACACTCTGAAACCATTCCCGAGAATATATAAAAATTGGTGTGCTTGATAATGGAACTTTTAGAATTTAAAGTGAGATTGAAAAGTTTCATTATCTATTTACGTTTGATTATTTAATTTAGCAATGAATTAATAAATAAATAAAGTAATGATAAAAATCTTAGCGTCATGAATATTAGAAACACCAGTATACATAAGTTGGACTTAAACTTATTCAGGATTGCAAACTTTTATTATGAAGGAGTTTTACTAACAATTAGCTCAGTTAGCTTGTTTACAAGTTTATTATTTTTGTATGGTTTAGATTACTGACACATCTTTCACAATTGTTAAGAAACTGATTTTTCTACATTTGACTCAAAGAAAAATCATAAGTTCGAGCTAGAAGTCAGAAGCATTTGTTTCTTCTAATTTGTAAGAGTTTTTTTATTATTGCAGGCTGTGATAATTTTTCAAGTGTATTGGACATATTGGTCGAAAGCAAACGAAAATTAGCAGAAATACTCTCAGCATTTGAAGTGTTTGATTCAGAATCAATGCTAGCTTTAAATCATATCTTGAATATATCAAGTCCAATTGGAGACCATCGATTTTACGTACTGATCGAAACGTATGGATCTGATGATAATCACAACCATGAAAAACTCAATCGATTCCTTTCAACAGCGATGGAAACTAGGACTAGTTCATAATGGCCTTTTGGCAACTGAGCTAACAAAGATAAAGGTGTTTTAAGTAGATTTACTTTATTATTTTCAACATTGTCAATGTCATTTTAAAAATTGATTCATTTTAAAAAAATTCAAAAAATGGTTTATAACTATCTTTTTTGAAGATATTTAATGAAAACAATAAAAAATGTATAGGACAGAAGAACGCCTTTTTACATTTTCAATCTGTTTTGCTTTGCTTGTTTTAATACACAAGGCCCAGCCAATGACAATTATTTTTATTTAGTTTGTTGATGGTGTCAAAATTCTTTTTCTTTAAAATTATAATGTATATTTTCTAGAATGAGAAAATTTCTATGTTTATATTTCGTTATTTTTTATGGTCTTGTAATCGTCTTTTCAGAAATATTTCGTCAGAAAGTTTTTAAGGATTAAAAGTAAACAATACTCATAAAACTTAAACATTTACATGACAAAACAATAGGCATGTGGACGTTTACCCAGATCTAGATAACGCGTTTTAAACTTTTAGGTATGACCATTATTTAACCAAACAAAAAAAATATTCATATCGTAATATTACAGTTTTTTTCTCATTATTAATAATAGTATTGAACATTTTTACAGAATTTGTGGTCTCTGCGTGAAAGGATAGCAGAAGCCTTAAATCACGATGGATATGACGTTTCTCTACCATTACCAAATTTTTATGATTTAGTTGAAGCAATGCGTGATAAAGTTGGATCCGACATCCGAGTAATCGGATATGGTCATGCTGGTGATGGTAAGATATTGAAATATTTATATGACGGTAATATTTAAAATGAAAATTTGAATAAGTATCGTTAATTTTTTTAAATTTTTACTTGTAGATTATTTTGTTTGTCTCATATCATCTTGATTATTTTCTACATAGTTTTGTTGCCTTGTTGTGCATTAATCTTAAGTCGACTGACACAAATATATAATGTATAAACGTTTTCTTCACAATCTTTGTCTTTGTTTTTAAGGCAATATACATCTTAATGTTACGTCATCTGACTTCAGACAGAATGCGATGGATACTGTAAAGCCTTATATATATGATTGGATTTCTAGTTTCCACGGAAGCATAAGTGCAGAACATGGGCTTGGCTTCCAAAAGAAAGAATTAATATACCACTCAAAAACAAAAACTACAGTTAGTTTAATGAAAAGGATAAAATCTTTAATGGATCCAAATGGTATTTTGAATCCTTACAAAACGTTACCATCACAGTAATCAATTGTGTAATATATGTTTAAGTTAACATCATTTGAAGGATTTGTTGTCATCATGTTCACCCAAAAACTAATTGAACAAAAAGTATGATATAGCTTAGTAGACCTTAGTAACGACAGAAGCAAGAGCGATGACTTCTACCATCAAACAACAATTGTGACATGACAAGCAATTTAAAAATATTGTATTTTGTTTATTATATATTGTGTTATATATTGTGATTTGTTAAACATCGTTTTCATACGACTACTACTAAACATTATTATTATAATTATTATTATTATTATAAATGTGGCATCATTTATAAAATTATTTAAGCATTTTTTCGTATTTTCAAATACATACTGTCTTTTCTGTCATGTTAATTAAAATAGATATTACTTTATTCCATTTTCTCAAATATTTTTTTCCAGTTAGAACTTTTAAAACATAACGTTTACTTGTAAGGCTATTCATGAATTTGACAAAAATATTCAAATAGAACAGACAAAGCTTTATAAAATGTGATATCAATAGTGTCGGTCGTAAATTTTTAACATGTTTAAATTGGTGAACTGGTTTTTTTTTCACATTTTATAGTACATGTATATACTTTTTAGCCTAAAAACTTATTTATAATATAAATATGCTGATATGTTTCTTCAGTACAACAAATCGTTGCTGAAGATTACATTTTGCAACTTTACTTTCCTCTTCAAGACATCCAACAGCCGATGCTATTTAAAAAAATAATGAATTGAAGTTAAACAGCAACTTAACCGAATTTAAAACCATATAACCCGTCTCATCATGCATTTACCTTCCAATGAAACGTTATTTCAATTATTCATACAAGTGAGGCTATATGTCAATATTTAACATACTCTTGTTAAACCAATGATACATTATGTCTATAACAAAACCAACTAAGAGTTACAATGCTTTAACCATATGAAAATATGTCGTTATATAAATTATCTATTCTAAACATAAGACTGATTGAAAACCACCAGCTATTACAAATGAAAAGTGATCTGATTTATAATGAAGAAAGGTTACGTGTACCATCTTTTAAATTAAGTAAGGCAAGTGGAATGATACTTTTTATGTGATCTTAAATTTTTGCAAAGTACCTGTTATTTTCAAATCTTATATATCTACATTATTTAAAATATTTATCATTTTCACAACCTACATAAAATGAATCTACTTCTTTTTAACCCAAAATAGATTGTATAACATGCATTATGTCACTAACATTTAAAAACGTAAGATGATAATGGCAACACCACTTATACAAACACTGCCGCGGCATTGTCGACTATGGTGGTTCAAAACAACGGATTGTAGTATGCCATGTCGCAATGCCAGAATGTTTTGTAATTGTAACTCTAACACGTGGGTAAAACTGACAAGCAAGAGAGGGGACAATTTGCAATACTGAACGATGAGGACTTGACGGCATTCGGAAAGGTAACACCAGGTCGTGTGTTAACAGACACGTCTGAATTGGATTCTTACAACCCAAAATAGATTGTATAACATGCATTATGTCACTAACATTTAAAAACGTAAGATGATAATGGCAACACCACTTATACAAACACTGCCGCGGCATTGTCGACTATGGTGGTTAAAAACAACGGGTTGTAGTATGCCATGTCGCAATGCCAGAATGTTTTGTAATTGTAACTCTAACACGTGGGTAGAACTGACAAGCAAGAGAGGGGGCAATTTGCAATTCTGAACGATGAGGACTTGACGTCATTCGGAAAGGTAACACCAGGTCGTGTGTTAACAGACACGTCTGAATTGGATTCTTACAACCCAAAATAGATTGTATAACATGCATTATGTCACTAACATTTAAAAACGTAAGATGATAATGGCAACACCACTTATACAAACACTGCCGCGGCATTGTCGACTATGGTGGTTAAAAACAACGGATTGTAGTATGCCATGTCGCAATGCCAGAATGTTTTAAATTGTAACTCTAACACGTGGGTAGAACTGACAAGCAAGAGAGGGGACAATTTGCAATACTGAACGATGAGGACTTGACGGCATTCGGAAAGGTAACACCAGGTCGTGTGTCAACAGACACGTCAGAATTGGATTCTTACAACACAGATTGGCTAAAATCGTGTACAGGTAAATATTTATGTACCAATTCAAACCCTGCAATATTTTGAATCATACCACTGAATTTTTAGTCCAATGCTCGTCGATAACTAAGCAATAGTCCAAGTATGGATCCTCCATTGTTTTGTCTTGCTAAATTGTTTCTGCGATAACTTGTAATTTATCGTATTTTTGGTTACATTTGTATTTCTATTATGTTCTTTTAGCAACAGATCTTTTTTCTTATCGAAGAAATATAGATTGACAATATAATACCTCACAACCGTATATATTTAAAATCATTGAGTGACAATTTGCAATACATCCACTGAAAACACTCAGTGTTACATATTCGGAAATTGCTTTCGAAAAACTAGTTTCTTGGTTAGATGGTGTAAGTGTTGAGAATGTGTTTATATTCTGCTAAGGCAATGGTATATTTCCTTTTCTGTTCGTTCTAAAGCCGTGATTAGTAACAAATTTGACATTTAAGGTTTTGATTTTTCACTAATATAGTGATATTTTTTTTTACCCATGTTCAGCTAAATAGTTAGTTATGTATTACCTAGACACATCTTAGAAGATCACTTTATCCACCTTCTGAATTACTTTAAAAGACTACAGGGGTAATATCAGTCATATTACAGTATTGTAAGAAAAGGAAGATTGCAGCTGTCCCTCAAGGTGGTAACACATGTCAGGTAGGAAAAAGTGTACCTGTTTCTGATGATGTTAATGTTAATGTTATATTGTCTATACAGTTGATGAACAAAATCATCGATCTTGATATTTTCTCGAGTAAAATACTGCATTTTTATTCTATCAAAAAGTTCGATTCTGACTTTTAGACCGACAGTTGTTAAATTGAAAAAGTCGAAGGGCCTTTCAATTAAATTTGCGAATACAGAATTGGACGTTAATGTCGTCGAATGTTGTTACAGTAGCAATTATAAAGAAGTCAAGCTATTGTCTCAGTTACATTAAAACACAATAAAATCTCGAAAACATTGAGATATTTTAAACGTAAACATGTATTTATTTTGTAATTAAAAATCAGCAACATGTACACGGAAATAAACTAATATTCACAGTGAGTCTGTTAAAATTCGCATCAAATGGTGCAATTTTGACACAGTTATCACTATTGTTTTTAAATAAAAATATATTTTTGATGATTATAACTTATTATGAATTGAATTTCAACTTGAATTTCTACCTGATAATTGTAAAGCACGCGACTGACCAATTTCATAAACAGAATTTTTTCAAAATGTTTTAGCATATTATAAATTCGTATTCGTTTTAAGTCGCAACAATTACTACGACTATTTGTTTTGTTTTGTCTAGCTTAACATAGTCATGTCTACATTTAAGTTTTTAAACATGTACATTTTTTACGACCGCTAACGATTAAAGAATTCCGTTTAAACTAGAATGAAGTTCTGAATCATTTCCCTCTAAAATCCTCAATTACAGGTGTTCTTTTTTGCCAGGCAGGTTGTGTTTAAGGTGCGCTTCAAAATAACATCCATGTGATCTTGCTGCTAAAGGAAGCTGCCATATTGGTGGTAATATATCAACTAATGTCGTTGGATAACGATTTCTAAGATATGGGTCATTACATGAAAGTGTTTTTGGTTTAGAAGTAGTTAGTATGAAAAGTATCTCAAAGGAATCATCTTTATACAGAAACAAGTTTTGGTGCCCTTAAATGTGCCAAATTTTATTTATGTTTATCACAACAGTTGTTTTATAAGGGGTAAACAATTAATTTTATGGAAAGTGTGATTTCAATTGCCTAAATATTTAAGTTTTTACTCCAACACAAGACTACAAGCGGGTTACAGTTACAGGTATAGCCTATCTGACAGAAAAATAAAATTAAATTACTTTTTTCTAAATAACCGTAAAACAATGGAAAAAAACTAAAATTGTTGAAATATTTTCGGACTAAGATTACTTTAAAATGTTATTCAGTTTTACGTTCCAGTCAAGAATATTTAATTTTTATCGATAGTTTGTAAACTATCAGTGAAGTTTCAGAGAAAACTAAATCGATAATGCTTATTTGTTTAAGAGTATCACATCAATATTGTTTACATTGATCAAGAACGATTTAATTTGTTTGCCTAGAAATTGATATTTGTCATAATTAATTAAGGTAACAGTTTTAACTAGATTTTAAAACAGCGATACCGGACACTGCCTCTATAAGCACAATGAAGCTTAGTAAAACTACTATGATTGTCATGTTTCCTTTTTAAACAGATATAAGCAAACGGGGCAGTTTGAGATTGCTAATCAACTGTGAGAAAGGTTAATACTGGTTATAATGTAAAGCATTTATTAATTGGTTCAGTAGGAATACTTGGAGTTGTTACTGCTGTATGTATTTTGTCCACAGAAACCAAACTTTGTAAATGTAGCATCTCTAGGTAGGTTTTATTTAATAAATGTCGTTTGTGAGAAATGCACAAAAGTAATTTGAAGATTTTCTAATGAATTAACAATTTAAATCAAACCGGAGATTATAAGTTATTCTGCTCCTGTTGTTTAGAATTGTTGTAGTCAATCAAAATTTATCAGAACTCTCTCTTTCAATTGTTAAGTGATGTAAATGTTATGTATCAAAAACCACTTAACATGTTCTACCCTTATAAATGTACCATGTGTTAAAATCAGTTATTATATATGACTTATTATCAGTCACATCCTTTAATATTATGCGACACAAGGCTTTTGTATACGTAAATTATTTACATATTTTGGTGAACTGGTATGACATGTTTGTTTAATTGTCGACGGTGTTTATATTTCTGCTTTTGTGGCTTAACAAACTTTAATAAAATATTGATTTACATACTTGGTATTTTTGATAAAATAATATTTAGCATGAGAAAGTGGTAATTTTGTCTATATATACTTTTTATTATTTAAATAAATACAAATAGTTGAGTTTTGATAAATGTTTCTTCATAAATAGATGTATTATGGTGTCAATTACTTTCAGTTACTAGTACATATATGGTGTTTCTGTCGCCATTGTATATTGCTTTCTAGCTCAATTGGCTATTGCAAGCAATGCGAAACGTGTCTGTCCAGAATAGTTAGGCATTTTGCAATAATTACTATGTGATTATATCACGGAATACCTGCTATTTTTTGCTGTGCCATATGAGTACATTTCACAAAATTATTCCTCATCAGCGACACTAGGGGCCAAAAGGTTTTATAAATAAAAACCATAAGCCAAACGGTTGAAAATTAATGAACCCAAAGTTCCAAATTATATGTATCCAAATCAAGCTAAAGATTTCTTTGCATGAGGGAACAATCCTTAGTTTTAAATAATTTCAAAATAAAGACTGCTGAAAATTTTGCTGAATGGTACCTTTTCTGACAGCACAAAGTACTACCTACTGAGCTATGGATAACTTCGTGTAGTTTAATACCCGCTCAGGGGTAGTAAATATATAACAAAATACCTGCCAGATTTTACTGTTTCATATGTGCACATTTCGGAAAGTCGTTCTTCATTAGTGACACAAGGGACCAAAAAGTTTGATAAATAAAAAACATAAGCCAAATTGAAGAAAATTAATGAACCCAAAGTTTCAAAATTAAACAAGGACAAAAAGTCAAGTTTTATTCTTGCAGAAATACGCATTTTCTTGTTACTGTTTTTTCAATTTTGAAAGTGTTTCTGAAAATCGTAATTTTTTATAAAAACATTACGTGTTCTGTGTCAAAAACATAAAATGTTTACATGTTTTGTACTTTCGGCCTCATGACAGAATGAAATGTAAAACCCCTTTTTATAAAGCGCAGAAATAGTAAAAAATGCACCCAAAAATAGAGTGAAAATTGCACCCAGAAACAAGAATTCCTTTACGCTCACCTGAGGATATGTTCAAATTTTTTTCCAAAGTACAATGGACAATATATTAATTACAGAAACTTTCCAAGTTTTCTCAAGTTTGAAACTGCCACAAAACTTAATCAGAAATATCTGGTCACATTTCATCTATAGAAAGCTAATGTTTCATGTAGTAACTAAATTACAATTAATAATTTTTAAACCATTTCAGTATGCTTATGCAGCAATGCCTTGTCCTTTAAACTTATGGCATTGAGACATATATCAAACTGATAGTCATATCAATACCTACAATATTCTAATTACATGCCAATACAAAAAGCTAATAATTTTAAAAATAATTAAAAATTAAGTCTTTTCATGTAGCTATGACATTGACCTTTGAACATACTACCTTAGAACCATATATCAAAATGACCATCATAACAATAACTAAAATATTCTAATATACATGCCTATACAAAATGTTCATAGTTTTCAAGATAAATAGCAACTTAGGTAATCTTATGCAACTATTACCTCGACTTTTGAACATATGACCTTGAACCATACATCAAAATTTTTGTCATATCAATACCTACATTATTCTATATACATGTCTATACAAAAAGTTAAAAAGTTTCAACGGTAATTAACAATTTCACCCTTTTAATGCAACTATGGCCTTGACCTTTGAGCATATGACCTTGAACCATATTTCGAAAATATTTTCATATGAATGCCTACAATATTCTAATATACATGCCTATACAAAAGGTTAATAGTTTTCAAGATAATTAACACTTTCAATTCTTCTTATGCAGCTATAGCCTTGATCTTTGGACCTATGACATTGAACCTTATATCAAAATGATCATCAAATTAATACCTACAATACTCTATTACACATGCCTATTTAAAAACTCAATATTTTTCAAGACAATTAACAATTTACGTTTTCTTATGCGAATAATACCTTGAACTTTGAACATGTGACCTTGAATCATATATCAAAAGATTGTCATATCAATGCTTACAATATTCTAATATACATGCCTATACAAATAGTTAATAGTTTTCAGGATAATTAACATTGTAAGTCTTCTTTTGAAGCCGTGACCTTGACCTTTTATTTTATGAACTTGAGCCATATATCAAAATGATTATTGTATCAATTTTTACAATATTTTAATATACATGCCTATACAAAAAGTTAATAGTTTTCAAGATATATTGACAAATATAAAATTTTAGCAATTTCCCCAATAAGTGCCTTGCCATTTCCCATTTTTGATCCTGATGACCCATTTGTGCAAATCTAAAACAAGATGCTCTAAAGATATCATAACTAAGGTTATCTTATGTACATGTAGAGGAGATGATTTTTATCTTTATTTTTACTATTCTTCCCTTATGAGGCCCCAAGGGGACATAACTTCTCAATTTTATGCAAATCAGAAAGGTCTTTTTTTCAGGCATGATTGTAAACAAGTTTCATTAAATTTGACCAAGTGGTTTTAGGAGGAAGTAATTAAATGTTAAAATATGAAGAGGGATAGCAACAGCTCATCTGAGCTTTCTGTTAAATTAAGATTGATTGTCTGTCAATCTGATTAGATAAACCACTTTTGATCATAGCAAATTTTTATTTTGTTATTTTTGTGGCAATGTCTTGTTATTTTCTGTCACTTGCCACAAATGCTTCTCTACAGTAAGAGGTCAGAGCATTTTCAGGAACTTTTTGAAATGGAAAAATCAGTAGGTAAAACCTGTTGACTAAGATACTTCAAGGAAGGTTGAAAGGTGGCCATTGTTGACAAGGTCAATATTTCACGGACAATTCACATTTGACATACAAGTATCTGTCTTTTTCCAATAACAGTCCATGAAGTGAATACACAATTCACCAACTTAAATCAATAAATCATTACATGGCAATTGCACTTTGTTTATATTTTGGGGACTTTTTAAATGTGGTGAAAATTATCGATGAAGTGTCATTACATTGTATATAATTCTAAAACATTTTTTTTCAGTGTATGTTAATCAAATATCGTGATTCATAAGCAATACACATCGAGGAAGTCATTTTGTTTGCAAGTTAATATGTGACTTTTGAGCTCCGTCATTTTAACACTGACACAATCTCCAGTCAAATGTATTTAAAATTAAAAAATTTCGCCGTGGGTTACGTTATTTTTTCCTTCTTGTTGGTGATATTTCAATCGACAATATTACACTTTTTGCCCATTTTCGGAATTCTCGTAGCATACGGGGATTACATTCAATGAAATTATTTGAAACTGACTGGTTCAATTCTGCTTGTTGGTAAATACTGTTGCATGAAATGCTGCACTGGTATCTATGTGGTATGTTATAGTTCTGATTTAACCAAATCGGAATACTGAGATGTTGAACAATTTTTAGGTCGCTATTACATGAAATTCTTCATGTTTAAACACCAGACGACAAGTACTTGTGGTTCGTTCAGTATTATCATACTTGCAGTTGAATGAACTTCTCCAGGAATTTTTTATCATAACCCGCATGATTATTTCAGCAATATAGTTTCGGGATAATGTGCTACTGTATAACGAGCAGGAAAATAGAACTCTGATAGAGGTCAATCTTTGAATGGTATGTACTAGTATATAAACTAAGCGACGCGAAGTACAGTGTTTGAATGAACAAAGCGACACTTACTGAGCAAAAACGATAATTCCAATAAGAGTACATACTTGTAAAACGACAAAGTGATGACTAAAAATGAAGCCAGCGGATTAAAAACTGAAATACAAAATACCGGCCACAAAATATTGTTCTACCCATACAGCATCCACAAATATATGATTTTACGCTACAAAATGTTTGAAAGAAATAAAAACCACATAATGATCAAGGATATAAATTTTGTCTACTTGTGTCAAATTTGTTGCTTATACAACAGATATTTAACTTTAACACGTCACCAGTTCCAAAAAAGTTTGGTAGTTGGACTTACATGTTTATTTTGAATCGTGTTTACATATTTATTTATTTATAGGTTACCTCCACTTATATCTCACAACATCGGAGTACAGATCTGATAGCAGCCTGACATTTATGACTTAGTTACCATGGCAGCATCAGTGCAAAACATGGATTGGATTCAAAAAGACTTTCATATATTACAATAAATATAAATCAGCGGTTAGTTTGATGAAAGAGATAAAAAATTTAATGGACCAAGATAGTATACTAAACCTTTGCAAAATATTACCAAGTGACTGATTATTGCTTAAGATATTAATATTATAAGAATGAAAGAAACTTTTATGGATCCAACTTGTATACCACGTCGTTACCAAGTAACGTGTTACATTACACTTCTCAATACAAGATTTTAAAAGCGGATGAAAATCCGCATGGTATTCCCTCGCCTATATACAGTCAAACCTGTCTGTAAGGCCTCCGAAGGGAAGCAGTAAAATTGACCTTTATGTACAATTGGCCAATAGGATTATAGAGGTTGAAATAATATAAATATATAGTGATTGGGATGAGAAATAATGGCCTTAATAGTAATAAGGCCATTCTTTTTCATCCCAATCACTATATAACTATGTTATAAATAGGCACTTATGTACAAGCGGGCTTTAAGGCAGGTTCGACTATATATATATATATATATATATATATATATATATATATATATATATATATATATATATATATATATTACTCTTTCTAAATATGCAGATGTACAATAATCACACTTTCAGGAATAGTGAGCGCAGTGTATATTGAAGTTATGCACTGTATAATTAACTTTTGATTATTCCAGGGGAAAGATGAATATCGTTTTATGGGGAGGGGGGCATGGGCATAAGACACTAAAATAACCAATGGTTAATGAAATTTTTGAATTTGCAATTTACAACAGACTTTCTATCAACCTTCAAGAGCATGTGGTTTTCAACTTGATTCTGGAATTCCTCAACCAAATTCAACACTTTATGAAATTTTCTATGAGGTAAAAACTTGTGCAGCATGTAATCATATGACATGACATATATTTAGATTACTTCAAGTCCCAGTTTTGTAACAGACACTATGTGGCATCAAATCTAGTTTTTGGCTTGCTTTAACTGATTTTGAGCGTAGAACATTTTGAAGTTGTTGGGTCAGCACTTTCTAAATGATGAGATGAAGTGTTCAAATTTTCAGGAATAATTCGTCACATATTGAAGTTATAAACCATGAACATATGTATTTACTTCTGGTAAAGCAAGACGTATAAAACACTATAGTATGATTAAAGAATAATATTATTAAAGAAAGAGTTACCTGGATAAAACAAAAACACTAATTGCTTCTAATGCAGCGGTTCCACGAATAAAAAAAAATCATGGACAAAGTTCCATGAACATAATTTAAAAGAAATTACTGCAAATATCACCAAAATAGGAGATGCACATCAATGATTGTGCCAAACAACTGGGTACCATTTATTTCAATTTGGGAAATGTTCATGAGAGTTACAGATTACACAAAATATGCACTGTTCATATATTTTCTTTTGAAAAATGACAAAGTTCCCACAAGCATTAATTTCAAGAAAAAAATCATCAAATGTTTAATTTGGGAAATTTTCATAAGAGTTACAGATTACACAAACTACTAGTATGCATATTCACATATTTTCTTTTGAAAAATGACAAAGTTCCACAAGCCTTTATATCAAGAAAAACTTCCTAAAATGTCACCAAAATAGGAGGTCCACATTACTGACATGTGCCAAACAGCTGAATAAAATTTTATTTAATTTGGAAAATGTTCAAAAGAGTTACAGATTACACAAACTATGCATAGTTCACATATTTTCTTTTGAAAAATGGCAAAGTTCCACAAGCATTAATTTTAAGAAAAACTTTCTCAAATGTCACCAGAATAGGAGGTGCAAATCACTGATATGTGTCAAACAACTGGGTAAAATTTTATTCAATTTGGAAAATGTTTATAAGAGTTACAGATTACACAAACTATGCATAGTTCACATATTTTCTTTTGAAAAATGGCAAAGTTCCACAAGCATTAATTTCAAGAAAAACTTTCTCAAATGTCACCAGAATAGGAGGTGCACATCACTGATATGTGTCAAACAACTGGGTAAAATTTTATTCAATTTGGAAAATGTTCATAAGAATTACAGATTACACAAACTATGCACCATGGTCGGACGGACGAACATACGGACGGACGTTCCTTTCACTATATCCCCCGCTCTGCCGAGGCGAGGGGATAATAATAAGAATTACAATAAAATGTGACAATCGTGACACATGATAAAACTTTGTTGATATTCTGTTCTTTGACTTCCTATTGTGTAAATGCAACTTGATTGTCTTAGTGTGTCCAATATTTTTCGATAATTTTGTGGTATTGTTGGAAAAACATACCTTCAGAACAGGCGATCTGTCAACAATAAATTTGAAGGCTTGATATCTGGAAGAAACTGCGTCAAATTAGCAGTTTCAGTAATTCAATGAATTTCCAGAAAACACTGTGAAAGAAATCCTTCAAAGATGTTATAAATATTACATGTGTTGCAAGTCAGCCTCAATCACAACTTAATATGAATTTAGTCATAATTACATGAGCACTTTTGTATACATGCAAGTTTTCAAAAAGTCATATATTTGTTTATTTCATCAAACAAAACAAGACTTCTTTATAAATTATACAAATCTAGGATTTGCACGTTTTCATAAAAACAAACTACATAATCCATACTTTTAACAATCGTTTTTTCAAATTTATTAGCCAAACGGTAAACAATGTTATAATGTCCGATATGCAATTTATAACTGCAGTTATTGCACTTTCTTCCAACATTATTACACTCATTATATACAAACTTAACTTTAAAACAAACATAAACGTATCAATCAGTAATATACTATACAGCTATGCAGTAACAATGCCGTGTATGTAACTTTTCAAAATTAACAAACTTAACCCAGTTGTGCAATAATTGATGAAGTTAATGAATTGATAAGTCAAAAGCTGTTTCTTGAATAGTTTCAACGCATTGTACTTTTTAAAATAAAAACAAAGGTGAAACTAAAGTACCCTGTCTAAATACTATTGAAAAGATAAAGCTATGATGCTTTAAACAAATGTTTAAATTTGCGTGTATCAATCATTAAACTAAACGAATCTTTAAACAACTGAATTCTGAGTCAGTCAAGTCACAATAACAGAGTTTATAGAATATAATCATACATATAAACGACTTAAATCAAACTAAAATCCTAATCAAATAATCCTAAAATGTGAAATTTGGGTTCATTTAAAAAAAATAATAATTATTATTAAAATAACTTTAAATTTACTGCGGCTTAAATGCGAAATTTTCAAAAACGTCTGGGTTGATTTAAAAAAAATAATAATGATAATTATAATTAAAATACCTTTAAATTTACTGCGGCTGGTTATTGGTATAGAATAAATAGATTATTGATATTTATATGTATGAATCTTTTGTTATACATGACTTGACAAGACTATCATATTTTTGACAATTTGGCTAAGACATTAACAGACTAGATTATATATATATATATATATATATATATATATATATATATATCTTCAAGCTCATTTTCTAAGGTCTTCAATTTTAAGCATCCATCCCAAACAATACACATACATGAATTTAAATTGTAATTATTTTAAAGAAAAATACATAAACATTTCAATGATGTGGTTTTGGATTTAGACTTTATGGCACACAATTATTTTTATCTCTGGCCACCTTTTCATCGATATGAACCAAAAACAATTTTGCGAAATGAAATTTTCATGGTTATCTGTTCATATTTTGTTAATATGTAATTTTTTGCTGTATAATATTCATATTTTATGCACTTTATTTTCATGTTCATAAGTACATTTAAAAATTATGCAAAAATTGTTCATGAAGAACAAGGGTTTTCATCAAGTAAAACAATTATGCATTCTTGCAATTTATCTTCCATCGTGGCCAATAATGAAAAAATAACAATGTATTTATATGAGTTATGTTTCCTAATCAACTTAATCTCTATTAACAATTTTATTATATTATTGAAACATAATTATCTTCTATATGACTATAAAATGTATAAAATAAAGAAGGAGTAGGTACAAAAAGCTTACTCAACATCCTATAATGCCTCCTATTATCTTTAATACATTATTTCAAGGAAAAATGTTTCTTCGACAAAAAATGCAAAACTGACCTTGTATCCATCATTTATACTGACAAAATGTGTCACAACAACAAAAGTGGAGAAAATGGGAATTTTAAACAATTTATAGCGAATGCATAGGCATTCTTTCCTGCTTAATGATCTAAACAATAGGTCTTTAGTTCTTGGTAAACAGTGTCAATCAAACTTGAGATTGTAATCTATGTTGTTTATTTATAGCTGTTCCATCTTTTATTTTCCAAAAATATTTCTTGAAATATGATCATATAAACAGGTATATAAATGTTGAACTAAGTACCTCAAATAATAAACAATAATCCATTTCCTGGTTTAATTTGACACGATTTTAATTATCCATAAATTGTTATTTTCAGGGAGCATTCATTGTTTCAGGTAGTAAATTGCTGTATTTTGTAGCCAATGTTATAATTATTAAACAGTGGAATATTAAGAAAAGAAATAAAACAAACATACCAGCCCAAAACAATAAATAAATGAAATTTGTTCCTATGGCAATCATGCATTCACATTAATTTTTTAAAAGATGTGACAAATGTATCACAGTTCTTTGTTGTAAAAAGATTAAATGTACATTCTACATCACTTAAATTTGTTTGACTTTAATTTTAATCTAGAAAAAAATGCATGTATCTAAATTATATTTTTTGTAAAAATGTCATTTTGTAAAAAAATTGAAAATAGTCTAAATTAAGAGTATAATGCAAAAATATCACAATAAAACTGAGCACTTAACTCTCTATCTCTCTTTATATATATATATATATATATATATATATATATATTACAAAATTTAAGCATAATAAACAGATGCACATATTTATGAAAATTAAGCTGTAAAATTAAACATTTGCAGGTTAATAATATTTAAAAAAAAAATTTCTCCATTTTCAGTCTTAATGTAAACCAAGAATGGTTTTACGTCATAATTCGGATCACTTAATTCTTTTATACAAATACCCATACATGGTAGTTAAATATAAAGTTGTTAATATTTTTCATCTTTCAGTTTTCAATAAAAAATAAACAGTTCAGGAAATTTTTTAAAATTAATTTTGTGTCTGTCACAATATGCTAGCATATTATGCTCATTTCTTCAGTATTTCTAATAATTATGCATATATTCACAGTATATCCAATCAAGTTTCATGTCATGATATATTTATAATGTGAATTACACATTCAAGTCATTTTTTGCATTTACAATACAGGATAACCTAACTAAAATTTGCCAATACTGCACCTCATAATTATAATACAGGATAAATCTAATGCCTGCGTCTTTTCAGAATGTGGATATATTATCTTTAAAAATGTCTGATTATGACCTTTTGCATACTTGATATGCTTCATATATTGGAAGTCTCTATCACATTTGTGTATGGAATCATTATTGTATCCAAACATGGCCATATAAAATAGTTTAACTATATGTGAATTTAATTCACTACACTAACTACATTAGTATTCAACTCACTTCATCTATAATGTCCACTTTATATTAATACACCTATACATACCATTAATTACTTTTACAGATGTACCATATTTATCACAACAGTTACCATAAATAATTTAATCATGTAAACTTCACAATCTCAAAGGTGTATCAATCACAATATTGTTCTTTAAATGTAAAATTATTACAAAACAAATTTGTATGCACACAAAATAAAATGAAATTAACTTAATTAAATGTATATTTTTTATAAACTAAATTTTCTTCAACATGATCACTTAACTAGTGCATTTATTCCATTTAAGATTGTTCATTGATTCAAAAAGCACTTGACATTCACTATTACAAAATGTATGTGATGTATATAAATATAACTCTTCTAATAGGGTGACGTTCCATATTGTCACCCTATCAGAAATGTAATATTTATTTCATTATACTGATTGTTGGCTTTTACTATACTTTGCAAGCAAAGTACATAACCTGGTACATTTGCCTGTAAACAATTCATCTACTGATCAAGTCGCTTGTAACATTAACTTAAGTTAACATTACTTTAGAAAAGTGTTCTACTAACTTAGAACATGCATACAGATATGTTCCAACTGCATATGAAAAATGTTTGTGACATTTTTCATAATGTCAACCGTTCCAAACAAAACATTCATTTGAATAAGACCCAAAAGTCCTGGTCCTGAGATGTTTAGGTTAACAACGACAGAGGTAAATACAAAATCAACTGAAAATGGTAAACAAATTCCTCCTTTTTACTTTCTAACACAATTCATTCAGAATATATCATTCAAGTGAGGCTAATTACTTTTCTTTCATGAATTTAACAGTAAAAGACATCAGTGCTGAAACAGAAAAAGTGAACTAAGTGAACTTTAGAGAATCACTTGGATTGACTAAGCTTAATTACCAAAAAATATTGAATTGTGTATCAAATATATCTTTAAAAATAACAAAAAATAGAGATATAACGCTAATACAGAATTTAAATATATAAAAATAAATGAAATCGTCAGAACTTGGGCCATAAATGTAAAAAAAAAAAAAAAAAAAAAAACTGCTCTTAAACTAGGATTAAAAATTAAATCTGGAAAATAGGTTATACAAGACTTATGACATTAAATGAACCTCATTTGAAGGTAATTTTCATAAAATATCAAGATAGCAACCCCCTAAATCATTATTCTTACATGTGGTCAAGTTTTGCAATTTAAACATTGTTTTAAAACGTTCTTTTATCTGAACCATGGTTTTATATTGAAAAAAAAACTATTTTTTAAAAGCTATTTTTCAAAACATTACACAATTACAAATCTTTTAAATGTTATGATTCTGTTTTGTTCTACAATTATTTGAATTTATTTGAAAAATATGAAAATATTAGAAATCAAATACATTGTGCCAAATTGTTAGGTATCCATCTAATTGAAGTTGTGTCCTTCAGTTTAAACCGATGTTTGTCTCATTTCCCTAAAAAAGAAAGAAAAAACACTAAAATACTTTATAATATTTAATATATATATATATATATATATATATATATATATATCTCAGGATTTATAGCTTATTCTGATGCAAATAGTCAATTAATGTCAGGGTTGTATAGAACTATAAATAACACTGCCATAATTATTTCTTATTTTGAGCAGTTTTAAATAACAATACTATGACTTATAATGTAATGTGACCTCAAAGTTAGACAATCCATACATATTTTGCATTTGAGATTTTATCTTGCAGATTCTCCCACCATGTTAGCAGAGTATTTTCAAATTAGTAAAAAATGACTTTTTTTAACATGTGTTAAAATATGTCATATTTTAGACATTACTAAATACTAATTATTGTAATTATTTTTTTATTAACAATAAACAGTCAGATTTATGTATGAACAACTTAAGATTTCAGATTTTTTTGTTTTGCTTTATTATTTTAAATGTCTGCCAATCTCAATTTCCAGTGCTTTGGAAGCACATTACTTGCGCTTCAATAAACTTAATAAACTTAAACAAGAATAATTTTACAGAGAGACCTTGAAGTCTTTGTGATTAGATACTGTTTTGTATTTTGTGTATTTCAATCATTTTTTCAACGTTATTTAAGATGTTTTTTATGTACAAGTCGTCCAAAGTCTATCTGTGAGAAGACAATATAGCATCCCTCTATATCTCTCTCTTTCTCTCAAATGTAAATTATTTTGTTCAAATAGGCATTTATAGGTTGCAAATGAACAAATCAAACGTGAAACAAACCTCATCACTGAAGAAGGAGTCAACATGTAAAGGATCTGCAGGTGGCAGTAACGTTGTCCCAGAAAAAGGGCATGCTTGGAAAGATGATGGGGAATTTGTTGCTAATATCCTACTTGAAGCACCATTATTTGTAACTTGCTCTGCTCTATTTCCAGATGCCTTTGTCTGCGATGAAGGTTTTACTAAACATGAAATATCATCTATGATTAGAATATGGTAAATTGTAAAAGGATTCACTATAATGTTTAACCAGAAATATATGGAATATATAATTACCCGGTACCAAACTTGACCTAATATATAATTTCAAATCAATTTTAAACATAGAACTTAAGACATGCTTAAAACTTATCATGTAGGGAAAACTAAAAAAAAAAATTTCTTATTATGCAAATAAAAACATTCATACCTAGCTATCATTGAGATAGAAATTTTGTTATTGAAAAATCTGGTCTTGCAATCAAGAAGAACACAGAACAATTAAACAAAATTGTTGGTTAAATTAGTAACAACCAGAAACATGAAATAATAAAAGTTAATGTAGAAACATGCAAATAAGAACAGAAAAGACAAACACATTTAGACTACTAATTATGAAGCTTCTAAAAACTCCAGTGGAGTCATTATTTTACAATTTTAAAACCATCAACCTTCCCAATTAAATATATTTTCATTTGCCCTGTGAAATTACCATTTCTCCAAGTTTGAGAGCCATTGTGTTCATATAGACTATAAATCACGAAAACCATGTGACTCTGTGTATGAATACATATAAAATGCAATATACAATCTGGAACTACAATATCAAAGGTAAACAAACAAGACTGACACAGCTGAAAAGCATATTTACAAGATTTTACAAGAATGGTTCATAAACATGTGTATTTTTGAGAATATTAGATATATAATTATAATAATAATTTGAATATCAACAAAATAAATGTATTGTTATTCATGGACTATCTTTCAGTCAAAAATCATGTTCTCGGTCTAAGATATGCATGTACGTTCTTCATGGCTCTTGCATTTACTGAACTCCCTCTGGTGTGCATGTGCTATAGAAGGAAATTTTTGAGTCCTGAAATCAATGTTTTAAATAATGTTTTAAACTAATCATAATGTGCTAACGTGCATTATCCAGTTTGCTTGCAAAGTTTTTGCACTCATATTAGCAATGAACATCATTTATAAACAGTTCAATTGTTAAATAACTAAGGAAAAAACAGTTTAAAACTTAAACCTAGCTGTTATAGACCGGTAATTCAATAACATAGCAGTGGCCACTAACCACATTGAACAGATGCCATATGGCAAAAGTGATCTGTACCAAATCTGACCATTACCAATTGTTTTAGACAGGTGATTGCTAACACAGGTAATTGACTTCCCATTGATAAGACATAGATGAATTTTTGAATTGAACTTCCATTCAATGATTTTTGAACTGATGATTTTTTTTAAAGTCAGAAATTATTTACTTTTTATTTAACTAAAATAAGATTAAAAATTCCCAAATTGTACATCTTGAATTTCAAAATGGTTTTCCTGGGTCTCATAAATGGAAATTCAATGAAAAAAATGTTTTCTTAAACATACTTAAAATTGTTCCTGGCCAGCATAATCAATGACTTCATATTCCTTGCATTAATAAAGCACCAACAAGTCTAGTGAGTAAATTTTTGTTTTAAACCACATAAGCATGATTTTACTAGCCAAACAGATGTAGTAGCCATGGCGTTCAATTATTACCAAGATGAACATGAATGCCAACAATTTCATATTTGATAAATGATCACTACTTGTGATCACAAACTGGAAATGTGGAGTGATTATATTACTAAAAGTGTAATCCAAATGGAGACAATAGCCAAATGATTTTAAATCAGCTAAATAAGAATACTTAGGAAAGAAGGTTATTAAATTGGCAGACATCAAGTAAATAAAGAAGACCACACAATGAAGTGTTAAAGTATAATGTGGTGATGACATTGAGAGAGGGATATCAAAGTGACTGCTGGTCTGTTTATCTCATTACTTCTTATGAATTATATTTTTTAATTTTTCTGTGGAGTTTGAGCTAATAATATTCAACTGTTTAAATACAACAGATAGAAAACAAGATTCTATTTGTATGCATTATTTATTTATTTATCCCTTTCTATAATGTCCAAGTTGTAGTGAAAAAAAGTCAATAGTGACCTATAACTTTGAGTTTTAATTAAATACAGTCGATGGTTGCCTTAAATACTCTGAGTTGTAGTTGAAGACAATCGATGGTTGCCTGAAATACTCTGAGTTGTAGTTCAAGACAGTCGATGGTTGCCTTAAATACTCTGAGTTGTAGTTCTAGACAGTCAATGGTTGCCTTAAATACTCTAAGTTGTAGTTCAAGACAGTCGATGGTTGCCTTAAATACTCTGAGTTGTAGTTCTAGACAGTCAATGGTTGCCTTAAATACTCTAAGTTGTAGTTCAAGACAGTCAATGGTTGCCTTAAATACTCTGAGTTGTAGTTCAAGACAGTCAATGGTTGCCTTAAATACTCTAAGTTGTAGTTCAAGACAGTCAATGGTTGCCTTAAATACTCTAAGTTGTAGTTCTAGACAGTCAATGGTTGCCTTAAATACTCTAAGTTGTAGTTCAAGACAGTCAATGGTTGCCTTAAATACTCTAAGTTGTAGTTCAAGACAGTCGATGGTTGCCTTAAATACTTTGAGTTGTAGTTCTAGACAGTCAATGGTTGCCTTAAATACTTTGAGTTGTAGTTCAAGACAGTCAATGGTTGCCTTTAATACTTTGAGTTGTAGTTGAGGACAGTCAATGGTTGCCTTAAATTCTCTGAGTTGTAGTTTAAGACAGTCAATGGTTGCCTTAAATACTTTGAGTTGTAGTTGAAGACAGTCAATGGTTGCCTTAAATACTTTGAGTTGTAGTTGAAGACAGTCAATGGTTGCCTTTAATTCTCTGAGTTGTAGTTGAAGACAGTCAATGGTTGCCTTAAATACTCTGAGTTGTAGTTTAAGACAGTCAATGGTTGCCTTAAATAGTTTGACTTGTAGTTTAAGACAGTTAATGGTTGCCTTAAATACTTTGAGTTGTAGTTCAAGACAGTCAATGGTTGCCTTAAATACTATGAGTTGTAATTCAAGACAGTCAATGGTTGCCTTAAATACTTTGAGTTGTAGTTCAAGACAGTCAATGGTTGCCTTAAATACTTTGAGTTGTAGTTCAAGACAGTCAATGGTTGCCTTAAATACTTTGAGTTGCAGCTGAAGACAGTCAATGGTTGCCTTAAATACTTTGAGTTGTAGTTTAAGACAGTCAATGGTTGCCTTAAATACTTTGAGTTGTAGTTGAAGACAGTAAATGGTTGCCTTAAATACTTTGAGTTGTAGTTCAAGACAGTCAATGGTTGCCTTAAATAGTTTTTATTCAACAAATGTCTTAAATAAAGGTTTACAGATTATAATATCTATTTCAATAAAAATCTTACCTACTGCAACCTTCTTTTGGTTTGTAATTTTTTCTGGATCTGAACCTGCTTTCTGTTGTTCCTTAATATTCCTTGCTGGATCATTTGGAAGATTGATCAATGAACTTAAAGGGCTAACACTGAACTCTTTATATGGATCAACACTTTCATCATTGTTATCTGTCCTTACTGAAGCTTGAACTCCGGCATCTTTTATCTTTTGGTTTGTGGATTTTCCGTTATGTTCAAGATATCCATTTCTTTGACTTGTATCTAGACCTTGCTTACTATCATGTTTGTTGTTTAAAAGTTCTGTGGATTCCTGATATGGAACTTTTTCCAATGTCTGGTTTTCCACAGGATGATAGTTGATATAATGTTGCTGTAATGAGTTTCTTTCAGAAATATTTTGCCTTAAGCAGTATCCAATTAGCCGATTGTATTGACTTGAAAACCACACTGATATCTTCGAGTGTCCATCTCGACCTCCTTTAGGAATAAAAGATAAATACTAAGATTTAACTGTAAGTTCCAGAAAATGATACAAATAAATTTTTGACATGCAATATCCTTATTCAAAATTGGTGTTTAATTTAGGAATCAATAAAATTTTAATGTGATATAACAACATTCTGGAAAAGAAACTGACACTCTAAGCATGTAAAATGACAATGTAAATAAAATAAAACTCACTTTGTTACTGTAAATAAATGATTATGTTCTATTTTTACGACTAAGATACTTTTACTGATCATGAATAAGTTTTAAGTCCATACATTCATTATGATACATTTGTATACATACTAGTTTCAATATTATCCATCAAGTATACAGGGAGAAGTAACTTTAATATAGTTTTGAAGGGAAACATTAAACTCAAACAATACAGTTCTTGTTGTCATGATAAAAAATTATTAGTAAAAATAGCAATGACATCAATTCTTAATACTGCTATGAAGGTTTAAAAATATTTGACAAGCCATCTCTGAGAAACACATCAGAAAAAGGTTGGACTGGATGAAGAAGAAAAAAAGCAAAATCAATATACCCCAACCCACCCACCCACCACACTGTTTTGGGGATATAATTATAAGCATTAAAGATTGCATGAAATAAATTTTTAAAAAATCAAAATACACATGTATTTAATTGGATTAATGGTGTTTAATGCTCCAATCAATATTCTTTCACTTATGATGAGATGGTCCATTTAAGGATGTTAAAGGAAACCTTAGTGCCACAGAAAAACTACCAACCTACCACAAGCAAATTGACAAGGGTTAGATTGGAAACTAAGTGGTGAGTCACATTATGATTTGTAATCTCTCTTTAAGTTTAGTTTCAATTTTTTAAAACAAGATTATTTATTTCACATATTTACAACTAATTTTAAATCAAGTGTGTGAATGTTTACTTTTGCAGATGCCCATGGAATTGAATGTTTTTTCTTCTTTTTTGTTGAATGTATCAGATCTTTTAAAGCTATTCATGACCAGAAATGTTTCTTATAAAAATCTCAAGGATTATTTAAAAACAAGTTCATGTAATGTGCAAGATTTGTTCAAGTTTTTCTCATGAGTTTGCACTTACAAGCAATATTCAAATTTCTGATACCTAGGAAACTGAAAGTGATTTCCAGTATAACTAGAAATATCATAAATTAAATACTCATGATTTCCATTGTTAGTGATTACATGTACATGACAATTACAAATTAGGATTCTCAGTGTGACTGCATGGATATATTGGTGAAAAAAAACAAACACTAAATTTCCCCACAAAATTGCTTAAGATGAAAAAAATTCAAGTATCTACATTTAGTGGTTGATTATATTTTATGATGGCACAATAGTTAATATTCAGGGCTTACCTAAATGTTTCCTGAAACAGTTTATTGCCACGGCAACTGTTATCCCTATCACCACAACCACAGTACTTATAATTATCACAATCAAAATACCGGTATCCCTATAAAAAAAAAAATATTTGTATGAGATAATGCTTATCTAAATTTAAAAAAAATATATTTTGAGGAGACTACTAAATTGAAATCATGGAGCACTTGTTACAATGTAACCATATCAGTATATAGCAGACATTTATATAAACTATATCTAAGTTTGAAATCTATGTTATCAGATCAAAATTTCTGGTGTGACAAAAGGTAAGCGCTATATAAGTTTAAACTGAAAGCAATGTTAAGGCACAAATTGACATATGCCAACATTTGTCAGTTATTTTATATACTAACTCACACACACACACACATGCATGTGTGTGTTTGTGTGTGTGTGTAAACAGTGTGTGTGTGTGTGTGTAAACAGTGTGTAAACAGTGTGTGTGTGTGTGTGTGTGTGTGTGTGTAAACAGTGTATTTGTATGTATAAGATATAAACAGATTTTAAAAAAATTATTTTAAGAATATTTTTAATGAAATATTTTTAATGTTTATTTCCACAGGCACATGTATTTGAGTGGCTAGATAGTGTTAGATGTGTGTTGTTACAACCTATCACAATAAATTGATCAATAGGAAAACACTGCTAAATCTTCTTTGAATAAGACAGAGTATGACTAATTAAGGCACCAGAATATTAGAATAATTACAGTACTCAGCTAACATCAGACAAATAACAGTAATGCACATATAAAAAGGTTTCTAGAACTGTATTACCATGAAAAGGTTTATGAAATTATACTTATATAAAGGTTTAAGTATTGTTCCTCCATCAAAACATTTAAAAAACTGTATTTCCATTAACATTTACAGTACTGTACTAAAATAAGAAACTTTACAGTACGATAATTCCATAACATACATTTCTTTTAAAACGCATAGAACTGTACTTACATTATGACATTAACATAAATACAGTATTTTTATAGCAAAATTTACAGTTTTTACATTAACGGTAGTATACCTCTATAAGAACATTTAAAGTAGGAATGTTTATAGTACCGTACATCTATATAAACATCAACAGTTAATGTTTATAATACTGTACTTCTATATGAACATCTGCATTTAGAATGTTTACAGTACTGGATATCTATATGAACACCTGCAGTTAGAATGTTTACAGTACTGTACATCTATATGAACATCTGCAGTTAGAATGTTTACAGTACTGTACATCTATATGAACATCTGCAGTTAGAATGTTTACAGTACTGTACATCTATAAGATTATCTACAGTCAGAATGTTTACAGTACTGTACTTCTATAAGATTATTTACAGTTAGAATGTTTACAGTACTGTACTTCTATAAGATTATCTACAGTTAGAATGTTTACAGTACTGTACTTCTAAAAGATTATCTACAGTTAGAATGTTTACAGTATTGTACATCTAAATGAACATCTGCAGTTAGAATGTTTATAGTATTGTATATCTATTTGAACATGTACAGTTAGAAAGTTTACAGTACTGTATATCTCTTTGAATATCTACAGTTAGAATTTTTACAATACTGTACATCTATATGAACATCTACAGTTAGAATGTTTACAGTACTGTACATCTATTTGAACATCTACAGTTAGAATGTTTATAGTTCTGTATTTCTTTATGAACATCAGCAGTAAGAATGTTTACAGTACTGTACATCTTTATGAAGAAATACAGTTGGAATGTTTACAGTACTGTACATCTATCTGATCATCTACAGTTAGAATGTTTATAGTACTGTACATCTTTATGAAGAAATACAGTTGGAATGTTTACAGTACTGTACATCTTTATGAAGAAATACAGTTGGAATGTTTACAGTACTGTACATCTATCTGATCATCTACAGTTAGAATGTTTATAGTACTGTACATCTTTATGAAGAAATACAGTTGGAATGTTTACAGTACTGTACATCTTTATGAAGAAATACAGTTGGAATGTTTACAGTACTGTACATCTTTATGAAGAAATACAGTTGGAATGTTTACAGTACTGTACATCTATCTGATCATCTACAGTTAGAATGTTTACAGTACTGTACATCTTTATGAAGAAATACAGTTGGAATGTTTACAGTACTGTACATCTATCTGATCATCTACAGTTAGAATGTTTACAGTACTGTACATCTTTATGAAGAAATACAGTTGGAATGTTTACAGTACTGTACATCTATCTGATCATCTACAGTTAGAATGTTTACAGTACTGTACATCTTTATGAAGAAATACAGTTGGAATGTTTACAGTACTGTACATCTATCTGATCATCTACAGTTAGAATGTTTACAGTACTGTACATCTTTATGAAGAAATACAGTTGGAATGTTTACAGTACTGTACATCTATCTGATCATCTACAGTTAGAATGTTTACAGTACTGTACATCTTTATGAAGAAATACAGTTGGAATGTTTACAGTACTGTACATCTATCTGATCATCTACAGTTAGAATGTTTACAGTACTGTACATCTTTATGAAGAAATACAGTTGGAATGTTTACAGTACTGTACATCTATCTGATCATCTACAGTTAGAATGTTTACAGTACTGTACATCTTTATGAAGAAATACAGTTGGAATGTTTACAGTACTGTACATCTATCTGATCATCTACAGTTAGAATGTTTACAGTACTGTACATCTTTATGAAGAAATACAGTTGGAATGTTTACAGTACTGTACATCTATCTGATCATCTACAGTTAGAATGTTTACAGTACTGTACATCTTTATGAAGAAATACAGTTGGAATGTTTACAGTACTGTACATCTATCTGATCATCTACAGTTAGAATGTTTACAGTACTGTACATCTTTATGAAGAAATACAGTTGGAATGTTTACAGTACTGTACATCTATCTGATCATCTACAGTTAGAATGTTTATAGTACTGTACATCTTTTTGAACATCTACAGTTAGAATGTTTACAGGACTGTATTTCATTTTGAACATCTGCAGTAAGAATGTTTACAGTACTAGCATCTGATAAAGCGTCTTTAGTTTTAAAGGGTACCTGTAACCAAATTTTTTTATCACAATTGTTTTATATATTATTTAAATATAATAATATTGAAACCACATCAAAATTGGTGACAAAATAAAAAAGTTACAGCAGTTCGAAATCCACATTTTATAACTTTCTCTTTATTGCAAAGTGAAATGCCTCGTTTTGAGTTATAAATCTGTGACGTCATTGCAGTATTAGAAGTAGTATCTAACATATAACAGACACTAGTAACAATGATGATATATTGATGTACGAAGAAGAAAGTAATGACTCTGATATGTACCTATTTATGTCAAATAGTTTGTAATTATTTGGGGAAGCAGTACACAATCTTATAAGTGATGAATTTGGAGTATAGCCGTTATTTATTCGAACCAGACAGGGATGAATAAGATGAACATATTGAGTCAAGTACCAACCTACTTGAGAATTGTGACTGCATTTGGTTGCATAGCTGTTGAAAAATATGTGACGAGTGTTAACTTGTCAATAACATGAAAATTGATAATATCTTTGACTTTTTTAAAAAATAAATTATTATTTTCTTAAGTCGGACTGGACAGACTTGAGAATTATGATAAGTTTCATAGCTAGAACAAACAAGAGGCCCATGAACATATAACCTTGAACCATATATCAAAATGGTTATCATGTTAATACCTACAATATTCTAATATACATACATATACAAAAGTTAATAGTTTTCAAGATAATTAGAAATTGAAGTCTCCTTTTGCAGCTGTGACCTTGACCTTTCAACATATGACCTTGTTCCATATATCAAAATGATCGTTGTCGCAATACTTACAATATTCTAATATACATGCCTATACAAAATGTTAATAGTTTTCAAGATAATTAGCAATTTTAGTCTTCATTTTGCAGCTGTGACCTTGACCTTTTAACATATGACCTTGAACCATATATCAAAATGATTAACATGTCAATACTTACAATATTTTAATATACATGCCTATACAAAAAGTTAATAGTTTTCAAGGTAAATAGCAATTTTAGTCTTCTTCTGCAGCTGTGACCTTGACCTTTTAAACATATGACCTTGATCCATATATCAAAATGATTGTCATGTCAATCCCTACAATATTCTAATATACATGCCTATAAAAAAATTAACAGTTTTCAAGATAATTAGTAATTTAAGTCTTTTTTTTTAAGCAGCTCTGACCTTGAAATTTTAAACGTATGACCTTGAATCATATATCAAAATGATCATCATATAAATACCTACAATATTTTAATATACATGCCTATACAAAAAGTTGATAGTTTTCAAGATAATCAACAATTTCAGTTGTATTATGTAGCTATGACCTTGACCTTTTAAACATATGACCTTGAATCATATATCAAAATGATCATCATATAAATAACTACAATATTCTAATATTGTCATATAAATAACTACAATATTCTAATATACATGCCTATACAAAAAATTAATAGTTTTCAAGATATATTCACAAGTAAACAAATTTTAGAAATTTCCCCCTGAAGTACCTTGCTATTTGCCCATTTTGAGCCTCACAGCTTCCATTTGTGCAAATTTGAAACTAGGTGTCCTAAGAATGTTATACCTGAAATATCTAAGTTATATCTCTTGTAAGTTCATAAGAAAAGATTTTTAAATATTTTCACTATTTTCCCCTTTCTGGGGCCCCAAGGGGACATAACTCTTTCATTTGTGCAAATCCGAAAGGCTTTCACCCAGGCATGACTATCACTAAGTTCATTAAAGTTGACTCAGTAGTTTTGGAGAAGATTAAAATGTTAAAAGTTTATACGGACGATGGACAAATTACCATCACAATAGCTCACCTTGAGCATTTACTCAGGTGAGCTAAAAACACGCAATTAGTTTTAACTTGTGAAATACACAAATACATGTAACTTATTTTCTCGTTGACATTTTAAATGAATTAATATCAAGTCGGACTGGACAGACTACCGAATGAATATTGTGGAACTTGCTGTGGTGTCATGTGCTGATATTTAATTTCTATTCAAATAATGCATTCAAAATCAGCACATGACAACTTGTCATGTGATGATTTTGAATGCATTATTTTAATAAAAATTCAAAATCAGCACATGACAGTGGCACCTGCTAAAAATCAATACATAAAAATCCAATCGCTTATGCTCTTTTGTGCAATGTTTACTGACAGTTGAAATTAAATGACTGTGATGTAGAAAATTTTTTAAGTAGTCTGGCGGCATCACATTTCTTCGATATATAATTGGAAGATGTTCACACAACTAAAGTTTGTAACACAGTTCTTTTCAACTGTCTGATGTCTAATTAATGCTGGGGTAATTAAAAAGAAAAAAGAAACAAGATATTCCATCTCATATTATTTTTCATAAAAAATATATTATAATTGTTCAAAATGAAATGACACAGATTTTAGAATGAGACCACATTTAAAAAAAACGAGATAATAATAATAATAATAATAATTTTATGGATTTCTAAATATAGAATAAAGAATTTAAAAATATCACAGCTAAATGTATGCCCAAGGAAAAGTGAAAACTAAATTCTAATAAAATCAAATGCTGTAAGTTGATCAATAAACATGTTTTAAATAGACATAAATTTTTGATTTTGCCTAAAACTTAAATCTTATAATAATAATAATAATAATAATAATAATAATAATAATAATGATGATGATGATGATGATATAATAATAATAATAATGATGATGATATAATAATAATAATAATGATGATGATGATAATAATAATAATATTATTATTATTATTATTATTGAAATGAAAACTAAGGAAAAATATCTTTTTCTTATTTATTAAAATTTAAAAATGAAATATCCACTTTTCCGAAGTGAAATCTTTATACTGTATATGACAAATAATGTTTACCAAATAAAATTATTTTACTTCACTCGAACTGTAAAAATATTATTGTATATTACAGGTCTTAAGATAACTTCATCAACCTGCAAATCAATTTTGCAAATATAAGTGACATCCTGTTAATTACAGGTGTGAGTCTAAATCTAAGGAAGGTGTCTAATAAACAAAAGGATTAATAATAATCTTAATTAACAGTACATGTCAAATGGATGTTAATTCCACTTGATTAAATAGTTTTCCCGTAAAATAATCATAGAAAGTTAAACTACGAGTTCGGATTTGACTTATTTTAGTAGTTGGTTAATAATATTCTGTGGAGTTAAGTTACTGGTATTATTGAAGTCACAACACGGGAGCCTCGATATCAACCTTTTTGATTTGGATTTCTAGAGATGTATTAGAAAATCACCAATATCTACCTTATTATGGGATGGAATTTTATGGAATTTTTGCTACAGCCATATTTAAGTGCGACGAATAAAATACATGTATGTCAAAACTGAAAATAGTTACAGGTACCCTTTAATGTTCACAGTACTGTGCATCTATATATACATCTGGAGTTAGAATGTTTACAGTACCGTACATTTATATGAACATCTGCAGTTAGAATGTTTATAATAATGTTCTTCTTTATGAACATCTACAGTTCGAATGTTTACAGTACTGATATCTGATAAAGCATCTTTAGTTACAATATTTACAGTACTGTACATCTGATACAGCATCTTTAGTTACAATGTTTACAGTACTGTACATCTATATAAACATCTGCAGTTCCAATGTTTACAGTACTGACATCTGATAAAGCATCTTTAGTTGCAATGTTTATGGTACTGTACATCTGATACAGCATCTTAAGTTACAATGTTT
This sequence comes from Tegillarca granosa, assembly GCA_029721355.1. Classification (NCBI taxonomy): domain Eukaryota; kingdom Metazoa; phylum Mollusca; class Bivalvia; order Arcoida; family Arcidae; genus Tegillarca; species Tegillarca granosa. The sequence goes on along the minus strand of CM056597.1, from coordinate 44,952,228 downwards.
ACAGTACTGTACATATATATAAACATCTGCAGTTAGAATGTTTATAATAATGTTCTTCTTTATGAACATCTACAGTTCGAATGTTTACAGTACTGACATCTGATAAAGCATCTTTAGTTACAATGTTTACAGTACTGTACATCTGATACAGCATCTTTAGTTACAATGTTTACAGTACTGTACATCTATATAAACATCTGCAGTTCCAATGTTTACAGTACTGACATCTGAAAAAGCATCTTTAGTTACAATGTTTACAGTACTGTACTTCTGATACAGCATCTTTAGTTACAATGTTTACAGTACTGACATCTGAAAAAGCATCTTTAGTTACAATGTTTACAGTACTGTACATCTATATAAACATCTGCAGTTCCAATGTTTACAGTACTGACATCTGAAAAAGCATCTTTAGTTACAATGTTTACAGTACTGACATCTGAAAAAGCATCTTTAGTTACAATATTTACAGTACTGTACTTCTGATACAGCATCTTTAGTTACAATGTTTACAGTACTGTACTTCTGATACAGCATCTTTAGTTACAATGTTTACAGTACTGACATCTGAAAAAGCATCTTTAGTTACAATATTTACAGTACTGTACTTCTGATACAGCATCTTTAGTTACAATGTTTACAGTACTGTACATCTATATAAACATCAGCAGTTCAAATGTTTACAGTACTGACATCTGATAAAGCATCTTTAGTTGCAATGTTTACAGTACTGTACATCTGATACAGCATCTTTAGTTACAATGTTTACAGTACTGTACATCTATATAAACATCAGCAGTTCAAATGTTTACAGTACTGACATCTGATAAAGCATCTTTAGTTGCAATGTTTACAGTACTGTACATCTGATACAGCATCTTTAGTTACAATATTTACAGTACTGTACATCTGATACAGCATCTTTAGTTACAATGTATACAGTACTGTACATCTATATAAACATCTACAGTTTGAATGTTTACAGTACTGACATCTGATAAAGCATCTTTAGACATCTGATAAAGCATCTTTAGTTACAATGTTTACAGTACTGTACTTCTGTTAAAAAATTTACTGTTAAAATGTTTACAATACTTTACAACTTTAGCAACATTCCAGTTAGAATGTTTACAGTACTGTACTTACTTTGTACTATTTGTAATATTTTCTTGAATATCTGTCTTTATATCCTTTGTATTATTTTTATCTGAAAAGAAAAATACATTAGAAATAATTTTCTTTCTCTGAATTATTAAAATGAAAACAGCTGACAACTTCCGAAACATTCAGTATCTTGAATTGCTACTATCTAGCATCAAAAATTATGTCTTACTTTAAAGGAGTAGAACAACGACAATGTGTTTAGACAATAGATTTCTATTTATTTTTTTATCAACTTTGTCAAATTCAATGTTCACATTTAAACATATACACCTTGTATATAAATTTCCCCTCAAAATTTACTATGATGTGCTTACTAGAATTATTGTTGACTTTGACTGGATCAACTGTTGTAACATTTAGATTGACAGGTATATGAGGTGGGGAAACCTTTTCCGGATAAATCAGTGTTGCAGTAGTGTTTTTAAGGACAGGTCTACATGTGACATCAGATGTTTTATTTCCCCTGAAATCAACCTCTTGGTGGGGTGGATGGCACCTAAAATTTTTAATTTAAAATCAACATCAAAAGTGACATTTAAAAACTTCAATGAAAATATCAGAAAGCTTTAATAAGATTACATGCATAAACTGTTCAAACTACTGGAAAGGCTAAATCTTCCTTCAAACAGAGGATATAATAGGTAACCTACCTTTACAAATATTTCTATTTAGCTATTTTCACCAGTGCCAAGCTTTTATAATTATAAGTCTTATATTTTCACTGACTCTTCAACTTGAAGTCAACGGGATATATATATGATAATAAAAAAAGAGTTGTTTCTCTTCCATTACACAGTTAAGACAAAAAAGAAGTACAGGTAACTCTGGATTTTTGCAGTTTGTCATTACTTAGTAGTTGTAGAATATTTGATGAACATAACAAATTAACAAGTAAAGAAAATGCAGCATTATCCATTGTACACCTTATGATTGCAGAACTAACCAACTATCAGACTGAGTGGAGTGGAGTGGAGTAATGGTGTTTTATGCCTCAGGATTTTTTCACTTCTTTCGAAGCGGTCAGTTCTGGAGTGATGGAGGAAACTGGAGTACCCGGAGAAAACCACCGACCTTCGGCAAGTGAAGTGACAAACTTTCTCACACTAGGATCTGTCCCAAATGGGATTCGAACCCAGGTGGTGAGAGATGCTGTGATCCGTAAGGGCACACTTTAGACCACTCGGCCAATGAGGCCCCCCGACTATCAGACTGAGTTATATAAAATGTTACAATAAGGATAAATAGAAATTCTTACACGTTATGTTGGATACATAGTCCTTTTCCATGATGACTTTTAAAATACCCATCCTTACAAGGTTTACAGTGTCCTGGAATAAAAAAAAAAACAATTTAATTTAGTACATGTATAAAGTAGCACACCTGTTAAAGGTTTTCTGGAGGTACAGAGACTAATTTTACATATTTATATGTGTTTCAGTGACCTTGATCTTTGATACACTGTCCCCTAAAACAAACTAAGCAAGAAATTGTCATTATGTATTCATATCTTCTGGAAACCACTTGAGGTCTCCTGCATGCACACCCACCCCATGCCCATCTGCCACTACTTTCCATATCTAATTACCAGATTTCTACAAAAACCTGGTTCATAAAACCAGACAATACAAGAAGACAAACATATATATAGGAAATACAAGATATACATTTTACAACACACAAGTATTGGGAACAACAATCAGAACCCGTGGCAGTAATCTAGGTTGTTTTACATGTCATACCTACTAAAACATAGGATAGGATTTTTAACACCTCACCAAACCAAAATATCTCATGACTTTCACAGCATATTTGATATTAGTATAAGAAGAATCAAATCATTGTTAAGATCTGTGTGGTCTAACAGGGAGTTGAACCTTCAACTAACAACAATTTTGTGAATTAAACCTCTAAGTAACAAAGACTGTAGGACTCATCAAATAGCTGTGGTGCTATGAGAAAGAAGTGTCTAAAAAATTATAGATTATGAACTTACCATCATTATTCAGTTCTGTACCAGCCAAGCAAGTACCATTAAAATAATTACATTTTTGATAGTCATCCCCATACTGGTTCTCTGCCAAGTTACAGACACACTTTTTAATTCCTGTTGTTAAACATGTATTGTTTATATCAGGTACAGATTCTGAAAGAAGACAAGCATGTGGTATTGATAATACCGGTACTTTTATTCTTATATAAAACAAGAGGCTCCAAAGGGTCTGTACTGCTCAACTGGCACATAAAATGCAATGCTAGATATGAAACAGGGTTTTGACATAATTAATTTGTTCCAGCTTTGGAAATGCATGAAATTCCTGTAAAAATATGGACATACCTATACTGGCATTAACTAAACTCAAAACTTATGTTATGGCCATTTACTTCTTTTATATTTATAGTAATGGCAAGTATCTTGAATTCAGGATCAACTTGAAAATCATTAAATTTTTAATGTACTCCACCTATGGACCTTCCACACCAAATTTGGTTTCATTTGGTGAATTGGTTTCAGAGAAGATTGAAGGTTATAAACACATGTATGCACACAAACACATTGACACACATACTTTGCCATGCCATAAGCTCAGCTGGCTGTAGACAGTTCGGCTAAAACCAACCCAACACCAACAAAGCAGGTACATTTATATAACAGTAATCAATATTATATATTAGAACTAGAATCAACACTTGGAGATTATCACCACATTAAAAACAAATATTTGTCATCTCTTTGAGATGTTTGGCTTTAGACTTTCCTAGAATATATTTACCAAATAAAGTTGAAATTTAAATGTTGATTTAATTCTATATACCTTATTATACACTGAAATTTTAACCTGAGTCCAGTTGTTCCAAGCTCTATTCCCTTAACAGGCTAGTTTGTGATAACTTGTATCTTGTGACATTAGCTTAAAAATTTAAGATTACTTGTCAAAAGTAATTTATTTATGTATATATATTTGTAACTCCATTGAAATTTTTTTAATAATGTTTTATTTTCTGTTTTATTAATATTTTTCAGTTTTTGGTTAAGCTAAGAGAGATACAAATAACCCATGATATGGTGACAAATTTATGTTGGTTAAAACAATTATCAATATCAATATTTTCCTTAGTACAAAAATTAGCTAAATTATACAAGAAGAATAGGTGGGTTAAAAATTAACTCAGCAACAGTGTGGTCAAATGTACATGTAGCATAGTTCAGATATTGACTATTTAATACAATTTATGACTTTTGATGAGGTAGACATACTGTATTTATCCACTCAAAAATATATTAGGAAAGGCCTTAAGTCAAGATGAATATCTAGTTTCTTTGAAGTTGATAAATTGTTATGTGTTGAATCAAAAGTCAATAATTGTTATGCAATATTGAAAAATTATTTTTATCAGCATTTTGAAAATAAATATTTACAAAATCTTCAACTTCATATATAAAATGTAATTTTTGTTTTTAGAAATAGAACATAGAAAATAACACATTGAGTGTGTTAAACTGTCACCTTTAATTACTTGCTATCAGGTAAACTGTTAATTACTGCCTTGTTTAAATGATGCAAAAGTATTTACATTTTTTAAAGTTCTTTATTCAATTTCATTAATGTTATGCTATATGTCATGTCTGTTTTTGACCCATTTATATAAAAATTATAAAATATATGTATATAAAATCACTAGCCATAAAATGATATATATTACCTGGTGTACAATCACAATCTAACTTCTCACAGAATCCTCCCTTTGGTGGAAGAGCATACTCCCAGTCTACTGAGTTTATTAGAACTTTGTTGAAATAACCTGATGGGCACCTATGACAAGTGTCATGTCCATTATTTTCTGAGCATGGTTCAAAGTATTGATCTGAAAAATAGAAAATTAAACACAGTGTCAAGATATTCATTGTAACATGGTACAAACATTAAATAGTATATCATTACTGTGTTCTAGATTTGGCATAAACTGAATTCAATATCACTTCAGATTACAAGCTATAAAGAACAGAACAGAGGGTTAAATAGGGCTTTTATAAACATTTTTATTAATTTATAGTTTATGTCACTCATCGAATTGACTTCTGAATAAAAATTGTTTCATTTCTAACCCCCTTAGGACCTTTTTATACCAATATAGGGTTTAATAGGCCCTTTGGTTTTAGATTTGGTTAAAAACAAATATTATTTATATCACCGGTCAAAATCAGATTTGGAAAAAAAATACTTTCACATGTGTTAAATTCCCTAATTTGAGTCAGTACAATACATCTGTAATGACAATTGGTTTTTGCTATTTATATAGGTTTCCAATAGTTCAAGTACCTGTTGGGAGTGAAGAACAAGTGTTATATACAGGTTTCTATAGTAACTGCTAGTAAAATGTGTTCATTCTGAACACTTATCATAATATATAATTTCTTCTTACTTACTTTTAGTACACTGGATTGTGTAACATGTTACTAGTTTACCATTTATCATTCTTTGCTTCAGCGTATTTACCTACAAATAAATTAATCATAAGTTGGTTCATTACTTGGTAAAATTTATTAATTTTTAACTTTGTTACAATACTGATTAACACTAGATGTAAAATAAGTAGGATGAGGACCATGTAGCCGTATTGTAATCACACTGCCACTAGATGTAAAATAAGTAGGATGAGGACCATGTAGCCGTATTGTAATCACACCACCACTAGATGTAAAATAAGTAGGATGAGGACCATGTAGCCGTATTGTAATCACACTGCCACTAGATGTAAAATAAGTAGGATGAGGACCATGTAGCCGTATTGTAATCACACCACCACTAGATGTAAAATAAGTAGGATGAGGACCATGTAGCCGTTTTGTAATCACACCACCACTAGATGTAAAATAAGTAGGATGAGGACCATGTAGCCATATTGTAATCACACCACCACTAGATTTAAAATAAGTAGGATGAGGACCATGTAGCCATATTGTAATCACACCAACACTAGATGTAAAATAAGTAGGATGAGGACCTTGTAGCCGTATTGTAATCACACCACCACTAGATGTAAAATAAGTAGGATGAGGACCATGTAGCAGTATTGTAATCACACCACTGGACATTTATCATTAAACCTTGTGCCAGTTCAAAGTCAGGAGTTTTATAAGTAGTTCCAATTCCCAATATGTGTTTTCTTGACTTTAATAGTGCATTGTAACAGGTTAAGATAGCAATTATTGACTAGAGTAGATGTTTTATAGTAACTATTTTTCTTTCTTTCATTGAGTCTTGGGAAAAAAAATCTTAAAACTAACCAGTATCTTCATAACTTCAACAAAAATAATAAAAAATTCACATGACATCAATACAAGAAGCCCATGGTTCTTAAAAAAATGCTCACCCAAATGTGAAATCAGGAAATAATGAAAAAATTGTGAGGTATACCAGGTTTGCAAATGGTATAACTTCTTTGCGTCACTGTGACCTTTAATATGAGACAAGATCCAATGGCTTCTTAAACTTCCATAAACTTTTTACACTTATGCTTTATAAGAATTTTCAAGCACCTTTTAATTTAACATGCTTTTATGCTTTATATAAATTTAAATTCCTATGCTTAATGGTTCATACAAATGTTTTAACGTATTACTACTTCAGGTCAATGTGAACTTGAATACTGATCAAGGTTATTAAGCTTTAAAAAATTGGTAGAACTTGATGCCATAATGCTGTAAATGAAGTTTCAAGTTCTAGGCCTTTCAATTCATGACAAGAAGATGTTAAAGGTTTTAATCCTTTAGGTCACTGTGACCCTGAATGTAGGTCAAGGTCAATCAGCTTTGTAAACTTAGTAGAACTTCATGCACTGCTGTGAAATATGTCCTAGGCTTTTTAGTTCATGAAGAAAGATGTTTATAGGTTTAACTAATATAGGTCACCGTGACCTTGAATATGGGTCAAAGTCAACTGGCTTTGCAAACTTGAAAGGGCTTGGTCAAGTTTCATTGCCATGGGTTTACTGGTTCTGGAGATTGATTGATTGATTGATTTAATGGGGGTTTTACATCCCAGTCAAGAATATTTCACTTATATCAAGACATCACCAGCTAACAGTGAAGTGGCAGAAATTTTTACCTTTGCAGTGTGCTTAGGGCAATGTGCATGGAGAGTTCTTTAGCATGCCCTGCCTGCCATTACAGGTGCATCAGTTTTTAAGGTCTCCTTCAAAGAACCCCATGACCTTTATTTCTAAATGCAGAATGCTTGGTGAAAGAACAATCACTACCAATTTTTAAGTCATGGTCTGACCCGGATGGGTTTTAATTATGTCTTACTGCCCCCGTCTGTACACTGTAATGATGTGTCTTAGTGTCCCAGTCTGTATACTGTAATGATGTGTCTTATTGTCCCTTTCTGTATACAGTAATGATGTGTCTTACTGTCCCAGTCTGTACATTGTAATGATGTGTCTTACTGTCCCAGTCTGTACACTGTAATGATGTGTCTTACTGCCCCAGTCTGTACACTGTAATGATGTGTCTTACTGTTCCTGTCTGTATACTGTAATGATGTGTCTTACTGTCCCAGTCTGTACACTGTAATGATGTGTCTTACTGTCCCTGTCTATACACTGTAATGATATGTCTTACTGTCCCAGTCTGTACACTGTAATGATGTGTCTTACTGTTCCTGTCTGTATACTGTAATGATGTGTCTTACTGTCCCAGTCTGTACACTGTAATGATGTGTCTTACTGTCCCTGTTTGTACACTGTAATGATGTGTCTTACTGTCCCTGTCTATACACTGTAATGATGTGTCTTACTGTCCCAGTCTGTATACTGTAATATGTCTTACTGTCCCAGTCTGTATACTGTAATGATGTGTCTTACTGTTCCTGTCTGTATACTGTAATGATGTGTCTTATTGTCCCAGTCTGTACACTGTAATAATGTGTCTTACTGTTCCTGTCTGTATACTGTAATGTTGTGTCTTACTGTCCCAGTCTGTACACTGTAATAATGTGTCTTACTGTTCCTGTCTGTATACTGTAATGATGTGTCTTACTGTCCCAGTCTGTACACTGTAATAATGTGTCTTACTGTTCCTGTCTGTATACTGTAATGTTGTGTCTTACTGTCCCAGTCTGTACATTGTAATGATGTGTCTTACTGTCCCAGTCCGTACATTGTAATGATGTGTCTTACTGTCCCAGTCTGTACATTGTAATGATGTGTCTTACTGTCCCAGTCTGTACATTGTAATGATGTGTCTTACTGTCCCAGTCTGTACACTGTAATGAAGTGTCTTACTGTCCCAGTCTGTACATTGTAATGATGTGTCTTACTGTCCCAGTCTGTACACTGTAATGAAGTGTCTTACTGTCCCAGTCTGTACATTGTAATGATGTGTCTTACTGTCCCAGTCTGTACACTGTAATGAAGTGTCTTACTGACCCAGTCTGTACATTGTAATGATGTGTCTTACTGTTCCTGTCTGTACACTGTAATGAAGTGTCTTACTGTTCCAGTCTGTACATTGTAATGATGTGTCTTACTGTCCCAGTCTGTACACTGTAATGAAGTGTCTTACTGTCCCAGTCTGTACATTGTAATGAAGTGTCTTACTGTCCCAGTCTGTACATTGTAATTATGTGTCTTACTGTCCCAGTCTGTGCATTGTAATGAAGTGTCTTACTGTCCCAGTCTGTACACTGTAATAATGTGTCTTACTGTTCCTGTCTGTATACTGTAATGTTGTGTCTTACTGTCCCAGTCTGTACATTGTAATGATGTGTCTTACTGTTCCTGTCTGTATACTGTAATGAAGTGTCTTACTGTCCCAGTCTGTACACTGTAATAATGTGTCTTACTGTTCCTGTCTGTATACTGTAATGTTGTGTCTTACTGTCCCAGTCTGTACATTGTAATGATGTGTCTAACTGTTCCTGTCTGTATACTGTAATGAAGTGTCTTACTGCCCCCGTCTGTACACTGTAATGATGTGTCTTAGTGTCCCAGTCTGTATACTGTAATGATGTGTCTTATTGTCCCTTTCTGTATACAGTAATGATGTGTCTTACTGTCCGAGTCTATACACTGTAATGATGTGTCTTACTGTTCCTGTCTGTATACTGTAATGTTGTGTCTTACTGTCCCAGTCCGTACATTGTAATGATGTGTCTTACTGTCCCAGTCTGTACATTGTAATGATGTGTCTTACTGTCCCAGTCTGTACATTGTAATGATGTGTCTTACTGTCCCAGTCTGTACACTGTAATAATGTGTCTTACTGTTCCTGTCTGTATACTGTAATGTTGTGTCTTACTGTCCCAGTCCGTACATTGTAATGATGTGTCTTACTGTCCCAGTCTGTACATTGTAATGAAGTGTCTTACTGTCCCAGTCTGTACACTGTAATAATGTGTCTTACTGTTTCTGTCTGTATACTGTAATGTTGTGTCTTACTGTCCCAGTCCGTACATTGTAATGATGTGTCTTACTGTCCCAGTCTGTACATTGTAATGATGTGTCTTACTGTCCCAGTCTGTACATTGTAATGATGTGTCTTACTGTCCCAGTCTGTACACTGTAATGAAGTGTCTTACTGTCCCAGTCTGTACATTGTAATGATGTGTCTAACTGTCCCAGTCTGTACACTGTAATAATGTGTCTAACTGTCCCAGTCTGTACATTGTAATGATGTGTCTTACTGTCCCAGTCTGTACATTGTAATGATGTGTCTTACTGTCCCAGTCTGTACACTGTAATAATGTGTCTAACTGTCCCTGTCTGTACATTGTAATGATGTGTGTTACTGTCCCAGTCTGTACATTGTAATGATGTGTCTTACTGTCCCAGTCTGTACACTGTAATAATGTGTCTTACTGTCCCTGTCTGTACATTGTAATGATGTGTCTAACTGTCCCAGTCTGTACACTGTATTAATGTGTCTTACTGCCCCAGACTGTACACTGTAATGATGTGTCTTACTGTCCCAGTCTGTACACTGTAATAATGTCTTACTGTCCCAGTCTGTACACTGTAATAATGTGTCTTACTGTCCCTGTCTGTACACTGTAATGATGTGTCTTAGTGTCCCAGTCTGTACATTGTAATGATGTGTCTTACTGTCCCTGTCTGTATACTGTAATAATATCTTACTGCCCCTGTCTGTATACTGTAATAATGTCTTACTGCCCCAGTCTGTGCATTGTAATGATGTGTCTTACCGTCCCAGTCTGTACACTGTAATAATGTGTCTTACTGTCCCTGTTTGTACACTGTAATAATGTCTTACTGTCCCTGTCTGTACACTGTAATGATGTGTCTTACTGTCCCTGTCTGTATACTGTAATAATATCTTACTGCCCCTGTCTGTATACTGTAATAATGTCTTACTGCCCCAGTCTGTACATTGTAATGATGTGTCTTACCGTCCCAGTCTGTACACTGTAATAATGTGTCTTACTGTCCAAGTCTGTACATTGTAATGATGTGTCTTACTGTCCCTGTCTGTACACTGTAATAATGTCTTACTGCCCCAGTCTGCACACTGTAATAATGTGTCTTACTGTCCATGTCTGTACACTGTAATTATGTGTCTTACTACCCCAGTCTGTACACTGTAATAATGTGTCTTACTGTCCCTGTTTGTATACTGTAATGATTTGTCTTACTGTCCCAGTCTGTACATTGTAATAATGTGTCTTACTGCTCCAGTCTGTATACTGTAATGATGTGTTTTACTGTCCCTGTTTGTACACTGTGATGATGTGTCTTACTGTCCCAGTCTGTATACTGTAATAATATCTTACTGTCCCTGTCTGTATACTGTAATAATATCTTACTGCCCCTGTCTGTATACTGTAATAATGTCTTACTGCCCCAGTCTGTACATTGTAATGATGTGTCTTACTGTCCCTGTCTGTATACTGTAATAATATCTTACTGCCCCTGTCTGTATACTGTAATAATGTCTTACTGCCCCAGTCTGTGCATTGTAATGATGTGTCTTACCGTCCCAGTCTGTACACTGTAATAATGTGTCTTACTGTCCAAGTCTGTACATTGTAATGATGTGTCTTACTGTCCCTGTCTGTACACTGTAATGATGTGTCTTACTGTCCCTGTCTGTATACTGTAATAATATCTTACTGCCCCTGTCTGTATACTGTAATAATGTCTTACTGCCCCAGTCTGTACATTGTAATGATGTGTCTTACCGTCCCAGTCTGTACACTGTAATAATGTGTCTTACTGTCCAAGTCTGTACATTGTAATGATGTGTCTTACTGTCCCTGTCTGTACACTGTAATAATGTCTTACTGCCCCAGTCTGCACACTGTAATAATGTGTCTTACTGTCCATGTCTGTACACTGTAATTATGTGTCTTACTACCCCAGTCTGTACACTGTAATAATGTGTCTTACTGTCCCTGTTTGTATACTGTAATGATTTGTCTTACTGTCCCAGTCTGTACATTGTAATAATGTGTCTTACTGCTCCAGTCTGTATACTGTAATGATGTGTTTTACTGTCCCTGTTTGTACACTGTAATGATGTGTCTTACTGTCCCAGTCTGTACACTGTAATAATGTCTTACTGTCCCAGTCTGTACACTGTAATAATGTGCCTTACTGTCCCTGTCTGTACACTGTAATGATGTGTCTTAGTGTCCCAGTCTGTACATTGTAATGATGTGTCTTACTGTCCCTGTCTGTATACTGTAATAATATCTTACTGCCCCTGTCTGTATACTGTAATAATGTCTTACTGCCCCAGTCTGTAAATTGTAATGATGTGTCTTACCGTCCCAGTCTGTACACTGTAATAATGTGTCTTACTGTCCAAGTCTGTACATTGTAATGATGTGTCTTACTGTCGCTGTCTGTACACTGTAATAATGTCTTACTGCCCCAGTCTGCACACTGTAATAATGTGTCTTACTGTCCCAGACTGTATACTCTAATGATGTGTCTTACTGTCCCAGTCTGTACATCATAATTAAGTGTATTAATGCCCAGTCTGTACACTGTAATAATGTGTCTTACTGTCCCAGTCTGTACACTGTAATAATGTTTTACTGCCCCAGTCTGTACACTGTAATAATGTGTTTTACTGTCCCAGTCTGTACACTGTAATAATGTCTTACTGCCCCAGTCTGTACACTGTAATAATGTGTCTTACTGTCCCAGTCTGTACACTGTAATAATGTGTCTTACTGTCCATGTCTGTACACTGTAATAATGTGTCTTACTGCCCCAGTCTGTACACTGTAATAATGTGTCTTACTGTTCCTGTCTGTATACTGTAATGTTGTGTCTTACTGTCCCAGTCCGTACATTGTAATGATGTGTCTTACTGTCCCAGTCTGTACATTGTAATGATGTGTCTTACTGTCCCAGTCTGTACATTGTAATGATGTGTCTTACTGTCCCAGTCTGTACACTGTAATGAAGTGTCTTACTGTCCCAGTCTGTACATTGTAATGATGTGTCTAACTGTCCCAGTCTGTACACTGTAATAATGTGTCTAACTGTCCCAGTCTGTACATTGTAATGATGTGTCTTACTGTCCCAGTCTGTACATTGTAATGATGTGTCTTACTGTCCCAGTCTGTACACTGTAATAATGTGTCTAACTGTCCCTGTCTGTACATTGTAATGATGTGTGTTACTGTCCCAGTCTGTACATTGTAATGATGTGTCTTACTGTCCCAGTCTGTACACTGTAATAATGTGTCTTACTGTCCCTGTCTGTACATTGTAATGATGTGTCTAACTGTCCCAGTCTGTACACTGTATTAATGTGTCTTACTGCCCCAGACTGTACACTGTAATGATGTGTCTTACTGTCCCAGTCTGTACACTGTAATAATGTCTTACTGTCCCAGTCTGTACACTGTAATAATGTGTCTTACTGTCCCTGTCTGTACACTGTAATGATGTGTCTTAGTGTCCCAGTCTGTACATTGTAATGATGTGTCTTACTGTCCCTGTCTGTATACTGTAATAATATCTTACTGCCCCTGTCTGTATACTGTAATAATGTCTTACTGCCCCAGTCTGTGCATTGTAATGATGTGTCTTACCGTCCCAGTCTGTACACTGTAATAATGTGTCTTACTGTCCCTGTTTGTACACTGTAATAATGTCTTACTGTCCCTGTCTGTACACTGTAATGATGTGTCTTACTGTCCCTGTCTGTATACTGTAATAATATCTTACTGCCCCTGTCTGTATACTGTAATAATGTCTTACTGCCCCAGTCTGTACATTGTAATGATGTGTCTTACCGTCCCAGTCTGTACACTGTAATAATGTGTCTTACTGTCCAAGTCTGTACATTGTAATGATGTGTCTTACTGTCCCTGTCTGTACACTGTAATAATGTCTTACTGCCCCAGTCTGCACACTGTAATAATGTGTCTTACTGTCCATGTCTGTACACTGTAATTATGTGTCTTACTACCCCAGTCTGTACACTGTAATAATGTGTCTTACTGTCCCTGTTTGTATACTGTAATGATTTGTCTTACTGTCCCAGTCTGTACATTGTAATAATGTGTCTTACTGCTCCAGTCTGTATACTGTAATGATGTGTTTTACTGTCCCTGTTTGTACACTGTGATGATGTGTCTTACTGTCCCAGTCTGTATACTGTAATAATATCTTACTGTCCCTGTCTGTATACTGTAATAATATCTTACTGCCCCTGTCTGTATACTGTAATAATGTCTTACTGCCCCAGTCTGTACATTGTAATGATGTGTCTTACTGTCCCTGTCTGTATACTGTAATAATATCTTACTGCCCCTGTCTGTATACTGTAATAATGTCTTACTGCCCCAGTCTGTGCATTGTAATGATGTGTCTTACCGTCCCAGTCTGTACACTGTAATAATGTGTCTTACTGTCCAAGTCTGTACATTGTAATGATGTGTCTTACTGTCCCTGTCTGTACACTGTAATGATGTGTCTTACTGTCCCTGTCTGCACACTGTAATAATGTGTCTTACTGTCCCAGTCTGTACACTGTAATGATGTGTCTTACTGCCCCAGTCTGTACATTGTAATGATGTGTCTTACTGTCCCTGTCTGTATACTGTAATAATATCTTACTGCCCCTGTCTCTATACTGTAATAATGTCTTACTGCCCCAGTCTGTACATTGTAATGATGTGTCTTACCGTCCCAGTCTGTACACTGTAATAATGTGTCTTACTGTCCAAGTCTGTACATTGTAATGATGTGTCTTACTGTCCCTGTCTGTACACTGTAATAATGTCTTACTGCCCCAGTCTGCACACTGTAATAATGTGTCTTACTGTCCATGTCTGTACACTGTAATTATGTGTCTTACTACCCCAGTCTGTACACTGTAATAATGTGTCTTACTGTCCCTGTTTGTATACTGTAATGATTTGTCTTACTGTCCCAGTCTGTACATTGTAATAATGTGTCTTACTGCTCCAGTCTGTATACTGTAATGATGTGTTTTACTGTCCCTGTTTGTACACTGTAATGATGTGTCTTACTGTCCCAGTCTGTACACTGTAATAATGTCTTACTGTCCCAGTCTGTACACTGTAATAATGTGCCTTACTGTCCCTGTCTGTACACTGTAATGATGTGTCTTAGTGTCCCAGTCTGTACATTGTAATGATGTGTCTTACTGTCCCTGTCTGTATACTGTAATAATATCTTACTGCCCCTGTCTGTATACTGTAATAATGTCTTACTGCCCCAGTCTGTAAATTGTAATGATGTGTCTTACCGTCCCAGTCTGTACACTGTAATAATGTGTCTTACTGTCCAAGTCTGTACATTGTAATGATGTGTCTTACTGTCGCTGTCTGTACACTGTAATAATGTCTTACTGCCCCAGTCTGCACACTGTAATAATGTGTCTTACTGTCCCAGACTGTATACTCTAATGATGTGTCTTACTGTCCCAGTCTGTACATCATAATTAAGTGTATTAATGCCCAGTCTGTACACTGTAATAATGTGTCTTACTGTCCCAGTCTGTACACTGTAATAATGTTTTACTGCCCCAGTCTGTACACTGTAATAATGTGTTTTACTGTCCCAGTCTGTACACTGTAATAATGTCTTACTGCCCCAGTCTGTACACTGTAATAATGTGTCTTACTGTCCCAGTCTGTACACTGTAATAATGTGTCTTACTGTCCATGTCTGTACACTGTAATAATGTGTCTTACTGCCCCAGTCTGCACACTGTAATAATGTGTCTTACTGTCCGAGTCTGTACACTGTAATGATGGGGCTAACTGTCCCAGTCTGTACACTGTAATGATGTGTGTTACTGTCCCAGTCTGTACACTGTAATTAGGTGTCTTACTGTCCCAGTCTGTACATTGTAATAATGTGTGTTACTGTCCCTGTTTGTATACTGTAATGATGTGACTTAGTGTACCAGTCTGCACACTGTAATAATGTGTCTTACTGTCCATGTCTGTACACTGTAATTATGTGTCTTACTACCCCAGTCTGTACACTGTAATAATGTGTCTTACTGTCCCTGTTTGTATACTGTAATGATTTGTCTTACTGTTCCAGTCTGTACATTGTAATAATGTGTCTTACTGTCCCAGTCTGTATACTGTAATGAAGTGTCTTACTGTCCCAGTCTGTACACTGTAATGAAGTGTCTTACTGTCCCAGTCTGTACATTGTAATGAAGTGTCTTACTGTCCCAGTCTGCACACTGTAATAATGTGTCTTACTGTCCATGTCTGTACACTGTAATTATGTGTCTTACTGTCCCAGTCTGTAAACTGTAATGAAGTGTCTTACTGTCCCAGTCTGCACACTGTAATAATGTGTCTTACTGTCCATGTCTGTACACTGTAATTATGTGTCTTACTACCCCAGTCTGTACACTGTAATAATGTGTCTTACTGTCCCTGTTTGTATACTGTAATGATTTGTCTTACTGTCCCAGTCTGTACATTGTAATAATGTGTCTTACTGCTCCAGTCTGTATACTGTAATGATGTGTTTTACTGTCCCTGTTTGTACACTGTAATGATGTGTCTTACTGTCCCAGTCTGTACACTGTAATGAAGTGTCTTACTGTCCCAGTCTGTACACTGTAATGAAGTGTCTTACTGTCCCAGTCTGTACACTGTAATTATGTGTCTTACTGTCCCAGTCTGTACATTGTAATGATGTGTCTTACTGTCCCAGTCTGTACACTGTAATGATGTGTGTTACTGTCCCAGTCTGTACATTGTAATAATGTGTCTTACTGTCCCAGTCTGTATACTGTAATGATGTGTCTTACTGTCCCAGTCTGTACATTGTAATAATGTGTCTTACTGTCCCAGTCTGTATACTGTAATAATGTGTCTTACTGCTCCAGTCTGTATACTGTAATGATGTGTTTTACTGTCCCTGTTTGTACACTGTAATGATGTGTCTTACTGTCCCAGTCTGTACACTGTAATGAAGTGTCTTACTGTCCCAGTCTGTACACTGTAATGAAGTGTCTTACTGTCCCAGTCTGTACACTGTAATTATGTGTCTTACTGTCCCAGTCTGTACACTGTAATTATGTGTCTTACTGTCCCAGTCTGTACACTGTAATGAAGTGTCTTACTGTCCCAGTCTGTACACTGTAATGATGTGTTTTACTGTCCCTGTTTGTATACTGTAATGATTTGTCTTACTGTCCCAGTCTGTACACTGTAATGATGTGTCTTACTGTCCCTGTGTGTATACTGTAATTATGTGTCTTACTGTTCCAGTCTGTACACTGTAATAATGTCTTACTTCCCCAAAACTGTACTTATAAGCAACACTGTTGTGATCTGTTTGTTGATATCATATGTCTCATTGTCTCAATCTTTAAAATGAAAATAGGTCTCACTTTCTTAAAGGTACACTTCAATTATGCATCTCACTGTTCCCGTCTGCACATTGTAATTTAAAAGCCTTAGGCTTCAGTTTAATTTGAAAAATGGTCAATCTCTGTTGGTAGTCAAATCATAAAATTGAGAAAACCCTCAATACAATTGAATATATTTTGGTGGCTTTTGTAAAGCTGGAATTCTACGTTCAAATGTCTTGCAATGCTAAATAAAAATAGATAAACTATAACATATAACAGGTATACAATAAGTAAATGCATACTTACCATTGGTCCACAGGTCACCTGATATGTTCCAATTAGTAAAGCCAAACAGGTAAGCACATTCCAAAAGATTTCCATATTTAACATGTTCATGATTGTTAAAATTTATAATTTACTGATGGAAAAAAATGTAAATTTTTTATAAAATAAAAGAAACTTTATCAAAATGTACAACTTAATGACAAATCTTTAGAATTACAAAGTCAAACTCCTTTTATGTTTTAGACAATATAAAAAATCACCTAATTTTTATATTTGTTAACTTGTTTTAACTAAATATAAATTAGCTAATGAGACCAATGTTTCAAAAAACCATGCTAAAGATATAAAAAATAAAAATATATCGATGATTTTAAAATTGAAATAGAACTGTTTGGAATGTGCTTGCTTCTCAATGATTTGTTCACAGCTTTTCATGGACGGAAATGTCTTGCATATCTGAAATGAAAAGAAAATAATGAAATTTACATAGATTTACATGAAAAACCTTAACAAATGAGTAAATGAATTCTAGAATGCAAACATTTAGGTCTATTCTTCAAGATTTAACACTTTTAAAAGTGAACAGAATAATACCAAAAAGGTAATACCGGTACTTTAATTCAATTTTACTGTTTACAGAGCTTTACAGTTTTTGACAGATTTTATTATTATTATTATTATTATTTCTTACATACCATATTTAAATTTCCAACCATAAGAATTTTATGATTGCAAAGTTAGACCTTGCTCTTTAGTTCTGTTTCTCATGGACTTCTTTAGTATTTATTCATTAATTGCAGAAGTAGGTATAGTCATATCTGTGCTTTATTCTTTAACCTAAAACAACTAAAATTTAGGAAATGAATAATTAATACAGTATACCCAGCATATCAATATTATATGGTATTGTGATTGATTGCATATTGTTTCATCAATTGGTATATAGGTAGATATGTTGGTAGCACTTTTTAGGATAATATATTTTTAAAATAATTACATAATTTGTTTCTAGAAAATGCAGTTAAAGCCCAATGTCTTTTTGTTTCTAGTTATTTGTTGTAACTGTTAGTAGGTGGGTTCTTCGGGATGTGGGTGTTGAATGTGGTTGAAACAGCTAAAAAAAATGCAAACACCAAAAAATAACACAAAGGGAAAGATTTTTGCCACTTTACGGTACTTTCTATATCACTAACAGTTTGTCTACAAAAATACAAAACAAGTTTCTTTTCTGCACAGTGTGGACAGTGGAGTAATGGTGTTTAACGCCCCAATCAGGACATTTTTACTTTTATAATAATGCCATCAGTTCTGGGATATTGGAGGAAAGTAAAGTATTCAGGGAGAACTACCAATCTTAATTAAGCCTATGACAAACTTTCTAAAACTTGGATCTACCCCAGCAGGATTCCAAACTCTGGTGCTGGGAGGCACTTAAGTGCACTCTTAACCACTGAGCCCCCCCCCTCCCCTTCCTTAAAAGAGAGATTTTTCATGAAATAAAGAATGATTAATTGTTCAAAGTAAGTTATTGATCTCAGCAGGGCTGGCAAAGAACCAGTATTTCAAAGTTTTCTTTCTGCATATACATGTATTATCTTTAAAACATTGACATCATGAATGGAAACTATTGTTACATACTAGTAGTAGTTTTAATATGCTGTTTCATTTCTGTGGAGAATCAAGTTTAAGTACATTAATTCATAGGAGCCATTGTAGGTGAGTGGTCTTTAGCACAGGTGATGATCACATTGCCTCCAACCAATTATAGGTTTAAACCCAACTTGGGATAGATCATAGTGTAAAAAAGTTTGTCATATCTCCAGTTTCCTCCACCATCTTAGAACTGTCACCTCAATATAAGTGTAACAGGAAAGAAAAAAATGCATGGTCAGACCAGGGATCGAACCCAAGACCTCCCACACTATAGGTGGGTGCTCTAGCTAGCTACCAACTGAGCTACCCAGACTGCTACATTCCTCCCCTGTTATTCTTGGGTTTCCCGTGATCCTATGGGAAATCTCACCCTTAATTACCTTGAATGGACTTTTTATGGCCCGCAATTGCAAGTCCACCACTTCTGAGGACCACACTGGCCACCAAATGGAACAGGAAGGAGAAAAAATGCAGGGTTGGACCGGGGATCAAACCAAAGACCTCCTGCACTATAGATGCAGTCTACCAACTGGCTCAGCTACCCAGACTGCTACATAAGAAAAAGAATTTTACTAGGGTGCAAAATATCATTCCTAGCTCCACTCAAGTAATATATAAATTCAAACAGAATTCATATATGCTTCATCATAAACCGATGATACATGTAAAATACCATTTTATAATTGTAACATTGTATAGACAAGGGCATTAAAATGTCAGTCCCAGCAGTAACCTGGAACTGATAAATGTACAACATATTAACAGTTAAGTCAAGCAAAAAGACCATGGGCCTTAAGGGTCACCTGACAATATGTCCCAATTGTACAATTGATAATAAATGTAAAATTTTTACAGACACTTTTCAAGTTTTCCCAGTCAAAATAATCAATCAGTAATATCTAGTCACAGTCCATTTATCAAAAGCTAAAATACATGTAGTAAGTAAAGAACTATGGATAATTTCCAGATGATTAACCATCGCAGTATACAGTGGTTTCAATATACTGTTTGCTGACCGTCATTTGACCTTACCAGCGTTTGTGCAGCCCTGGTCTATACAAAAACTTAATAGTTTTCAGGATAATTAACAATTTCAGTATTCTTATGCAGTTATGACTTTGACCTTTGAACCTATGACCTCGAACTATATATCAAAATGGTTATCATATTAATACCTTCAATATTCTAATATACATGCCTATAAAAAAAGTTAAAAGTATTCAAGCTACTTTTCAAGTTAATTTATTATTTATATAAGGTTGGGGTATACAGTTAGTACAAACGCTCAAAAGTAGTGCTTATAAAATTACAAATCATTCCTCTTACAGCCCAGTTTTTGGAAATAGAACGTGCTACAGATAAAAAATGTAGCCTTTAAATTCAGTTTAAACAAATCTAAACTGAAACAAATATGATTTTGGAATCATATTTATTAAACGGTATTGTGTGTACTTTCAAATGGTATAGGATTTATCACCACTAGGATTTCTGATGGCAGGGCAGCTTAAGATTGAAAATCGCAATTGAAAGGTCATATCTGCCCAAAAATGGCAAAGAAGTGTCCCATGTTCAAGGCAAATTTGACAGACAGCTTTTACAACAAATAACCATATGCTTCAAAAATTCCCATATATGGGAAGTGATTGTTTCAAGTCAGACAATGATAAGTCATGTGGCCTTGAGCAAAAAATATAGTCCCTAACATGAACATTTTATATACCAATTTTTGGCTTATGTAAAGGCCCTCTGAGCTTTCCTATACATTTTATCTCCATATATGGCTGATATTAGTTATTGTACTGCACGTTTACATGTAAATAATGCCAGCCAACAACATGCCTAATTCTATCGCACATGCAAATAATCACTTTGCTTTTTTTAACCGGAAAATACATTATTCACATTTCAAATTAGAAATATTTCACTGTTATTAATAACAAGGTAATTTTATAGTCTTACAAGGACCTTATGATGTCAGGTATCTAATAAATATCCATACATTGTCAAAATGTTAAACAAATTGGCTACCACATAAATGTAAAATTTTATCGAAAAATGTGCATTTTCACATAAAAAAAAGGTGCATAAAAAGGGAAATAAAGTCTTTTAATACATCATGTGAAAAAAAAAAAGAAAGCGCTTTACATAAATGCAATACAAATAATGGAAAAATAAGCTTGTTTGAATGAATTAATCTTTAAGCAATATAATAAAAAGGTTCTAGAATAGCATTACAAAAATTTGTTAACACTGAACACAAGAGGCCTAATAGGGCCTATATTGCTCAACTGGCACACAAATTGCATCACGTTTTGTGAAAAGTGGGGCAACCAAATATTATTTAGAACAAGAGGTCTAGTGGGCTTTAATGGTCATTTGAGGAAATCAGAACTGTGGTTGATGCTTATAATTGAAGGAGACATGGTCTTGAAATTAGTAATGGAGGGAAAGTAAGCAAAGATTTTGTGTATGCAAGTCAATGAATAATCATTGTATGACAAAAATAAGAACGGTTAACACATTATTATTACATATCAAGCTATAGCCAATGTTTCACTTCAGGGGAACAGCAAGAATTCTACTGAATTAAATTTGCTGCTTGGTTAGCTTTTTATGGTGCGGAAATATATTTTCAAAAAGCTATAATTTGCTAAAGTTCCATCTTGGTCGAAGCTGTATTCAGAATTTCAAGAAGGAACATTTTACCTTTGCAATCATAATTAAAGCGCCTGAGTAAAATCTGTTGCAAATGGAATTTGCATAGCATTCTTATTTACAGAAATTGGGACTTTTAACACAAAAAGGTCAACAATGGCTATTTGTGTGTTTTTGCTATTTATAGTTACAGTGGCCATTTTGGATGTCAGACAGGATCGCCTGTACAAATGTTAGTCTACCCAAACTAAGAACCTTCCACACCGAATTTGGTCCCAATAGACCATTTGCCAATTAAATGTTCCGAGTCATCGTGAATCATTTTCCTATTTAGATATTACAATGACGGGGGACAAAACCTCTGAATTTTCGTTTTTTTTTCATACAAAAGCACTGTTTTTACCAAGTGTAATTTCTATGTTGTCATTTTATTTAAAAAGTTTACCAGACAAGCCTAAATACAATTGAGACATTATATGCAAAATAAAATGGTTTAAAAGATGAAAATCTTATTTTAAACTTTTTGTTTGCCAAGAGAAGTCATGTTTTATGTAACGAAAAACCCCGAGAACTGTCCGGTCAAGTTGTAAAATCTTAATAGAAAACCGATTCATATTTCGGTCGGAATTTTAATTGGCAAATCCAGTATTGGCCCAGTGGTTTCAAAGGAGAAGATTATAAAGTTTAGCATGCATGCACATACTTAAAACCATGTCATAAGCTCAGCTGGCTAAAGCCAGTTGAGGTAAAAATGAATTAGTGTTGGATGAACCATATACATGTAACCGTGATTTCTGTCAAAATTTTAATACTGCTATCGAAGTTGAGGAAATGGTAAATGTCAACGATTACCAGTTTTTGTGCATTCGACGCATATTTCGGGTAACATAACCCTCATCAGGTCATTTTATAATTAAAATTGAACAAGGTTACATGTTTTTTTTTAGGCCAATTTTTGCTTGAATACTTAACAATTTAATGGTTTTTATTCAAATTTAATTTGTGAGTTAGTATAGAAAAATGGATTTTAATGTGTAACTTGAGTTGACACATCAAAATTTTCACACAAAATATGGTATCCAGAGTCATTTCCCTTAACAAACAGCCTCAAATAGTGTTTTTTAAACTCTGTAACATAAGTTTTAGCTGTGTTTATCATATCAAACTTTCTAGTTACAATAATTGTATCTCAAATAATCAAATGATGCAAGGAAATTTTCAAATGTAACCTTTTTTTTTTTTTTTAAGACCCATCAAACATGCTATCTCATTCAATTTTGTTTCAAAAATTTGGCCTCAAGTACGTTTTGTCAAACCCAGCATCTTCAAAAATAACACTTACATCTCTTCAAACCTTCTTTGCTACAATAATTTTAACCAGGACAATAAAATGATGCAAGAAAATGTACTAGAATGCATGTTCTTGTTAGAATTATAGAAACCCCAAAATGCTATCTCATTCTTATTTGCTTTTTTAATTTAGCCATTTGGCATGTTCAGTAGTTTGTCAAAACCCATATCGTCAAAATTAGCAGTCACATTTTTTCAAATACTAACTAGTTACAATAAATGTAACTTGGACAAGTACATAATGCAAGAAAATTTGTCAAATTAATGTCACTGTCAGAATTTTTGACCCCCAAGTATGCGATATCATCCAGTTTTGCTACATAAATTTAGCCTCAAATAGATTTTTTCAAACTTTGTTACTTAAAAATTAGTGGTCACATTTCTATGATCCTTATTAGTTACAACCAATGTAACTTGGACAATAATATAATGCAAGAAATTTAGATATAATATGTACCTGTGAGATTTACATGCTATCTCATTCTAATTTTTCACTATTTTGGTTACGGTTATCCACTTAAAAAGGAAAGTTTGCAATTTTCCCCTTATCAGAATCTTTTGGACCTTTTATACGATATAGATAAAACATTTAAGAATGTGTTGGTGATAAAATAAATTCTGTTGCAATTAGTTCTAGGTTCAACCCTTTTTTCCGCTAGATCACAGGAGTCTGAAATTTTATCCGTAATATATCTTGGTACCTGAATTCGACGAGAACCTGAATTCGACGGGAAAATATACGTGCAATTTTCACGCGATCGTGCACACGTGCAGAGAGCGAGACACAACCTCGAACATCTCTGGTCGGTGAAGTTTCATCAGCGTAAAAAAGATCGAGAATGGAGATTCGCTTGGTAAGTATACATTGGAAAATTGAAAATCAAGGTACCTAACCACTAAATGACTTAAGGTAAAAAAAATCCCCATTTTGAACCTCATTTTTTCTATAAATAACCCACATTTTAATACCTGTTTAAGAACGCCTAGGTAGATCGGCCATTTTGGTAAATGACGTCATTCGTTGAATAGGAAATCCCCGCCTTGTCAGAAATAAACTAAGGGGGCCCGTACCTGGCTTTCTTATCACAAAACGCAACTTTTTGCATTGTTTCATATTAAAGGGCTGGATGTGGCTTTCTTTTCTTTTTAGGCAAAAGAATACAGGAAAGGGAAATATAGGTCAAACTACAACATAAATGATATGTCAAAGTCCTATTTGTTGGTTAAAGATAAGGGGGTGTCTGTGGAGAGTGCAGCCAGGAAATGTGGGGTTCCAGTGACCACCCTGAAAGACAGAGTGAGGGGGAGAATTAATATTGAGACAATAAAATCTGGGCCTTCACCACTTTTTTCCCTTGATAAAGAGTTAAATTTTTTTAACCATATAAATATCATGGCTGAAATAGGGTATGGTTATACCAGAAGAGAGACTTTAAACCTAGCCTTTGACTATGCAGTCCATCTAGGATACCGAGATCAGGACCACCCACTAAGTTTTCGTTGGCTGAAGAATTTCTTGTCTAGGTGGCCTGCTATGAAGGTACAAAAACCCCGTAAACTTGAAGCTGTGAGGGCAAAGTGCACATCTAAAGAAGTAATTGATAGGTACTTTAAGGAACTTAAAACAATTCTTGATAAATATAACTTGAATGATCAGCCAGGCAGAATTTTTAATGTAGATGAAAAAGGCATCACAACTGATTATAAACCACCTAATGTTGTAGCAGGCACCAATTTTAAAGTTCAGGCAGTTGTAACTGGAAAGTCCAAGACAGTGACTGTAATAGGTGCCGGGAATGCTATTGGCAATCAGGTTCCTCCCTTTTTGTTTTTCCGGGTCAAAGAATGATGCCAGAATTGTTGGATGGTGCTACACCTGGGGTGCAAGGAAGAGTATCACTTAGTGGTTGGTCTAATTCTGAAATTTTTGATGAATACATGAAGGAACATTTGATTAATTATTTACCAGCACGTGATGCATCCAATAAAGTCCTTGTTATGTATGATGGGCATAAGAGTCATGTTTCTTTGGGCATAATTGAGTGGGCCAGGAGAGAAAATATTATTCTATTCGTTTTGCCTCTACATACAAGTCACCTATTACAGCCTTTAGATGTTGGAGCTTTTGCACCATTTGAAATAGCTTGGGGTCAAGCATGTCACATTCATTTACGCAACAATGGAATCAGTGTCATAACACGCCATGAAGTTTGTAAGATTGCTTGTCGTGTTTATACAAAAACACTTACACCATCAAACTTTCAGTCTGCCTTTAAAAAATGTGGTATTTTTCCATACAACCCTGATGTTATACCTGAAGTTGCTCTTGCACCATCACAATCTTTTCCTGTTGATGATGTACTAACCTCTGCCTCTGTCGTCGATGTGGAATGCCCTACTACAGTTGAACCTTCTGATGTAGCAATGGCTGTTGAGGAAGAAAAAGCTAACTCACCTAATGTCCCCGCACCTTCAGATTTCTTTGATAAACAGGGGGGTGAAGTACTTAAAAATTTGAAGGTCAGGAAAGTCCGCAAAACACTGAGCAAAGTGGTTGGGGGTAAACCAATTACTGAAGATTGTGTCATGGAAGCAGTTCAAAAGCATTATGCAGAGCAGAAGAACCCCAAAAAGTCTATAAAAATGCTGTTAATGAGTCGCAAGTGGCAGGGTGCTCTGGGAAGGGAAATAAAAGGAAAAGGCCAGTTGAAACTTTACAAAATAAAAAGAAACCTAAAAATGGAAAATCAAGTAATGTTGCAGTCAGTAGTAGTGATGATGGTGATTCTTCTAGTGATGAAATCCAAGAAGAAGAGAAATGTTGTATATGCAAAATGTTTTCAATGCCTGGTACCAAATACTCTGTTGTATTCACAAAGTGGGTACAGTGTGAAAAATGTCCTCACTGGGTTCATGTACAAACATGTACTCCATCTAGAGTGATAAGGAGAGGTGACATTTATGTCTGTCCTCACTGTACATCTGAATAATAAAGTGACAACAGAGTAAAAAAAATCTGTAAATATGTTACTATTTAATAGTTTATGTTATTTTTTAAACTTCAAGTTCTAACCCCCTGCCACTTTGTTGAAATAACTGACATGACTATAAAATTGGGAACAATTGACAAAGATAATGATGTACTATAATATGGAAAGAAATATAAGTAGCGGCAACATATTTTTTCTTGAGGAATGAGCCACCTTACCCGAGTCTGACACTATCGTCGAAAACCGGCACACGATGCAATTTTATACACCAGGTAAGTGATGACTTATTTTTATCGATTTCTTTCAATTTTTAAAAAGTAAACATTATGTTTTTAGGTAAGTTATAGGAAAATGGATAGGTAAAAATGGTAAGAAAATATAAATTACAAATTTGCAAGAATAAACGAAATTTTACGACATTTTCCGTTACATCGTCGAATTCAGGTACTACGAGGGTATAAAATGTCCATATATAAGAAAAAAAACCCACTATCACTGTTTTTTTTAGTGATAGTGGGTTTTTTTCTTATATATGGACATTTTATATATTACGGATAAAATTTCAGACTCCTGTGGCTAGATTAATGGACTATAAAGAAAATAAAATCAAACAAAATATTTTTACTTGCTTGTACCTAGTCGTGAGATAGTTATCTTCATCAAGAACAAACAGACTGATATGACGACAAGACTACTGACTGATCATAGCCAATCCTTTTCTAAATATAGACTGTTATATAGAAATCCCCGTTTCTATAAATAGACTTCTTCTTGGATCGAGATTTTCCTCGATTATTTTCGAGAACCACTATTACGTTTTCAAGGTACCGGTATTAGATCTTGAATTATAAATGTCTATCTAAAATGAATGTTATTTAAAAATAATTAAAATGAAAAAAGAACATGTGTCATGTTACACATTTTGTTCTCAGTTTTGTAGTGGTTTACTTTTTAGTTTTTTCCTTATATTTTGGTGGGAGTTATTCCTCTTTGTCTTTAAAAACTTATCTTTTTGAAGTATCTATAAGACAATGAGTGTATAAACAAGCTTTTCATTGCTCCAGGCTATTTTCCGAAGATGACCATGTGGACATGCCATGTTGGATCACATTTTTTATGACTTTAGTGCCTCTTTAAACCCTCACCATGTAAGACTTTTATCTATTTTCGCTATCAATTATAGGTTAAATATCTTTAAATATATTTTATCAGTGTATTTTTGCAATTTAATTTCATGCTTTCTCCTCAGTTCATTTACAATTTTATCATTGTTGTTATTCCAGATTCGAATTATTGTTATTTTTTTGTACTTGTAGTGAATTTACCACATACACAAATATTATATGCATACTCAACTGAAATTCAACTATATATAAACAACTAGCATATATATATATGGGTTATCTTTTATGTTTTGATACTGGTCAAGAACATAACAGTAAATTCAATGAACATAATCAAGAGGCCACGTCATTGAACTTGTCAGTTTCCATCACTTCAGTGCATCACTACGGTCACATCGTTATATTTAGATATGAGTCAGTCAGTACAGTCAGCACGCATAAGGAAGTTAACAATGAAAGCCAGTGAGGCCTATATATTGCAAGTGCTTGAACATTCAAGAATTTTGTCAAATATCGCCAAAAATATAAATCGAATAATTTCCTAATATCCAATCATAAAAGCAAATGAACCTGATAAATTAGTTGAAGTAGAAAACGAGCTAAAATCTGAGCTCTTCAAGTATGATAAACAATCTGCCATATTTATTGGATATTTAACTAATCTTCGCACAGAAGAAAGCTTAAATAAACTGTCTTCGCATAAAATTGTTAGGGAGTCAATTGAGTTCAAAGTTGAAATAGTATTAAAGGATATTAAGGATTTAAAATCATCAAAGTCTAAAGCTCCGTCGGAAAACAAGTCCACAAAATCCTCCGAACATTCTCGTTCAGTCAAGTCTAAACACACTTATTTATCATCAAGAGCATCATCACGTCAATTTTCTGATATGCTTTTAGAAAAAAAGTCAAGGCGGAAGCTGAAAAGGTCAAATTAAGATTTGTCGAAGAAAAATCAAAATTGAAACTTGAAGAAGCATCTTGGCGCTTAAAACAGGAAGTTCTAGATCAGAAATGTGATACAGCAATCGCTGAAGCAGAATATAATGCTTTATTACAGTTAAGTGAAAGTGAAGGTTCTGATAATCAGTCGCTCTTAAGCAACAGAGAATCCCAAGATAGAACTCGAGCTTACGTTGAAGAGCAAAATCATATGCGTCTAGCAGAAAATGATGTTATAGACCCAAGACCAAATGTATCTTCTACTCCTAGGGGTCAAACACCCATAGTTCCAAAACATGATGTCGCCTTAAGTTTATCACTAGGTGAAAAGTTTGACATTAAAGCTCCTGTATTTGTAGATAATTGTGAATCAAGTGTTCCTTCCTTTGATAATAGATATGAGTCTATTGTACCTCAATCTTTGCTAAATCCTGATGTTGCGCCATTTACACCAAAGCTTGAAAAAACATTTGACACTTTCTCTGTGGACTTCACCAAGTTTGTGTTGAAAAAAGAAATGCTAACCTCAAGGCTAACCAGGTTTACAGATCAACCAGAATTGTAAATATAATGACTGAATTATCAGTCAATCCTTCTGAAGAACTTGATCTTTAATTCAGTCAATCCTTCTGAAGAACTTGATCTTCTCATCAAATGGCTAGGTCCCCAGTCTGTTAAATATGCTACCAGTTTGAGAGCGTCAAATGCTAACAATCCAAAAAAGGGTCTAGATCGTGTCTGGGAAAGGCTCGATGAGAGGTATGGGAGTCCTTAGGTAATCGAAGCCATTCTGAAACAGAAATTGGAGAAATTACCTAAATTGTCACTTAAGGATACATCCAAATTTTATGACCTGACTGATATTTTATGTGAAATAGAGTCAATTAAAGACAATGAAAAATACAGCCTGCTTTTTTCATATTTTGACACTTCATCTGGAATTAAACCAATAATAACCAAATTACCGTATTCAATTCAAAGCGAGTGGATTAATCACGCCAGCAAATATAAAAAATCAAATAAAGTCTCTTTTCCACCTTTTTCTGAATTTGTCAGTTTCATGCGTGATATCAGTACACTGTTAAATTACCCTGGTTTTTCATATGAATCAAGCACAATGCCACCTAACAACAGTACTTCTAATCGTGGCGCTCAAAGAGGACCTCGTATTATATCCAATAAGACTGAAATTGCTTCAGAGACGTCTTGTGCTCAGCGAGTTGACTTACACAAAAAATGCCCTCTACATGGTTCAAACCATACTTTGAACAGTTGCAGGGATTTTAGATTAAAAACTTTTCAAAATCGCAAAGCTTTTCTCAAGGAGAATAACATTTGTTTCAAGTGCTGTGAATCGAATAGTCACCAAGCTCGAGATTGCAAAGTTCAAATAAAGTGTGTCATTTGCCAGAGCAATAGACATCTCACTGCCTTACATGTTGAGAAATCTACAGGAAACTCTGGACAGGTTGACGACGGGGAGAAAACTCAAGTAAATCCAGAATCTGACTCTAACGCCCTTCTACGTCTCTCTGTACATTAACTGACAAAGGTCAAGGAAGGTCATGTGCAAAAATTGAGCTCGTTAACGTATATAACAAGTTCAACCCAAACGATACTCAAAGAATGTATGCAATCATTGATGATCAGAACAATCACAGTCTGGCCAGTACCGAGTTTTTCGAATTTTTTCACATAAACAGTGAACCAGTTGAATATGAATTGCAGTCTTGTTCTGGTACAAATAAACAGTTAGGTAGACGTGCTTCAGACTTTGTCATTGAAAGTATTGATGAGACTGTGTCCTTAAACTTGCCTACTCTCATAGAGTGCAACGAAATTTCAGATATTAGACACGAAATCCCTACGCCGGACATTGCTTATGCCTTCTCTCACTTGAGACCTATTGCAGACTTCATTCAACCTCTTGATTCAGAAGCGCATATTTTATTGCTTATTGGGAGAGATTTACTTCAAGCGCATCATGTCCTCGATCAGGTTATTGATGATCCAAAGCAGCCGTTTGCACAGCGAACTCCTTTAGGTTGGGTAATTGTAGGCGACACATGTCTTGGTGGTGTCCATTGTCCTTATATTGATAGTGTTAACAAAACTAACATTTTAAAGAACAATACAACTTCAATTTTTAAACCTTGTACTAATCAGTTCTTAGTCAAGGAAACTATTGGTGATAGTATAAATGCAGACATAAATTCCTCTTTTTTTGACAAGCATGAAAATGATGAGAAAACCGGGTTATCTGAAAATGATCTAGATTTTTTGGATATCATGGAAAAGGAAGGTGTCAAAGATGCTAATAGTAATAGGCCAGCTCCGCTACCCTTTAAGAAGCAAAGGAAACGATTACCAAACAACCGAATGCCAGCCTTAAAACGTGCCATGATATTGCATAACAGTATGGTCAAAAATTCTCAAAAACAAAAACATATGATGGAATTTATGGACAAGATATTTTCTAAGGGTCATGCAGAGATAGCTCCACCTGTGGCAAATGATGAAGAAGTATGGTATTTGCCTATATTTGGGGTTTACAATCCTAACAAACCCAACAAAATTCATGATGTTTTTGACTCTTCAGCTCAATTTGAAAACATATCGCTAAATGATGTATTGCTATCAGGACCAGATCTTACAAACAACTTGTTAGGGGTGTTAATGCATTTTAGAATGGAGATAGTAGCTGTCACTGCAGACATTGAACAAATGTTTTACTGTTTCAAGGTTCATGAACATCACAGAAATTTCTTAAGGTTTTTCTGTTACAGTGATAATGATTTCAAGAATGAGTTGACAGAATATATACTAGCGGAAAAAAGTAACTGTGCATCAATAAAATTTTTAATTTTGCTATTATTACTAAATGTATAAATCTTAAAATTTGCACAAATGGTAAGTGTATATACCTCTATCATATCGCTCAGTCATTGCATCTATTGTCCGTGATTTTTACGCTTCATGCGCACGGGTCGGTTTTCACGCAATTTTCGCCCAGCATTTCAATGTGACAATATTTTAGGAATAATTTACTGTTGTTTGTTTGTTTGGACACCAGAAAACCAGAAAAGCAAGTTTATTCGGTTGAAAGCTTAGGCTAATAGTGTAATTCCTAGGCTAAATGAAAATGATCGCCTCCGCGCAATTGGTATGCTTGAGGCTGGTATGACCCAAAGCTTTGTCAATAGACATTTTGGTGTCCACAGAAACACTGTTTATGCTTTATGGAGACGATACCAACAGAATGGCACCAATAGAGACCGCCCTTGTTCAGGACGTCCACGCGTAAAGACACGTCAGAAAGACAACCATATCCGGCTTATTCACCTCCGTAACCGTTTCCAAACTGCCAGTACTACTGCCCAGAGCATTCCTGGACTAAGCCCAATCAGCCCCAGAACAGTACGGAATCGTTTACGGGAAAGACATATTCGCCCACGACGTCTGGCAATCCGTCCAATTCTACAACGACGTCATCGCTCAGCTCGTCTTGCATGGTACAGAACACATTTACGCTTCAATCGACGAGACTGGGCACAAATTATGTTCACAGATGAGTCCAGATTTCACTTGGACAGCTGTGACGGACGCTCCAGAGTGTATCGGCGCATTGGAGAACGTTTCCATGACGCGTGTATGGTGGAACGACGTTCGTTCGGTGGGGGCAGTGTAATGGTTTGGGGTGGCATCACAGCGAATGACAGAACTCCTCTGGTAGTCATCAACGGGAATTAGACCGGTGTATGGTACCGTGATGAAATCCTACAGACCCATGTCATCCCATTTATTCAAGGACAGCAACGTAATGTCACTTTTCAGCATGATAATTCAAGACCACACATCGCACGGGTTGCTGGAATTTTCTGGCACAGCATAACGTCAATGTGTTACCGTGGCCAGCCGTTTCACCCGACTTTTCTCCAATTGAACACGCATGGGATGAAATGAAACGCCGATTACATCATATGCCCAATCAGCCTGTTACATTGCAAGGGTTGGCCCAAGCGTTAGACCAGATATGGAACAACTAACCTCAAGCATTCTTTAGGCATTTTATCAACTCTATGAGGCGTCGCTGTCAGTCCTGTGTCAATGCTAATTGTGGTCACACACGATACTGATCTTGTGAACTGACTTTTACTATCTGCTATGTTTCTAGTCCCCTGCGTATGAAATAACAGTATCTGTAACCTTTTCAATGACATGAATTTGTAAAGAAATATCTAATAAACAAATACGAAATTATTCATTGCTTTGCATTTTCAAATTATTTTATAGTCTTACATTTCAGTCATGCACAGTTACTTTTTTCCGCTAGTATAGAATGACGGTGCATGTTTTTGGGAACACTCCTTCGCCTTCTGTAGCAACTTATTTCATGCGAAAATCAGCAGAGGATTATGATTGTCCGATTCAAGCAGATGTTCGCCATTTCATCGAAGTCGATGATGGACTGATTTCATGTTCAACTTCTAAAGAGGCTATTGAATTAGTTTCAAATACACAAAGGGCTCTGAAACAAGGTGGCAATCTTAGACTCCACAAAATTGCGTCCAATGATCCTGAAGTAATGAAAGCCTTCGATAAAAATGATTTAGCAAAGAATCTAATAGATTTTTGAAAATAGCGCAAATCTTCCATTACAACGCAGTCTTGGTTTTAAAGTGGGACTTAGTCACAGATGTGTTTACCTTCCGAGCTTCTAACTTAAATAAACCTTGTACTCGTAGAGGCATTTTGTCTGTCATCAATAGTTTATTTGACCCTATAGGTTTTATCGCACCAGTTGTCATCAGGGGCAAGATTCTCATGCGGAATATTGTAAAGAACGTCAAGAAACAGTCAAATTGCAAAGAAGTGCATGTTTTCACAGATGCATCCGAAAATGCCATTTCTTCTTCTGCATATCTCAGAACAGTATCTTCAGACGCTGATTTTCAAATAGGATTTATTCTAGGTAAATCAAAAGTAGCCCCCGAATCCGGACATAACATCCCACATCTAGAGCTGTGTGCTGCAGTTCTAGGCATCGAAATTGGTCGTATTATGTCAGAACAGCTCGGTATCAGCTTAGACAGTTTAAAGTATTATACTGACAGCAAGGTTACATAAGGGTACATATACAATAACGTTAGAAGATTCCGCATGTATGTATGTAACCGTGTGCGTTATATTCATCAATTCAGCAAGGCCACACAATGGTCATACATTAGCACTGAAGATAATTCAGCTGATCACGGTACTTGTTACGTTCATCCACAGAAACTGAATGACAGTCCTTAGTTAATCGGTCCAAATTGTTTACATCGCAAGGAAATGAATGATGAGATTTCCAAGCATTTCCATTGGTAGATCCTGACCAAGACAAGGACCTTCGAATCGTCTCAAACAAGTCTAACATTAAACCACAGCCAAGAAACAGTGCTTCAATTGTCGAACATTGCAAACGCTTTTCTAGTTGGTCAAACTTGATAAAGTCTGTATACGTAGCGTCTGCAAAATGTGTCGTAATGAAGCGTCTTACTGGTCAAAAAATTAAACCAGATGATTTATTATCAGAATCAGAAATATTCATCATCAAAAGCGCCCGGGAAAAAATTTTCGGGTCAGAGCTTCAAGAGTTCAAATCTGTCAAAAACTTTCTCAAAAACAATCCACTCTTGTCGCTTAATCCGATCTTAGATGATAATTGTATCTTACGGCTTGGAGGTCGTTTCAATGAGTCCGATTTATGTACGAATTACAAAAATCCAGTCATTATCTCTAGTAAATCTTATGTAGCTAGATTATTGGTTTCACATTATCATCAAAAAGTGCGTCATCATGGAAGACATTTTACAGAAGGTGCAATTCGTGACGCTGGATTTTGGATAATAGGAGCCAAACGCTTGATAACATCGATTTTTCACGATTGCATCAAATGTCGTAAACTCAGAGGCAAATTTGAAATCCAACAAATGGCCAACTTACCAACAGATCGTTTGACTCCTGGACCACCTTTTAGTTCTGTTGGAGTCGATGCCTTTGGTCCTTGGACTGTTATTGCGAGAAAAACACGTGGAGGTGTAGCAAATGCAAAACGATGGGCAACATTGTTTACATGCCGCACAACTAGAGCTATACATATTGAGGTTGTTGAGGAAATGACTAGTTCAAGTTTTATTAATGCATTGAGGAGATTTATCGCCGTCAGGGGGAATGTTAAAGAGTTTCGATCTGATAGAGGTTCAAATTTTGTTGGGGCAGTTAACGAATTGGGTATAGAATCAATCAATGTGGAAGACAGTCAGATTAAGTCATATTTGTCAGATACGGGAGCCGTATGGAAGTTCGATCCGCCACATTCCTCCCACATGGGAGGCATCTGGGAAAGAATGATTGGAATTACCCGAAAGATTCTCGATTCTATGTTGATGGATTTTTCATCGAAAAATCTCACACATGAAGTGTTAGTTACTTTCTTAGCCGAGGTATCAGCTATTGTCAATGCACGACCGATAACTCCAGTTTTAACTGACTCAGAAGCACCTGCTATCCTCAGTCCATCAATGTTGTTGACTCAAAAAAGTGACAGTGTTATTATTCCATCCGGTTCCTTCAATATCAATGATATGTATAAAGCGCACTGGAAACGTGTTCAAGCTCTATCGGATATATTTTGGAGTCGTTAAAAGAAAGAATACCTTCAACATTTACAAAAGCGTATCAAGTGGACAAATCGATATCCGAATGTTATGGAAGGTGATATTATTCTGCTGAAAGATTCTACTCATCGCAATAAATGGCCCATGGGCATTGTCGTTGAAACATACCTTAGTTCAGATGGATTGGTACGCAAAGTTAAAGTTAAAATCTCCAGAAATGATGAAAGCATCACTTACATACGTCCAGTTTCAGAGCTTATTGTTCTTTTTTTCACCCATGTCGGAAGGCAAGGATGTTTCAGTGTTAAATTGAATTCAAACGTTTGTTGTTTTAGTAAACACAGTTTTCTGGGCATAATAATCCCAATGTGTTTACATAAACTGCAAGGTTCTTGCTTCATTTGCGAGTGAACACACAGTGTTTTCGGGCATAATAATCCCGGTGTGTTTACTGGAACCACATAGGTTCTTCTTATAACTATTTTAAAGTTCTTATATTTGTTTTAATGGTGCATATGACCATTTTTGAAATTAGGTAAATTTCATTTATATAAATATTTCCGAGTTAGGTTTTTATGATATCAAAGATATCAGGCAGGGAGTGTCATGTTACACATTTTGTTCTCAGTTTTGTAGTGGTTTACTTTTTAGTTTTTTCCTTATATTTTGGTGGGAGTTATCCCTCTTTGCCTGTAAAAACTTATCTTTTTGAAGTATCTATAAGACAATGAGTGTATAAACAAGCTTTTCATTGCTCCAAGCTATTTTCCGAAGATGACCATGTGGACATGCCATGTTGGATCACATTTTTTATGACTTTAGTGCCTCTTTAAACCCTCACCATGTAAGACTTTTATCTATTTTCGCTATCAATTATAGGTTAAATATCTTTAAATATATTTTATCAGTGTATTTTTGCAATTTAATTTCATGCTTTCTCCTCAGTTCATTTACAATTTTATCATTGTTGTTATTCCAGATTCGAATTATTGTTATTTTTTTGTACTTGTAGTGAATTTACCACATACACAAATATTATATGCATACTCAACTGAAATTCAACTATATATAAACAACTAGCATATATATATGGGTTATCTTTTATGTTTTGATACTGGTCAAGAACATAACAACATGTAACAATTATCAAATTTTAGAAAACGAAAACTTTTTTTCATGCAGTTCCCGTTCGTATTTCTTTTTATCTCCCTCTGTCACTCTCTCTAATATTCGGTTTCTGCTGACCCCCTTCTCTTATTCTGTCAACAAAAACAATTTAGACATTCGATCTATTTACGATCTATATCCGAGAAGTTATTATTAAAAAAAATTCTGAGTTTGCTAAAAACTAACATATCTGCTTTACCCCACGCATTTTTATCAAGTAATTTAACAATATGCTTGCTCATTTAATCAACAGTCGTTGGAACTGAGGCCATGTGACTTTAAATAGTAGTTAAATTACCCCCCCCCCCGCCTTTCATTCATTCCGCGCGTGCGCGCGTGGTGTGTGTGTGTGTGTGTGTGTTTCTTTTCTTTGAAAATACTTTACCTGTACAATGTCTTATACGGTACCTCCATTATAAGCCCAGGGAGTAAATTAAGCCCAGGATACAGCCCGGGAACGTTTCTTGCGCCCAGGAAGTTTTACGACACTGTAGAGATGCAATTTTTACATAATTATTAAAGATAATACTGTATATTATCATGTAAAAATTTCATAACGATCCATGCAAAAATAAAGATGAATTTGAAAATTTACGGTTCAATATAGGCTACGACTAGGGGAGGGAGATAACTCGCATTGATACTTCCATATATAACAACAAATGTTGAGAAATAAGTTTGAAAAATCTAAGACAAACTATAA
The DNA here is from genome assembly GCA_029721355.1 of Tegillarca granosa. NCBI lineage: Eukaryota > Metazoa > Mollusca > Bivalvia > Arcoida > Arcidae > Tegillarca > Tegillarca granosa. The sequence goes on along the minus strand of CM056597.1, from coordinate 44,915,710 downwards.
TTGGGAAATGTTTAGAAAGCAGAGCAATTTTGTTACAAAATTAAAGAGAAAATCAATACAAAAGTACTTTTTAGAGCGATGTGCTGGTGGACAGATATCCAAGGATTTCTGGCCCACAATAAAAACCATTTTTATCTAAAATGCATATAACTGGGCAACAAAAAATTATATTAAAATGTGATGACACTTTTGTAAATGACACTAGCAAAGTGTGTAATACTTTCAACAACTTTTTTGTTAACGTAGCTGAAGGAATTGGGAAAGGAGTTTCATTTGATTAGGAAACACACCCAAGTATAAAAGCAATAAACGAAAATAAACCAGATATCCCTGTTTTTAATTTTCAACTTACCAATACTGAAGCTGTATCCAAAATTTATTCAAAAATAAACGTGAAAAAAGCCACCGGAGTTGACCATTTTTCTGCAAAACTTTTAAAGGCGAGTACCCCCGTTTTGACCCCTCACATAACTAGTCTTGTCAACTCTTCCATCAAAAGCAGTGGGTTTCCTGACAGTCACGTTGAAACTTGCACAAGTGGCATCTCTGTTTAAAAAATTAGATCCGTTGGAGGTAAAAAAACTACTGTCCTGTCAGTATACTACCAATATTATCAAAGGTGTTTGAAAAGATTTTTTCCGACCAATTATCAGAATATTTTTTAAAAAAATTTTCAAAATTTTTTATGCGCCTTTAGAAAAGGGCATGGGTGTCAAACAAACTTATTACGACTACTGGAGGATTGGAAAATAGCATTGGACAAAAATTATTATGTTGCAGCAATATTAATGGATTTATCTTAAGCTTTTGATTGCCTTCCACATGAAATATTACTTTGTAAACTGTCAGCATATGGTCAGTTATCCGAGTCATCAGTTAACCTCTTAAAAAATTACCTTTCGAATAGAAAACAGCAAATTAAAATTTAAGGTATTGTTAGCAAATATAAGAAAAGGTGTACCACAATGATCCATACTGGGGCCCCTCCTATTTAATGTCTTCATAAACGATATTTTTACTTTATTAAAAAAGGAACCTTATATAATTATGCAGATGACAATACATCATCTTTTACTCATTGTAATTATAATGCTTTAATTGATACTTTAGAAGAAGAAAGTCTTGTTTTAATAGATTGGTTTAAGATCAACTGTATGCAGGCTAACCCTGACAAGTTTCAGGCCTGGAAAAAGAACTCATAACAAAAATCCAATATTTAATATAGAATATTCCACAATCTCATGTGATAACATTGTAAATCTTCTAAGCATAAATATTAATTACCAGTTAAACTTTGATAGTCATATAATAAGCTTATGTCGTAAAGCGTCACAGCATGTTCTTAAACGTATTGGATCATATCTCTCTCGGCTTAACAAACTAACAATTTTTCACACTTGTTTTTTTATCCAATTTCAATTTCTGCCCTTTGGCTTGGCATTTTTGTTCTAAAACCAATATAAAAAAGCTCGAAAAAACTCAAGAGCGTGCACTTCGTTTTATCTACAATGACTATGACAGCTTAAACGAACAGATTCTCAATATTGCCAATGTTCCTTCTCTTCTCATCAGAAGAATGAGAACAATGGCAACCGAAACATTTAAAATACTACATAAATTAGCTCCTCTTTGTCTTCATGATTTGGTTCAGTTTAAAAACAGTAATTACAGCTTCAGATATTCTAATATTGTAGATTTACCTCGTGTAAGAACAACAAAATTTGGTAAACAGTCATTCATGTATAATGCAGCAACTCTTTGGAATGACCCGAACATATCAGATCACAGGGAAATTTTAATCAATTTAAAAATCTTTTACAGTCTTGGAATGGTAAAATTTGTAATTGTAAAGCATGTTCTTTTAATTAAAGTGACTGATATTGTCTGGTATGTCTTTTTAACATATGTTTTTTCTTTTTATTATTCTTGTAAACCTGTTTTAGAGCCTTTGCTTACTATGTTTTATTCGCTTTTAGTGCCTTTGCTTATTATGCTTAACTGCTTTTGGTGTCTCTGCTTATTATGCTAATTTGCTTTAAGTGCTTAGTTTCGGTATTTTTATTCTCTCATTACTTTATGTTTCATTTGCCATGTATGTTTTTATGCCTGATTTATGTTATTATGTTTGATGTATGTTTTATGCCTGATGTATGTTATTATGTCTGATGTATGTTTTATGCCTGATGTATGTTATTATGTCTGATGTATGTTTTATGCCTAATGTATGTTATTATGTCTGATGTATGTTTTATGCCTGATGTATGTTTTTATGTCTGATTTATGTTTTTATGCCTGATGTATGTTTTTATGCCTGATGTATGTATTATGTCTGATTTTTTTATGTCTGATGTATGTTTTATGTCTTTTGTATGTTTTTATGCCTGAAGTATGTTTTATTTCAGATTTATGTTTTTATGCCTGATGTATGTTTTTTTATGCCTGATGTATGTTTTATGTCTGATTTTTCTTATGTGTGAAGTATGTTTTATGTCTTTTGTATGTTTTTATGCCTGAAGTATGTTTTATGTCAGATTTATGTTTTTATGCCTGATGTATGTTTTATGTCAGATTTATGTTAATATGCCTAAAGTATGTTTTTATGCCTGATGTATGTTTTATATCAGATTTATGTTTTTATGCCTGAAGTATGTTTTATGTCAGATTTATGTTTTTATGCCTGAAGTATGTTTTTATGCCTGATGTATGTTTTTATGCCTGAAGTATGTTTTTATGCCTGATGTATGTTTTATGCCTGATTTTTTTATGTCTGAAGTATGTTTCATGTCAGATTTATGTTTTTATGCCTGAAATATGTTTTTATGCCTGATGTATGTTTTTATGCCTGATGTATGTTTTATGTCAGATTTATGTTTTTATGCCTGAAGTATGTTTTATGTCAGATTTATGTTTTTATGCCTGATGTATGTTTTATGTCAGATTTATGTTTTTATGCCTGAAGTATGTTTTATATCAGATTTGTTTTTATGCCTGAAGTATGTTTTTATGCCTGAAGTATGTTTTTATGCCTGATGTATGTTTTATGCCTGATTTTTTTATGTCTGAAGTATGTTTTATGTCAGATTTATGTTTTTATGCCTGAAGTATGTTTTTATGCCCGATGTATGTTTTTATGTCTGAAGTATGTTTTATGCATGATGTATGTTTTTATGCCTGATGTATGTTTTATGTCAGATTTATGTTTTTATGCCTGAAGTATGTTTTATGTCTTTTGTATGTTTTTATGCCTGATGTATGTTTTATGTCAGATTTATGTTTTTATGCCTGAAGTATGTTTTATGTCAGATTTATGTTTTTATGCCTGAAGTATGTTTTTATGCCTGAAGTATGTTTTATGTCAGATTTATGTTTTTATGTCTGAAGTATGTTTTATGCCTGATGTATGTTTTATGCCTGATTTTTTTTATGTCTGAAGTATGTTTTATGTCAGATTTATGTTTTTATGCCTGAAGTATGTTTTTATGCCTGAAGTATGTTTTATGTCAGATTTATGTTTTTATGCCTAAAGTATGTTTTATGTCAGATTTATGTTTTTATGTCTGAAGTATGTTTTATGTCTTTTGTATGTTTTTATGCCTGATGTATGTTTTATGTCAGATTTATGTGTTTATGTCTGAAGTATGTTTTATGCCTGATGTATGTTTTATGCCTGATTTTTTTTATGTCTGAAGTATGTTTTATGTCAGATTTATGTTTTTATGCCTGAAGTATGTTTTTATGCCTGAAGTATGTTTTATGTCAGATTTATGTTTTTATGCCTAAAGTATGTTTTATGTCAGATTTATGTTTTTATGTCTGAAGTATGTTTTATGTCTTTTGTATGTTTTTATGCCTGATGTATGTTTTATGTCAGATTTATGTGTTTATGCCTGAAGTATGTTTTATGTCTTTTGTAAGTTTTTATGCCTAAAATATGTTTTATGTCAGATGTTTGTTTACTTGTATTTGCATCTGTCAGTCAAAAGTTCTCTAGAGCTTGTGTTATTTGTATTTATATTATATACCGACTTTAAATAAACTTATCTTATCTTACGTTATCGATAACTCTGAAACATTTATTAATATATGTATAGAGTTAATCACTTGAAAAAAAATATATTAAATAATGATGGATATTATTAAGATCGTTATAGATATAGCTAAAGGCATTTGATAAATGCATGTAAGGTGTCTTCAACTATTTAGAAATGTGTCTTATATGACAATATAATTTAAATTGAATTATTTGCCAGTTGTCACCTGGTTTATTGTGATTAGGTTTTAATAGTCGTTTTTAAATTTTAGTAGATCTTAGAAACTTTTAAATTTACATGAAAGATGCTATAGAACAATTCCTATACATTTTAATTTGGGGCTCTAAATACTTGATTCGACGTAGGCATATTGTCCGAAAAGTAGCTTGCCGTCAATTAGTTTTAGTACATATATATCACATGATAATTTGCGCTATACTCACATGGGTTCTATTTGGTGTAGTTTCTACTATTGTTTTTCTAGACGCACATTTTACTCCAGCTTAAAAATGGCTCTCTCAACATAAGATCTCGTTTTTTGCTGAAATGAATATATAAATGTATGATAGAGCAAGATATGAATTTTGATTTCCATGGAAATAGTTTGTATTTTTATTTGTTAAATACGGTTATCTGAACAATAAAATAGTGTCATTTGATGTACTGAAATCATTATTATGTTTTCCCTCGGGATTGGTAGTACTATTGTATTGTCTTCTGAAAACATAATAATGCATAAGGAGTAAAGCTCTAAAAATAAGAACAAGTATGTTAGTTTGTTATAAAAATGATTTTGAAGATATACGTTTATAAGTTTGATTAACAATAATTTATCATGTAAGATTTTTACAGAGTCCGTACTGTTCAGAAAAATATAAAGGATGATTCTCAAAAAGCCGAGCCATCCGCCTATAGAATTCAAAATTTTAAACTTGTTGCAATAATATTAACACTTTAAACATACAAAAGAGAGTATCAAAACGAAACGGTTTTGAATATTAAAAGTTTGGTTAAACATTATATTATGTGTTTAAACATACATTTCAGAATACTGCATACTTCCATACAAATACGAAAATGTTGACAGAAATAACCGTGTTTTTAATTAATACACATATACCAAAACTTCTATTTTTCATCCTCTGTTTTCTAAATTTTGGTTGATGGAGAGGGAAGCGCCGGCATTGATGGAGAGGGATTAAGATAAAACGCACCCCCCCCCCTTAATCGCCTCAAACAATATACCTACTTGATATTAGCTAGCATACAATTTCCATATCATCTGCGATGGCTGTGTGGTACGACTTAGAGAGTGATAACTTCGAAGTCTTGGGTTCGAATCTTATATTTCCTCCGTTTTTTGATTTGTTTTAATTTACATGTATTTTATTTTATTGTGTTTTTTTTTTCATTTTTACAGTATTTGTCTCATTTAAACGCAGTGTATATGCTTCATCAACAAAGAACCCAATTAAATTACACACTGCTAAACTGAACACACTCCTGATTAAAACTAGTTTCAATACAAACAACATTATGATGTATTATCAGGCCACTGGTTAATACCCGTGCGTTTCCTATACAAGTTTAAGGTATATAAAGCAACATTATAAAGCATGTAAAATACGGAACTATTATCAGTGCAATGAAGACGCTGCATTAGTTCACAGGCGAAAATCATGTATTGTTAATTTTGCTCTTCACAATCACGTCGGGTAATAATAGTGAGCAAAGACCAATGACACATTTTCATATTAGGTTTTTGCCGAGTAACAATTTTGAGACGCCTTTATTTCGTTATTTTTATATAAGCACCCTAGGCTAAAATTAATTTGCATTTAACCTCGAATGATGTTGGGATATAAAGGTCTCCTAAAGGTGTAACATTGTTTATTGGCATTTTTCCTACAGGCGGATCGCTCGACCTATGAAACTCATCCTAAAAAAATTATAAAATCAATAATATAATTGCAACAAATGGTGGATTTTAGATAAAAAATACTTACGAAAAAAAATATATATCGAAAGGGAAATTTTTCAGAAATAATAATAGAAAAATGTTTTAAAAAATTAATAATTTTAATAACCATATTTGATTGATTTATCAACGAATTTATTCCAAAAATAATAATCATCTTTTGTTTTCAAAGTAGTAAAATCTGATCTTAGGATAAGCAGTTTAAAAATGTTGGATTAGCTCGAGTATCAGGGGTCTGGTGTAATTATCGGATTAACGACGCGTGTTCGGTCACCAGACAAATAAGCTCAAGATGGCGATCAAGCTTGTGGTCATGTTAGATAGGTCTGTAAAAAATGTTACAGTTTGACTGAGGATTATAAGTTTAAGAATATTATATCATAAGTATATGTTGCAAATGACGAATTAGTTTAAATTTGGTTTGTATTTACGGAAGTTTAGAATTTAGTTATTTTCTCCTAAACAATGCAAGAACAGCAAAAACTGCTCACTGGACATAAGGTATATATAAATTATGTGCTACCTTTCTCACCTGTATATGTTACCTGTAATTATCGATTGGTGATAGACTTACATGCTGTAGACCTTTGTATAATTTTATACATACCTGAATTTTTATATGTCGTTAGTTGTGACAAAAAATTGTTTGTATTATTATCATGAAATTCTTTTCATATTCAATGGCAAATTCAGCAGGTACAATTACCAGTACACTTATCGGTGCACATTCTGCTCTTTTAAATGACACGGACCTCATTGTGCAGCCCCCACAAGAACTTTCTCAGGTGCATACTCAGACGCCAGTTATGCAACTTGTTGCGTACCACACACCTGCACAACTCCCACATTTCGACCATTATATGCAACATAATATTATTCGCAGACTAGACTCTATAGAAGCACAAAACAAAGTAATAGAAACTAAAGTAAATAGACTTGATGAGATAGAAATTAATCTTAAAAATGTGTCAGAAAGAGTAGTTCATGTTGAAAAGTCCATAGCTGCGATCACTGCAAATGAGATGGCAATAAATGATAAAATGACAAAACACAAAATAATCAGGATGAAATAGCCAAGAAAATGGCCGATATTGAAAGTGAAGTTAGATCTCTAAGAACTCGGGTAAAAATCTTCTTATAGATAACAGGCAATTAAATGATCTAAAAACAAGCATAATGGACCTGCAACAAGAAAACAGCGAGTTGAGAGACCGTGTTATAAATATGCAGTCAAGGTCAATGAAAGACAATTTAATTTTCCGAGGAATAAATGAACAACAGGATGAACTTCCTGGAAAAGAAAGTACAGAAGACGTACTTAAGGACTTCATTTCAGAACATTTAAGAGTAACAGAAGATATACAAATAGAAAGATGTCACAGGTTTGGTAGGCGAATTAGAGGGCGACCGCGACCGATCTTTGCTAAATTTAGTCGGTTTAAACAAAGAGAACAAGTGCGAAAAAGTGCGGTAAATCGAGCAGGTACAAGGTGCAGTTTAAAAGAACAATTTCTACCCGAGATTGAGAAAGTTCGATGTTAGACTTAACATCAATGGCAAATTGTACGTCGACCCAGAACTGAAGAGAGAGAACTGGTGAAATAGCTAATGTTGAAGATCGTCACACCATTTCATTTATCCCGGACAATAGAACTTTAAAGAGAGACAGATTTCGGTCATCTACAAGCAGCGTTTCAGATAGAGACAAACGAAGGCGGGTTGAACAGTACATACAAGACGAACAAGGAGCAACAACAGGACATGAAAGAACGGAGAATGATGACAACAAAGAAGACAAGACGGACTATACTACAGAATAATGACACGGCGGAGGTGTAGTAGTTGCAGTTTCTACAACACAAAAACGGTTACATCTAAAAAAAACTTATCTATAAATAAAACAAACATACCAGTCCTTGTCCATATTACAATCCCAAAAACAAAGTAAAAACTTTGCAAACTGGCAAAATATGTGATACACGTGAACTTCCATCAAGGAAGTGAGGCCGGGTGCTCCGGAAGGGTAAGCACCTCCTGTCTAGCTAGCTACACCCGTCACTTGCAAGTCAATTTTGAGAATGAAAGGAACAAAGAACTATGGTAAGTCAAATATATCCAGTATAAGTTGGGATACAGTGACTACATACTTATCAACAATATTGTGATGACGGCCATAAAACTTTTTTAAGGGCCCTGATTAGCCTAGGCTTGCAATATCCTTGTGTCAACAATTTAATTGTAAGTAATTTGCTTCGTTGCAGAAAGTTCCCATAGTGAGAACAAGCTCTACCGTACCGTATTAACTGTGAAACATATACACCATACGCAGTAGAAGCAGGGATATTACTGCAAAGAAACGGAAAGTTGACAATAGAAAAATTGAAGTCATCGCGTTTGTCGTATAGCTTCAGATGTAACCTTTCATGGGTGTCATAATTGAGGTATAAGTCCAAATATGAAGCAGAACATGGAGAATCTGTCGTGTCTTTTATTTCAAGCTCACTTGGATAGATGACATTCACATATTCTCCAAATTTGTGATTATTTAGAGAAAGAACGTCATCTATATATCTGTATGTGTAGTTGAATGATTTAGCGACAGTCTTTTTTCCAGATTTGACAAGGTTCTGTAAAAATTCTGATTCATATGAATAAACAAATCAGAAAGTAAAGGTGCACAGTTTGTGCCCATTGATATACCGATTACTATATGCTCAATAAACGTATGCGGTTTAAGGTCAAAATTACTTTTTCCAGATTTTATAGACTTTGTTAATAGATTTGATATTTTATGTATTTCAGAAACTAAACTCTCTAATGTAGACGAACCTAATATTGTTGGCTATAAGGTTTTTAGTAAAGCACGAGGTTCAAGTAGATCTGGGGGAATCACGATATTAATTAGAATTGAAATTTTTCACTTGTTTCATGTAATTAAAAAAAGCAGTGAGGTTGTACTCTGGTTAAAAGCAAATTACATACACAATGGCGAGAATATAGTTTTTGGCGCGGTTTATATCCGGCCCGTAGACTCTCAATACTCAGATATTGAACATTTCCATGAAATTGAGAGGGGACTATAGAAATATAACAATATTTTTCTATTGGGCGATATTAACGCTCGAACCAAACAATTACAAGATTATGTCAATATTGAGAATGATAATGATTTATTTGATCTTTTTGAAGCTTATGATGATTAAAAAACACATTTTTCTGGATATGAATTGCTGGTTGACACAAACGTTCTCCTCTCCAGATCTTCTTGTGACAAGAAATCTCCAAACTCTTTTGGTTATAGATTTATTGAATTATGCAAAAAAGTAAACCTCTTTATAATTAATGGAAGGATGGGTAAAGACCGTGGTATAGGTAAGTTGACATCTGTCAATGTAGGTTTAATCGATTATGCTGTATGTTCCCCAAATTTATTTTCCATTATAGACCAGTTTGAAATATTAGATTTTTGTGATATATACTCGGATAGACACTGCCCTGTTACAATGACCTTTAAATGTAGTTTAGATAAAACCTTTGTACAAAACGTAGTTAAAGAATTACCTACAAGATGGATAGAAAACAAAAAACTAAGCTGAACCAACACAATGTCACTCCAGTCATTATAATGTCAAAAACAAAGATATAAATGAGAATAAAGACCATCAAAGCAGTACCAATCAAGCTGTATACACATAATGCAATACCAAGCACACAAAACAAAACTACAGTCACAAATGCAGAAAAAAGACAAGAAAAAAATCTAAAAAGGCCTACTCCAACAGCAGAAACTAGAGACATTACAGAGATGAAAGAATCACAAAGCATCTTAGTAAACAAAACAACAAACACATTGGACTGGAAATTCCCATAAATAAACCAAAATAATAAAATAGTGACAAAGAACCAATAGATCCAAAAAACCACAGACAAAATGATCATGAAATGTTGAATCAAACTAACCAAACCAATAAGACTAGTATGGAAACAAATACAGGGGAAAAAAAATAGGGTCAGGAAGATTCCCGATTAGAAGACCATCACAAAAACCTTTTTTAGGGCAGGGCCGAGCAACAACAAAGCCTTGGATACAAAGAAAATAACAATTGCATCATTAAACGTACACAATATGTGCGTGCGAATGAAATATACTTTAGACAGGTACTAAAACAATGTGACATACTTTGTATCCAAGAACATTGGCTATTCTCAAATGAAAAACATCATTTAGACTCACTGAGTAAAGACCACAGTGTGGAAGGAAAACCAGTTGATGATGGAATAGAAGATATAGACAATCGAAAAATAAGAGGGTATTGAGGGACTTGTATATTCTGGAATAAAAATTTATCACAATGCATAAAACCACTCACTGAGGGAAATAATAGAATTAACGTGCTAGAAATAAATACACCAACTTTGTCAATCAGGCTAGTAAATGTTTACATGCCATCAAGTAGTAAAATGCTGAAGAAGAATATAAAGATAGTATAGATCAAATCTCGGAGATTATTACCAAATATAAAGAGTCCCACCATATAATAATTGGCGGTGACATGAATGCATCCTTGCACAGGCCTCAGCCCACTACAAAAGACGTTCCATTCAAAAAGTTTATTGAAGACAATAACATCTGTGTCCCAGATAGACATCATAAGAAGTACACATTCAACCATCATAATGGATATGACAAGTCTCAAATTGACCACTTTCTGGTATGTGGCAAAGTATTAGAAGGAAACCATGTAATGAAAATTGAAGATATGGACCCCACCAATGTCTCAGACCATGTACCAATATTTATAGAATTAGAAACAAATATTAAAAGAAAATCTAGAACCACTATACAGACTATTACACGGCCAAAATGGGATAAATGCAACAAAATTGTATACAAGAATGAAATTAAAAACCAGTTAAACCAAAGTAATATACTGAATTCCAACAATGCAACACAGGCAAGTGATATGCTGATAGAAATACATGTAATGCATAAGTCAGGAAAAGAATCTATACCTAATTATAGAAGACAACGAGCTACATAAAGTGCTGGTAGAGGGATATTGAATAACAATATAAACATAGCATCCAAACAGTCTAAATATATTTATGCTGAATGGAAAAAAGCAGGTAGATGTTGTGCAAAATTGAAATCTGAAATGATTACAGCAAGAAGAAAGTTGAGAAGACTACAACGTCAGGCCCATGCATCGAAAAAAAAAAAAATCAATGAAATCATGAGTGCCTCAGAAAATAACACTAAACTTTTTCATAAACTGATAAGAAACCAGAGAAATGTCAAAAGTCAAGAAAATGCAGAATTAAAAGTCAACAACATTACATATGAAGAGGACGCAATAATTCAAGGTTGGGAACAACACTTTACAACTCTAGCAACCCCCGATTTATCAAAACCAGCTTTTGACTTAGAAAAAAATAAATCTAGTTAAGATACAAAATGAAATTATATAAGATATAACCAAAAAACTTAACAAACAAATAGAAGAGGCAACTTATGATGAAGTAATTCAGGTAATATCAAAATTAAGGTCAGGCAAATCGTGTGATAATGAAGGTATCGCAGCAGAGCATCTGAAATATGCAGCTGAAGAACTTGCACCGTATATTAAACACATAATAAACATCATATTCAAAGATTTAGACGCTCCGAAGAAGTTTAAAATAGGAGTTTTAACACCAGTCTTAAGGAAATAGAAAGATAATAACAACCCAGGAAATTATAGAGGTATAACCGTTACCAATATAATATCAAAAGTTCTGGAATGTGTAATAAGAGAAAGAATAGAGCGACAGTTAGGTCAATCACAAAACAAATTACAACGTGGATTTACAGCAAATTCCTCCTCCATGAATGCAGCTTTCATAGTGTCAGAATCAATTGAATATGCCAAGGAACAAAAAAGACACTGTATAGCAACACTAGATGCAGAAAAAGCATTTGACACTGTTAATCACGATATTCTCTTCAACAAACTATACCTGGATGGAATTAACGACAACATGTTGATACTGCTAAGAAACCTATATAGAGATATAAAAATAAACATAAAATGGACCAACCAACTGTCAGACGAGATACAAATGAAACAAGGAGTAAGACAAGGGGGTAGCCTATCATCTACTTTATATAAGAGATACAATAATACAATATTAAATTCAATATCGAGGAGCAATTTAGGACTATTTATAGAAGATATACATGTAGCAGCACCAACATGCGCGGATGACATAGCTCTGATAACAGATAATCACCACGAGTTGCAATCCTTACTAAATATTGTAGTTTCACACAGCTAGGGACCTCGTCAAAATAAACGCAGATAAATCAGAAATAATTCAATGTGTAAAAACTACAGCGGTAAAAGAAAGAAAATTTGACAACCATCACATTCCTATGGTAAATGAAGTTAAACATCTGGGTGTACTTAGAAATAAGAACAATAAAATAAAAGTAGAAGAAAGACTGCAAATTGCTAGAAAAACTACGTATGCACTACTCGGATCAAGTTTTAATGCAACTAAAGGAATGTCACCACTTGTCACACTGCAGCTGTGGAAAACGTATACCATTCCAAGAGCGATATATGGCATTGAAGTGTTGAAATTTAACCACATAGATATAATGAAATTAGAATATCTACAAAGAAAAATACTCAAACAGATACAATGACTACCAGAAAGAACTGCAACAACAACAGTATATATCCTTCAAGGAGCTGAACCCATACTGAATATAGTTGAAAAGAGAATATTGTCGCTGTTTATTAATCTCATTCAACATCCAACAACAGTAGAATATAGTCTTATAAAAAAAACAATATAGAGCCTATATTAAGAACAATGGATACTGTGACTTTCTAAAAAGGGTCATAGATTTACTCCAAAAATACAAGCTGCCACCAATAGAGGATATCATGATGAAACCCCCTTCAGAGAATAAATGGAAAAGAATATGCCAAACTGGTGTAGATGAACATATACTAGACAAATGGGCAAAAGATAAAGAATCGAAATCATCTCTTCAATACCTAAATATCAACAACTTGAATGAAAAGAAAGCTCACATTATATGTGTGAACAACAATATACATGATGTTAAGAAAGCAGAAGTAAAAGCTAAACTAGTGAGAGGAACCTACAATCTACAATCCTGTAAAGCAAAGTTTAATCAACATGAGGTAGACAGCACATGTCCACTTTGTAAAAAATGGAGATGAAGATATAGAACACTTCCTGCTATATTGTAAAGCAACTGAGAAGACTAGAAACAAATATATGTCACAAATACATGATAAACTAGAAGATATAGAAAAATCCAGTCACCAAGACATCAAAAATAACAATCCATTGGCACAACTGATACTGGACTGCACCTCACCAAAACTTGTACCGTATATAAAGCTGACTCACTGGCACTGCATTGAACTAGAGATCATAACAAGAACTTTATGTTTTTATTTGCATCTACAGAGGGCTACAATATTAAACTAGAAACTCTTATGCTTAGAGATTAGAGAAACATAGTGCTATGGTAGAAACTAGAAACTCATAGGCTTAGAGATTAGAAATATAGTGACACATGTATATACATATTTATTCCATAAATATGTTTTCTCATGCTTGTAAATAGTTGTATTATTATAATAGGCACGTGCGCACACACACACACACACACACACACACATATATAAGCACATTAACTTTATTATAGCTTAGCATACGCTTATCTCTTACATATAGTTCATTAGATCTAGTAAGTAAAAATTCTTACCATGTAATCTTTTACAATATTTTAAATTGCAATCAAATATTTATACAGATAAAAGATATCTTTTAAAGTAGGAAGTTTTTAAACTAGTATCACCTATTCTTTTATAATATATTAATTGCAATCAAATATCTTATCCATTTTAATGATAGTTTTTTTTTAAGAGTCAATACCAATACCTTAAATTTTATTCTAGGGAAAAGACAATGTAGTGACTGTTATTTAAATTATATATAATAATTTTATAGCATAAAAATTGTTTTAATCAATTTTAATGGAGTGCTCCGAAGAAACGGAGGAAGATACCAGCACAGAACAGAACTACTTCCGGTTAAATGCGGTAAACAAGAGAGACTGATACAATTTTTAAATACTGTAGAAACAACGAGGAAATTTACCAAGGAACAACAACAACTGCAATGGTAAATGTTTATTTTTCAGATACTGGCTGATTATTTGTATTCTCATACGTTATGATTGTTCAAAATCAAAAAATGAAAAACATTACTCCTGTCCCCAAGTATCCTCCTGTCGCCAATATTCGTGGTACTAACAGTTCGTTGCTAAATTCAATGGTTAATCGTAAGTAAATAGTAAAGAAGTCAATCCCGTTTTACATTTCTTGCATTTGCTTTAAAATGAAGAAAATTTAGTTGTTTTCATTTGAATATACCGGAAAACATCGTTTGTAAACAAAACCCTCTCGGCAGACGCCATTTTGGAAAAACGTGGCCAAATTCGTGGGAAGTCTCTCGGATCACGAGATTTCTCCTTGTTAGGGCTTACAACACTGTTTCAAAAATTTATATTTTCAATATAATATGATGTAAAATGACGTGAATTCCGAATGTCATACCGGAAATGCCTTATCGTTTTTATACGCCCGTCATATGACGGGACGTATTATGTTACGGTGCTGTCCGTCCGTCCGGGCGGGCGGGCGGGCGGGCGGGCGTCTGTTAACAATTTGTATTCCGTTCAATAGAGACCACAAACATTTATGGATTCAAATGAAATTTGGTATACAGCTTTACCATGGTAATACCTTGTGCAAGTTCGAATTACAACTTTTTCGGATTATTTTTGGAGGAGTTATGCCCCTTTTTTAACTTAGAAATTTTTGTATGTATGACCATGTGGTTTCCGATCATCAGAGCCTACAACTATTTATGGATTCAAATGAAATTTGGTATACACATTTACGATGTTATTATCTGGTGCAAGTTCGAATTACAACTTTTTCAGATTATTTTTGGAGGAGTTATGCCCCTTTTTTTAACTTAAAACACCTTTTTATCATACTGCACAGATCACGACAACAGTTCAAATTATAATTAGCTCAACTGGCTATAGCCAGCTGAGCTTATGGCATGGTTTTGCGTGCGTCCGTGCGTCCGTGCGTGCGTGCGTAAACTTTAATCTTCTTTTCTGAAACCACTGGGGCAATTGGAACCAAATTTGGTGTGGAAGGTCCCTAGGTGGGATAGACCAAAGTTTATACCAGGCGACCCCGCCCGACATCCAAGATGGCCGCTGTTACTATAAATAGCAAAAACACATAAATAGCCATTGCTGAGTCATTTTTTAACCGTTTTTGTTCAAATTTGAAATGGAGAGAGTAGATAGCGGGGCATTCAACATATGTAACCTTGTGCAAGTTCGAATTACAACTTTTTCGGATTATTTTTGGAGGAGTTATGCCCCTTTTTTAACTTAGAAATTTTTGTATGTATGACCATGTGGTTTCCGATCATCAGAGCCTACAACTATTTATGGATTCAAATGAAATTTGGTATACACATTTACGATGTTATTATCTGGTGCAAGTTCGAATTACAACTTTTTCAGATTATTTTTGGAGGAGTTATGCCCCTTTTTTAACTTAAAACACCTTTTTATCATACTGCACAGATCACGACAACAGTTCAAATTATAATTAGCTCAACTGGCTATAGCCAGCTGAGCTTATGGCATGGTTTTGCGTGCGTCCGTGCGTCCGTGCGTGCGTGCGTAAACTTTAATCTTCTTTTCTGAAACCACTGGGGCAATTGGAACCAAATTTGGTGTGGAAGGTCCCTAGGTGGGATAGACCAAAGTTTGTACCAGGCGACCCCGCCCGACATCCAAGATGGCCGCTGTTACTATAAATAGCAAAAACACATAAATAGCCATTGCTGAGTCATTTTTTAACCGTTTTTGTTCAAATTTGAAATGGAGAGAGTAGATAGCGGGGCATTCAACATATGTAACCTTGTGCAAGTTCGAATTACAACTTTTTCGGATTATTTTTGGAGGAGTTATGCCCCTTTTTTAACTTAGAAATTTTTGTATGTATGACCATGTGGTTTCCGATCATCAGAGCCTACAACTATTTATGGATTCAAATGAAATTTGGTATACACATTTACGATGTTATTATCTGGTGCAAGTTCGAATTACAACTTTTTCAGATTGTTTTTGGAGGAGTTATGCCCCTTTTTTAACTTAAAACACCTTTTTATCATACTGCACAGATCACGACAACAGTTCAAATTATAATTAGCTCAACTGGCTATAGCCAGCTGAGCTTATGGCATGGTTTTGCGTGCGTCCGTGCGTGCGTGCGTAAACTTTAACCTTCTCCTCTGAAACCACTGGGGCAATTGGAACCAAATTTGGTGTGGAAGGTCCCTAGGTGGGATAGACCAAAGTTTGTACCAGGCGACCCCGCCCGACATCCAAGATGGCCGCTGTTACTATAAATAGCAAAAACACATAAATAGCCATTGCTGAGTCATTTTTTAACCGTTTTTGTTCAAATTTGAAATGGAGAGAGTAGATAGCGGGGCATTCAACATATGTAACCTTGTGCAAGTTCGAATTACAACTTTTTCGGATTATTTTTGGAGGAGTTATGCCCCTTTTTTAACTTAGAAATTTTTGTATGTATGACCATGTGGTTTCCGATCATCAGAGCCTACAACTATTTATGGATTCAAATGAAATTTGGTATACACATTTACGATGTTATTATCTGGTGCAAGTTCGAATTACAACTTTTTCAGATTATTTTTGGAGGAGTTATGCCCCTTTTTTAACTTAAAACACCTTTTTATCATACTGCACAGATCACGACAACAGTTCAAATTATAATTAGCTCAACTGGCTATAGCCAGCTGAGCTTATGGCATGGTTTTGCGTGCGTCCGTGCGTGCGTGCGTAAACTTTAACCTTCTCCTCTGAAACCACTGGGGCAATTGGAACCAAATTTGGTGTGGAAGGTCCCTAGGTGGGATAGACCAAAGTTTGTACCAGGCGACCCCGCCCGACATCCAAGATGGCCGCTGTTACTATAAATAGCAAAAACACATAAATAGCCATTGCTGAGTCATTTTTTAACCGTTTTTGTTCAAATTTGAAATGGAGAGAGTAGATAGCGGGGCATTCAACATATGTAACCTTGTGCAAGTTCGAATTACAACTTTTTCGGATTATTTTTGGAGGAGTTATGCCCCTTTTTTAACTTAGAAATTTTTGTATGTATGACCATGTGGTTTCCGATCATCAGAGCCTACAACTATTTATGGATTCAAATGAAATTTGGTATACACATTTACGATGTTATTATCTGGTGCAAGTTCGAATTACAACTTTTTCAGATTATTTTTGGAGGAGTTATGCCCCTTTTTTAACTTAAAACACCTTTTTATCATACTGCACAGATCACGACAACAGTTCAAATTATAATTAGCTCAACTGGCTATAGCCAGCTGAGCTTATGGCATGGTTTTGCGTGCGTCCGTGCGTGCGTGCGTAAACTTTAATCTTCTTTTCTGAAACCACTGGGGCAATTGGAACCAAATTTGGTGTGGAAGGTCCCTAGGTGGGATAGACCAAAGTTTGTACCAGGCGACCCCGCCCGACATCCAAGATGGCCGCTGTTACTATAAATAGCAAAAACACATAAATAGCCATTGCTGAGTCATTTTTTAACCGTTTTTGTTCAAATTTGAAATGGAGAGAGTAGATAGCGGGGCATTCAACATATGTAACGGGTTTTTATGAGAAATTTTTCGTTGACCCGATTTTTACGAATTATGCAAATGAGGTGTAATATTTAATCAATTCTTTGAAAATCTTCTCCTCTGAAACCACTGGGCCAATTGGAACCAAATTTGGTGTGGAAGGTCCCTAGGTGGGGTAGACCAAAGTTTGTACCAGGCGACCCCGCCCGACATCCAAGATGGCCGCTGTTACTATAAATAGCAAAAACACATAAATAGCCATTACTGAGTCATTTTTTAACCATTTTTGTTCAAATTTGAAATGTAGAGAGTAGATAGCGGGGCATTCAACATATGTAACGGGTTTTTATGAGAAATTTTTCGTTGACCGAATTTTTACGAATTATGCAAATGAGGTGTAATATTTAATCAATTCTTTGAAAATCTTCTCCTCTGAAACCACTGGGCCAATTGGAACCAAATTTGGTGTGGAAGGTCCCTAGGTGGGATAGACCAAAGTTTGTACCAGGCGACCCCGCCCGACATCCAAGATGGCCGCTGTTACTATAAATAGCAAAAACACATAAATAGCCATTGCTGAGTCATTTTTTAACCGTTTTTGTTCAAATTTGAAATGTAGAGAGTAGATAGTGGGGCATTCAACATATGTAACGGGTTTTTATGAGAATATTTCGTTGACCTGATTTTTACGAATTATGCAAATGAGGTGTAATATTTAATCAATTCTTTGAAAATCTTCTCCTCTGAAACCACTGGGCCAATTGGAACCAAATTTAATGTGGAAGGTCCCTAGGTGGGGTGGACCAAAGTTTGTACCAGGCGACCCCGCCAGACATCCAAGATGGCCGCTGTTACTATAAATAGCAAAAACACATAAACAGCCATTGCTGAGTCATTTTTTAACCGTTTTTGTTCAAATTTGAAATGTAGAGAGTAGATAGTGGGGCATTCAACATATTTAAAGGGTTTTTATGAGAACATTTTTGTTGACCCAATTTTCAAGAATTATGCTTAAGGTGTAATATTTAGTGAAATCTTTGAAAATCTTCTCCTCTGAAACAACTGGGCCAAGTGGAATGAAATTTTGTGTGGAAGGTCCAAATGTCAGCCTGACTAAAGGTGGTACCAGGCAACCCGGCCTGACATCCAAGATGGCTGTCATAACTAAAAATAGAAAGAAAAAAAAAAGACCATTGTTGATCTTTTTCTTCCACCAATTGAGCTCAAATTTTAAATATATAAAGTATACTGTGTGGGATTCAAAATACATAATGTTTTTTTCTGAGAAAATTTTTATTGACCCAATTTTCAAGAAATATGCAAATTAGGTGTAATATTTAGTAAAATCTTTTCCTCTAAAATCACTGGGCGAATTGGAACCAAACTTCCTGTGGAAGGTTCCTACATCGGCCTAAAAAAAGTTTGAACCAGTCTAAGATGCCTGTTGTTACTAGATATATATATAAAATAGCCATTGTGGATCCATTCTAAGCTCAACTGGCTAAACCCAGCTGAGTTTATGGCATAGTGAAGCATGCCTGCATGTGTGTGTTGCAAAGTAGGCTTCATTGAAGCAAAAATGGTCATAAGCTCAATTTATTTCCCATCTTAAGCTGATGAACCAATTATGGTAACCACATCACATTGTCTTACAGGGGCCACAGTGGCTGTGTGGTCTTAAACATTCGATGGTACGAATCACAGCACCTTTCACCCCTGACATTGTGCATTAATGCCAAGTGGGCTAGCACTTCATCTTTGAAAGTTTGTCAGTTAACTTGCTGCTTGGTCGTGGTTTTCTCCTATAATCCAGTGTCCTCCACCATTTCCAAAATTGACAGTCTCCATATAAGTGAAATATTCTTGAGTTGAACGTTAAACAGCATTTCAATCAAAAACAAACATTGTCTTACATATGCAGCCAGTTGAGCATCACAGGCCCTATTGGGCCTCTTGTTAAGCTTTATAGATATAAATTATTTCAGGTTGGTTAAAAAAAAGGTTCTCAAAACATTTCAGACAAAAAATGTATTTGTTTCCTAAAATCTTCCTGCATGCAATGCTTAACACATGAAAACACTGCCATGACCTAACATTATATTTTAAACTTCTTCCTTCCTGGAAATGAATATGAATTATATAGCAGTCTACCACTATCCATTTAGCAATATATTTTTACATACATATATCCTAGTTGTACTTATACTTCTCAGTAAAGAATGGAACAATCTAGAGGATTAGTGACGAATTCATTCGGAACATCCTCTGGATGTGAAATGATAAAGGTGACAACTTTCTCCTTTTTAGCAGCATATATTTGCATCTTGGGGACCTTGAAAACTCCTCGATAGATTTTGCTAAAAATTTCTGAGGTTATAGAGTCTAATGCGATCTAGCTATCTAACTTGGTGAAATTTTTGGGAAAAATCGGTATCATACTTAATTTTGGGGTCAAACATGCAAAAAATGAATTTTTCCAAAAAACAATTACGTTTAACGCACTCCTGTTCAATAACAGTTCATTGTACGAGAAAGTCGTCCATTGACCGAAAAATGTTTAAGATCTGACGGAAAAGACGGTATTTTTATATTTTTTCTATCTTTTACATAAAATCCACAATAACTGTTTAAAGTCGGCGCTATCATCCAAAAACAATTTAACGTACCGTTTTGAATTCGTACCCATATTAAAGTAACCAATTCTTTATCAAATTATTGGTAGGTTTGGCACTTATCCGTTAGGTCTGTGTCAAACTTTTGAGTGGCAAGTTCTGTGGATGAGCTCTACTGATAGAAATCCTCTAGATTGTTCCATTCTTTCCCGTGAAACCCCTAAAGGTGTCGCCACACTAGTAAATAGTACTACTCGATCAATATAACACGGGCGTATAATGCTACGCTCGGCGGTGCCCTTGTTAATCCTTGTAATAATTGTGTAATCAATAAAAATCCAAAAATTTGCGTTGTTAATCTAAACAAGACTATAGTGAAAAATGTTAGCGTAAGAGACACACAATTTTGATGACACTCAAAACTAGTATTACTTGACACAAAAGTTTCAGATGTTGATCATATAAATAGGCCGGACTCTCTTCTTCCAGACGACATATATAGTTTACATCGTTATTTATTTTACTTGTGATTAAAAATAAAGATATAACTTCAAGAATAATTTGGCAATAGTGAAATCTGTCAAAAATTAAAACTTTTGAAATTTTTTTATTTTCTTACTAGTTTAGGACATATTTAAAATTTTTCTAACTAAGTATGGAAAGTTTAACACTTTTGGCGCCTATTTGACTTGTGTGCAGTGATCTAATCCCTGTAAATGATATCCGGTGTAAACAATCTGCCATGAATTTGACCCAATCTGCTACGAATTTGACCCTACCACGAATTTAGGCGTCTTGAGGACCTGTGGTAAAGGGTACGATCGAGTGTCAACTGGATCTACTTGTAATGGTGTTGGATAGTAGATCTACTGTAACTTTTTTTAAGTACGAGCTCCTGTTCTTCTGACTGTGTCCGTTCGTTATTTTTTGCTTGTACAACAAACTATCTTTTTTTTTGTGCAACGAACTACATGTACTTTTATAGTTTTTGAGCAAATGTTTCAGACTATGCAGGCCTCTCCCATCATGCACAAATAGTGATGGGCATATTTTGCTCCACTTGACGATGCTCTTGTCCAATCTATAATTGTGTTAATGCTGCATTAAGTTTTTCAATTTTCTGAATTTTTTTTTTATTTTCTAAAAATATATTTTTTTAAAAATAGATATCCTCTAACCACCATCGGTGAGATTCATTTTCTAAAATTTCATTTCTTTTAGCTGTCAATAAACGGAATCCTCTGACCAGTTGGTCAATGTTTTACAGTGGTAATTATGAACTTGGAGCATGCACACAGATGTACAGAAAAACCCATGAATCAAAGGTGAAACATGACAAATTGCATTAATTGTCCGTCATTAATATCCAGATGTATTTGAAATGGTTTTATGTATCCCTTACTAAGTCACAAATGACAAATTCAACGAAGTTCTTTGTTTAATTTATCCTATTTCACTGTTTTGAAAGTTGCGTTTAAATGACCTGGGTTTTGATGACATAACCATGTTCTAGTATTAGATCCCAAATGCTGTATTTATTCAAGCTTTTATCATTGAACCAAATGTAACATTGTTCATTAGGAACATCATTAATTAGATCAGCACCGTTTTAATTTTTTCCTTTGGAAAACTTAATGCAGCTTTAATACATTTACTATTGATGCCAAATGTTCTAATAAAAAAAAATTCTATCACTGTTTGCAGTACTTTCTGTATCCACATTGTTAACTTATCAACATCATTTGTTTCACTTACAGTACAAAATTTCACATTTTCAAGATTTTTGATAGAAAATATTATTTATCTGTTAAACTTAGAACTTCATTTTGTGATAAATTTATAGCATTTAATAATCTTTAAATGATCTAGTCAGTAGTAAATATTTTAGAATCAAGTTCATATTAGTAGCATTATGACAAACTTATATAGAAGTTGAAAATTCAGGAACTACATACATTTTTCTTCTGTTTTTTAAAGAAATATAATTTTGACTCTCCTTGAATCACAAACATCATATATATTTTTATATATATATGAAAGACAAGTTGCCAGTTGATTCTATGGAATGCCATAGCCGTCTTAAGGTCACGCTTCTTATAACATATGGTCATATTTTTATATTAAATGACTTATGTTATAAGAAGCGTGACCTTAAGACAGCTATGGCGTTTCATATGATACAACATTGGCATGCTGTATGGTAAGCTTGTATCATCTGACTCTTGGAAACACTGTAAAACATATGTATCAAAATACATATGTTTAAGTAAGACAGCGTACAAATCATTCAGATGAATTTAAAACAAAACAATTTTTGATATCTTACCCAGATTTATATCAGAAATATGAAAAAGATCATTTAAATGCTTTAGGTTGATACATTCTTTATAAAAGTAAATTGATATAAAATGTTGCTATTTAAGATATGCATACATGTACATGAAGATGAAAATATCAGATAACATTTTTTCAGTTAAATGATTTTCAGCATCAGAGTAAGAGGTTTTTCATAATATCAAAATACCAGCAGCTTAGATGGTCCTTTAAAATTCATAATGATAATCATGCCATGCATTGATCCAAATATGGATTGAGGTTTCTTTGAACATTTGATATGCCTAGTAACAATGGCAAAAGGACTAAAGTTCAACACCTCAAAAATTGAAGTTTGATTTTAAGATCAGTCTTTATAATGATATTTAATATGTAAACCAGGACAATATACTATGTAATAAATACTGCAAAACATATTGAGCATGTCCTTTAGAAAAGAACTAAATATCCTCTTTTTTTTCTTTTATAGATGTTAGCTGTTATAGTTAATATTATTTTTATTTCAACGGCATCAGCATATAACACAAACAGACAATGTATTGAGAATCAAGTAAGAAGGACTAACAAATTAGGACAGTCTGTTTGTTGTTTTACCACGACATGTGAGAAAAGTAAGTTATTGTGTTTTTGTTGTGTAGAAATATATGTACCGGTATATAACTGTCCACTTATTTATTGAAAGTAACAGCCTCAATGGTAAAATGGTACTAATGCCATATCAATGGCAGTGTACAGATCAAAATGCGAATCAAGAGCATGTAGGTTTATATCCCAATCAGACAGAATCAAGTGTGACAGATTTTGGCAGTTCACTTTTAAGAGGTCAGTTGTTTACTTATGACATCTTTGTTACTGGCTGGATAATGACCTTAAAAAATTCTTGATTGTAGCTTAGTATATAATTACATCACTCTGCTCCATTTCTGTTTGTATATACCGGTACTAGTAATTAACATCTTTTTTTTGTACAGTCCTAAGTACAAGCCTGAAAATTACACTCATTTTGAGCAAGGGTCTCTTATGTCATCACAATTACTTTTCACCTCCTTTAAAACTTAAAAGATACAATAGTATTGGTCATTTGTAAATATATGAGATGAAAATCAGAAATGTTTAAATACAGTTTCAAGTATTATTTACCTTGGATGGATGGCCATCCTACATCAACATATATCCTGTCAATTCTTTAAATGATTGTTTTAAGAATTAATTCAAAATTTGAAACTAAAGTTGAAATTACATTTCCTTAGGCAAAAATTCAAATTTTAACCGGTCATTTAATTGGTGGGCTGGGCAACTCAATATTTATTTATTTTCTGATTAATGACATAACACTTACAAGGTGATGTTTCAGCAGTGGAGGGCCTATCTGGAGGTCTGTGTACATTGTGTCCAACATCTTTATTTGATAGCAATATTTTACAAAACAAGGTCAGAATTTTTGGCAGTCTGGTTGGATAGTAGAGTTTTAGAATGTGGGAAGAAAGGTGGAAGGTGGGTGTGTCCAGGGAAATTAGGTCCATATTTTGTGGAATCAACTTCATGGACAGTTTGCAACTTCTCTCTTCCTCTCTGTGTGTGTGTGTGTGTGTGTGTGTGTGTGTGTGTGTGTGTGTGTGTGTGTGCACACTTCACTTTGTGGCCTTATTTGTGAAAGTACATTTATATATTAGGGGACAAGAAAACAGCTGTTGCTATTGATGTACCAAAATGGCTGAAAAATATGAAAATCGTTCAAATTTGACATCTTTATTATTACTTAAACACAATGAAAATATTGTCATTTTGTCATAATAATGATTATGTTGTCTCTTTATTAAAAAGAGATACCGATTTGAACATGTTTGTTTGTGTTTCAATTTTTTTCCCCTCCCCATTTAGTGTGTGTGTGAAGAAACATCCATTTATCTATTTTATCCATTTATCTATCTCCAAGTCAAGAAACATACAGAGAACATAGTGTGAATACTTTTATGATGCATGAAAATACAAAAAAAATCTACCTTTAATTTTTATACCAGCATCAATCACTAATTTAAACATATATATGGTACATTAATCTTTTTTTCTTCAATTATCAAAACTTGAATTTTTAACAATGACATTTTGATAAACAGACTCAGGATTCTACAGTTAGCTACTATAGAAATTGATATAGATTTGTATTATTTTTCCAGATCACTATTTTGAAGGATGTCAGACAGATAATGAATTTGATAAATGCATACATTGTGAAGAAGGAAAAATATTTAAGGACAAGTTTGATACTAAGCATTTTGATCCAAATAGTATAAGGTGTGAGGTGCCAGATTGTGAATGTTTTGATGGTAAATTGAGTTTATATTATATACAATGAATAATACCAAATCATTAATGCTTAATGTGATGATCCTAATATTATAAGATGCCAGATTTTGAATGATTTGATAGTAAACTGAGTCATTATGATATATTAAAACAAAACCAAATCCAATCTATTAAAGGCTGCATTAAATTTTCCTATGAAAAAATTAAAACACTGCTGATCTAATTAATGATGTTCTTAATTTACAATGTTACATTTGGTTCAATGATTAAGCTCAAATAAATACAGAAATAACAGTTATTTCCTAGCAAGATGAAGCCTGTGGGATATAATTTTAGAACATGGTTACGTCATAAAAAACTGGGTCAATTAAACAACTTACAAAACTTTGAAATACGATAAATTAAACACAAATTTCATTAAATTTGTCATTTGTGACTTTGTAAGGGATACATAACACTATTGCGAATACATTTGGATATAATGATGGACAATTAATACAATTTGTCAGGTTTCACTTTAGATTCAATGGATTTCCCATACATTTGTGTGCATGGTCCAAGCAAATAATAATCATCGTTAAACATTGACCAACTCGTTAGAGGATTCCATTTATTTACAGCTAATAGGAATGAAATTTTAGAAAATGAATCTCACAGATCATGATTAGAATTTAATATCTATTTTTAAAAAAAAATATATATATTTTGAAAATTAAAAGAAATTTAGAAAATTGAAAAACTTAATGCAGCTTTAAATGGGAATCTTTGATCAGTTTGATAAGGTCACTAACTGTTAAACTCGCTGTCAGACACTACTTGCTTATATTCTTAAAAAGATTAACAATCATATTTGTATTAAATTTGTTATATCTATCTTGGTGTAAAAATCAGAATTAAAAACCCCCATTTTCAAAATCATTTAGCAAACTCAAAAGTAGTTACATAGGAAGTGTACTGTTAACAGGAGAAAAAATATTACATATTTTACACAGTAAAAAGTAACCAGAATCTCATGGCATCAAGACCTTATAGTCAATACATATATTTGAAGTTATTTAAACATACCTGTATTATCTTTAACATTAGTTTCCAGATAAGGTAGTCAGATTATATCAAACTTCAAAAAGGATATTTATTGTAAAATTTCAAGTCCTCAAAACAGTACTAACCCTAACCCTATTGCAGTGCTGGTATGCAATCTGTTATCATATTCCTCATGTGTTTTTTTTTTAAGCTTGGCATTGCCATAGGGCAATACTGCGGTGTTGTCATAGGTGGCGGTGGGATTTCAAATGTGTAAGTATATGTTAAAGTAATGTATTTTTACTCCATCTAAAACTAACCAGGCGAGACATTTAATTCCATGGAATTCTTGCTTTTTTTTTTTTTTTTTTTTGGTCTTACTAATTTTATGTTTAATTTCTTTCAAGGGGCCCTTCTTGATAATGCGGAGGAATGTCGTACCACTGGGATCAAGATTTGTGTTTGTGATCGTGCCAAATTAAAGTTTGGTCCTGATCCTAAAAAATGCGACACAGCTTCAATTCCTTGTGATAAAATAGGAATTGAGTTAAAAAACAATGGTATGTAGTACAATGTACATGTAACTATGATAGTGGTGGTTTAAGGTTGTTTGTTATGTTTTCAATGCAGCATCAGCAAATTTTTAGCTGTTTGCAATAAAAACGAGGTTAATTTAAGAACATGTTTGTGTATGCATGTGATGTGCAAGTGTGTATTATGGTCTATCTTATACTCAGAAGACACTCAGGGCGACTCCTTGTTAAGATGCTAGCTCATGCAACAGACAAGCATAAGACTTAGTAACCTTGTCCTGGAACTGATTGAACCAGTTAATACTCTTTCTTCCTAATGCTGAGCACCAGTTGTGGTAGTAGCTAGAGGTGGATCCATGATCTTACAGGGGAAGGGGATTAAAGCTGAGAGTTTAAGGTTTGAACCTCCTATGGGGGTTCCAGAGCATGCTCTCCTGGGAAATTTTTTTTAAAAAATGATGTAAAAACCTTCATTCTGGTGCAATCTTAGCTGCATTAAAGAGAAAAATCTTTCATTTATAGTGCCAGGCTTTTGGTATATAAGAAAAATGTACAAAAATATATTATCAGCAACATAAATGGGGGGGGGGGGGGGTTACACCCCAATGCCTCTAGATTTGCCACTGGAAGTATCTCAAATTTTGTAAGTCCTGTGTATGACTTGGGTAGAAATAGAACCACCAGGTTTATGATGCAAATCTATGCTTTATCACTGAGCCGCCAAATGGATATAGCAAATTAAGGGGTCAACATAGAATATATTAATTGATATTTCATGTGATTTTCCAGTTTTAATATTAAAATGTCTGATTGTTACAGGAGAATGTGGACCATGTGATCCTGGATTTGAGAAAACCAGAGCTGATAATACTACATGTGTAGCAATAAGGTAACTTAAATGTCTTTTAAACTAAGTATACATGTATTTGTTAAAGTTGTAAAATATAAATTATAAATTATAAATATAAGTTAAAGTTTGAGAAATTTTTCTTTCACTCTTATTTGCCTAGGGCTTAGTGACACATTTGTCTTTCACTTTTACTTGTCTACGGCTTAGTGACACATTTTTTTCACCTATACTTTATCAAGGATTGAGTGACACATTTTTCTTTCACTTTTACTTGTCAAGGATTGAGTGACACATTTTTCTTTCACTTGTCTAGGATTTAGTGACACAGTTTTCTTTGACACAATTTTCTTTCACTTTTCATTGTCTGGGATTTAGTGACACAATTTTCTTTCACTTTTACTTGCCTAGGATTGAGTGACACAATTTTCTTTCACTTTTACATTTTTGTAGATTGGTTATTATTATTTTTTTTCACAAATATAAAATTGAAATGTCTACACACCGGGAAATTATTATTTTTATGATTTTTTTTATGTTTGATATTTTTTTTTACTATAATGTTCTTTTTTAGTAAAAAAAAAAATTAGTACATGTACATGTTTATGTTAGTATATCAGTGAAAAGAAGTGTTAAAAAAAATTGTAATTTACAGATACATGTAGGTGTTTATGTTTAAAATTTCAGCCTCTCAACAACTACGGAAGATAATAAGAGGGATTTTATTACAGATATACCTGGTTATAATGTTACTGATTCAAGCCATGAGGGTATTAAATAGTTTTATACTAAAACTTCTTCATATGCTAGATAATTTCTAAGATTCAATTTACTTTACTAATTTTAGTAGCCAAGAGAAAATCATTTTGGTCTAGTGCAAGATATAGCATGAGATTTATAAACTTTAAGTGGAATTATTTTTTTTTACTAACATACACATAATGTAATGGGTTATTATGTTTTTATGCCTTCAGCTCCGTGTTTATCCATTTGTCTGTCTGTCTGTATCTGTCATACTTTGTTTCTGAGCACTAAATTTTTTATCATCAACTGATTTCAGTAATTTTAAATAAATTAGAAATATTTACTTTTTCTAAAGTTATTGAAAAAAGTTAAAATTCAGTAAGGTAAATATTAGCATCTTAACAATGCTCTTGTTTTTATCCCCTATACGGAATGGTTAGTCACTGTTTATCCCTATACAGAATGACTTATTACTGTTTATCCCCTATGTAGAAAGGCTGGATAATGTTTATCCCATATACAGAAAGGTTGGTTAATGTTTTTCCCCTATACAGAAAGGTTGGTTAATATTTATCCCCATACAGAAAGGTTGGTTAATGTTTATCCCCTATACAGAAAGGTTGGTTAATGTTTATCCCCTATACAGAAAGGTTGGTTAATGTTTATCCCCTATACAAAAAGGTTGGTTATTGTTTCTCCCCTATCGGAAAGATTGGTTAATGTTTATCCCCTATACAGAAAGGTTGGTTAATGTTGATCCCCTGTACAGCAAGGTTGGTTAATGTTGATCCCCTAAACAGAAAGGTTGGTTAATGTTTATCCCCTAAACAGAAAGGTTGGTTAATGTTTATCCCCTATACAGAAAGGTTGGTTAATGTTTCTACCCTATACAGAAAAGTTGGTTAATGTTTATCCCCTATACAGAATGGTTGGTTATTGTTTATCCCCTATGTAGAAAAGTTGGTTAATGTTTAACCCCTATACAGAAAGGTTGGATACTGTTAATCCCCTATACAAAAAGGTTGGTTAATATTTACCCCCTACACAGAAAAGTTGGTTGATGTTTATCCCCTATACAGAAAGGTTGGTTAATGTTTATCCCCTGTACAGAAAGGTTGGTTAATGTTTATCCCCTATGCAGAAAGGTTGGTTAATATTTACCCCCTACACAGAAAAGTTGGTTGATGTTTATCCCCTATACAGAAAGGTTGGTTAATGTTTATCCCTTGTACATAAAGGTTGGTTAATGTTTATCCCCTATGCAGAAAGATAGGTAATGTTTAACCCCTTATACAGAATGGTTATTTACTGTTTATCCCCTATACAGAAAGATAATAAATGTTTCTCCCCATACAGAAAGGTTGGTTAATGTTTATCCCCTATACAGAAAGGTTGGTTAATGTTTACCCCCTACACAGAAAAGTTTGGTTAATGTTTATCCCCTATACAGAAAGTTTGATTAATGTTTCTCCCCTATACAGAAAGTTTGGTTATTGTTTATCCCCTATACAGAAAGGTTGGTTAATGTTTACCCCCTACACAGAAAAGTTTGGTTAATGTTTATCCCCTATACAGAAAGTTTGATTAATGTTTCTCCCCTATACAGAAAGTTTGGTTATTGTTTATCCCTGATACAGAAAGGTTGGTTAATGTTTATTGTTACTGTTTACTGCCTATTTGTTTTTTATCCACAGGTATTATTTATGTTTCATTTTTGTATCCAGAATACTTAATCTGATAATAGTTTTGATGTCTGACTGATGACTTGAATAAATGTATATTAAATTTTAAGGCTCTTTGTTGTCAGTACACAGCTGGTACTGTGTATAAAGTGTTCTGACCCCCCTCCCTTTTTTTTTTTTTTTTTTTTAGATTTTATGAATTAACTTTTGGATATTTCAGGTACAACAAAGGGTTTCAACCCTTTGGTAATTGTTACACCAGTGGTAGTAGTAATAGTAGGGTAAGTTTTTTATTTTACCTGCTTTACTAACATGTTTCTATTTTGTACATGTCCCACTCTTAGTCTTGTTGACTTGTAGAGATGTCATATAGTAAGTGTGCCTTTCCTTAAATTCAACATTATGATAAAAGCTACTGGATTTATTAATAAAAACTAGGAAAATTTGATACATTACAATGATTGCCAAGAGAACATTACTACTAAAATGGTTTCAACTGACTGTCTTTTTAATGAATGGGTGATTCGTTGGTATTTTAAGATTTTCATGGACTTTCCTGTAGTAATGTGGTTGGTATCTTTGTATTGTCATACACTGAACAACCATCATAATGACTGTTTCCTTGATCATTAATTTAAATTTTTTCAAAATGAGGTGGCTAGTGCATAGCATCAAAAGTGTTTTCTTAACATTGCATTGTGTATGCAATTTATACTTTAATGTTGCTATATATCTTAATATTTGTACCAACTTTTTAAAAAATATTTAATAATTATCAACAAGCTGAAAGCTCAGATGAGCTATTGCGATGGTTCACCGTACGTCGTGCATCGTGTGTCGTGCATTAACTTTTTACATTTTAATCTTCTCCTCCAAAACCACTGGGCCAAATTTAATGAAACTTGGTAACCATCATGCCTGGGTTAAGCCCTTTCAAATTTGCACAAATGAAGGCGTTATGTCCCCTTTGGGCCACATAAGGGGGGAAAGAGTAAAAAACTTTGAAAATCTTCTCGTCTGAATCTACAAGAGATATACCTTAGTTATTTCATTTATAACATCCTTAGGTCATCTATTTTCAGATTTGCACAAATGGTAGCCATGGGGCTCAAAATGGGGAAATTGTAAGGCACTGAGTCGGGAAATTACTAAAAATTATATATTTGTAACTATATCTTGAAAACTTTTTATAGGCATGTATATTAGAATGTTGTAGATATTGACATGATGATCATTTTGATATATGGATCAAGGTCAGGCCTCTAGAAACGGCACTTTTTTGGCGAAAAATGCCGGTTTGCAAGCAAAAATGACAGTTGTGAAAACATCCAACGGGCGAAAAATAAATTATTACTGCACCCTTAATAATTGAGATGAATATCAATCACGTAACAGAACTATGGGCTTATACTCCGATAGATCGATAATTATCTTAATCCGTTAATTACCTGTAATTATGTGATCAATATACACGCTTCGTTAGCCAGCCTGAGGACACGTGTTACATGGCTTGAATGACCATGACAATACATTTGTATTGTTTATTATCACTGACTGATGAGACCAATAAGGGTCGAAACAGGTTTTAAATTTAATTTTTTTTATTAATGTTTATTTAGAAAAAGAATAACAATTCACCCTATATGTTAAGCCTCTCATTTGCATGCCATCGATGCTCGGAAAGTAACGAGGTTCGCCGGAAAATGACGAACAAAAGTAGTACAGTTTTTTTTTTATATATATATTTATTTTTTTTTTTTTTTTTTGCTTTCAAACAAAAACCAGTCCTGATAGATAGATTTATTGAATTCTTCTAAATAACCGAATTTTTTACTCAATAATTTATAACTACCTAAACAGTCATATGATGTTGCTCTGATCATTGAAGGATAGATACCACGAGAAAGAAAATCAACCGGAAATGACGTAATACCACCATTTAGGTGTCTCTGATCTACAGTTGATGACTTGAAATGTTCATTATACATTAGGTTATAGATAATTATATTATTCAAGGCTTCCTATAACGGTAAACTATCAAATATTAAACAATTAAAGAAACTGACATTACAAACACAGACGAAATCGGGCAACGGTCGGGAAGGAGAGAGAGAGAGGGGGGTGGAGTTGTTACCAAGGACACAATATTGGCATTAAAAATCTTGTTTTACTGATTTTCTAAAATCGCCGGTTGACACTGTCGGCTTTTCTGGAGCACTGATCAAGGTCATATGTTGAAAGGTCAAGGTCACAGCTGCAAAAGAAGACTGAAATTGCTAATTATCTTGAAAACTATAATCTTTTTGTATAGGCATGTATATTAGAATATTGTAGGAATTGATATGGCGATCATTTTGATATATGGTTCAAGGTCATATGTTGAAAGGTCAAGGTCACAGCTGCAGAAGAAGACTTAAATTGCTAATTATCTTGAAAACTATTAACTTTTTGTATAGGAATGCATTTTAGAATATTGTAGGTATTGTGACAACGATCATTTGATATATGGTTCAAGGTTATATGTTCGAAGGTTAAAGTCATATCAACATAGGAATACTAAAATTATTAATTATCTTGAAAGCTTTAAATTTCATGCATAGGCATGTACATTAGAATATTGTAGGTATTGACATGACAATCATATATGGTTTGAGGTCATATATGTTCAAAGGTTAAAGACATAGCTACATAAGTATACTGATATTGTTAATGATTTGGGATTTATTCATTGCACTACAGTTACTTTATGCATATTATATAAGCAACTTATAAATGAAATATGAGCTGATATATTTCTGATTAAGTTTTGTGGGAGTTCTTAACTTGAAAAAACTTTTAAAGTTTCTGTACTAAATATATTGTCTATTGCACTTTGCAAACAGTATTGGACATATCTTCAGGTGAGCATTAAGGCCCATGGGCCTCTTGTTGAAAATACACAATCATTCAGCGAATTTGACTCTTAAATTCTATATTGCTTGAATACACAAAATTACAGAATTTTGACCATCTTGGCTATTGGAAATCTTTCATTTTCAACCAAAAATTTTTGATTCATAATAATTAAATGCATTTCATTTCATGGTAAAAATGCTTCATCATTTGTGTAATAAATAATTATTAAAATTAAAGACTGTTTTTTATTTTTAATGAAATAAAGAATGGAATTTGTTCATAGTAAGTTGATTTGTTTGATAATACAAGCTGTTATCTGCTAAAAATTTGTTTATATAGTTGCAGCAAAGAAATAAGTTGTGATGAAGACAACTTAAATACTAGCTTAGCACTTGTATGGCCAGATATGAAAAAATCATTTTGATGAAAATTCCTGCAGTTAAAACTTTTGTGTTTAGTTAAAAGCAAATTTCATTTCATTGTTAGCTCACCTGAGCCAAAGGCTCAAGTAAGCTTTTTTGAACAAAGTTTGTTGTCATTGTCATTGTTGTTTTGGCATAAGCTTTCACATTTTCGACTTCTCCTCCAACACTACAGGATAGATTTAAATGGAACTTGGTCAGAAGCATGTACAGTTTTGTGCAATTCAGATTTATTTGTGGTTGTTGTCATGACTCCGAAAACTAGGTCAATGTGAGTCCAAAAATCTTAAAAAATCTTCTTATCCAAAAGCAATGATGGGAGGAAAAACCTGATGTGATATTTGGCTTCTCTATGGTCTTAAGCTTATAAATTCTTTTGTAAAATTTGGTCAAAAATTAGGTTACGCATTTGTGTTTAATTAAAAATTTCTTAAAATGGCTTCAAATTATTTTAACTTGACTATTTCTTCAGATAATGACATGGGGTGTCCTTTGTCATTATGTGGTATGTCCCCCATTGTTCACTTTTAATCATTTTCAATTTTGAAACCTAAAAACATCTTCTTGTCCTACATCAAAAAGTCTGAAAGCTTTAAATCTCTTACATAGTATTGGTGTATATAGTCTTACCAATTTGAGAGGTTTGTTGACTTTGACTTTTATTCAAGTTCACAGTTAATTAAAGTTTTTATACATAAGCATTTAATCAGCCAAAATATCTAGATTTTTAGCTCACCTGAGGTCATAGTCGCAAAAGTATACTGAAATGGCTAATGATTTGGAAATTATTTGTTGTACTATAGTTACTATATGCATATTAGCTGCTTATAAATGAAATGTGACTAGATATTTTTGAGTATTGTGGCAGTTCTAAACTTGATAAAACTTAGGAAGTTTTTCTAATATATATTGTCTATTGCTCTTTGCAAACAATTTTGGAAATTTTGGGCCTCTTGTTTTAATATAACATTAGTTAGGTTGTAAATGCTTCAACATTATTGAAAATCATGTGATTCTATGTGGCCTCATTTGACCAGTCAGGATTTCTTAGCTTTTCTTAGCCAACTTAATTTGACTTCTGGTCATACAAGTGACAAGATGGAGAAAATTTATTGATCCTTTATGTATGTTTCATTGTATTTTTATGTAATTTTTTTTTATTTTTAGCATTGTGGTTATTTGTATAGTTTGTGCTGTGTACAGATATAGAAAACAAGGTAATGTGATATGTTTTAGATGGCATTGTGCAGGTTGAGAGGTTTTTGCTCTCTAACCAAATTTTGAATATTTAAAAGTTTTTGAAAAATTATTCCAGTAAAACCTGTAGTAAAAACAAACCTGAGTACATCTGAAATGGTTCATTTTAGAATTCTCAAGAATGGTGAAAAATCTTGAAATTTGACACAAAAATAACACACTTATCAGCATCAGTTTGTTCCTTTTGGTGATAATTGCTTATTTTTGTTGTTTTAAAAATGTACACTTGTTTCTAGGGAAAATTTTATGCTATTTGCATACATGTATATTGACTATTGTGACATAGTGATAGGATATTGCCTTGTTCTTGATTTTATATAACATACATGTATAATGTATATTATTTATGCCTACAATTTAAATATCTGAGATGTATATTTAACATTCTTGTTTGTCTGTATGACTGTCTGCCTGACTGTGTTTGGTTTTCTAATAATAACTTTGGTCATGATTAAGTTTTTGGATGAAACTAGGTACAATGGTTACTCATGACAGAAACTTACTTGGGAATGATATTGTGATTTCTAGATCAAAGGTCGAATTTGGTTTCCAAGCAATAATTAGTTCTGGTAAAGATTGAATATTAATACATGTACTAAGGTTGCTTATGGAAAAAGCTCGGAAAAAGCTCACTGTGGATTTATTTTATGTCAAAAGGTCAAAAGTCAAAAGGTCAGCTTCACCAAAACTATGAAAAGAGTGTTTTTGATAGGGTATGAATAAATGTGTTTCAAGGGACACTGAGGATAGAATCAAGGGACACTGAGGATAGAAGCTCACATGGGTTTAGGGTCACTTATGAAAATCAAGCTCACTTTTTTCATGAAAAGAAATTGAATTTTATTCATGTTAGTGAAATTTGAATTAATTTTGAGTCACTAGGTCAAGTATTTAGTTACTAAAGAGATACAGGAACTTGAGTTTTAGATGAGGTAAACTACAGTATTTAACAGGCTTACTACACAGGTATAAGCTTCATCTAAAAGCAACAAATATATAAAGCTTGATCCTTTCCATATGTGGCTCATAAAATTGGAATTGAAAATTGCAACTTGATAAAGGTTGATAATTGTAAAATCTCATTGCTGAATGATTTATGTTCAGTAGGATAAAGTTGAAGGTTGTGAACACTATGAAAAAATGTTTTTCCATCCTATTACTTTAGTTCTGTCAGTTTTTACATGATAGAAATATTACTTATGACAATAGCTACGGTAGTTTTAGAATCATTTTTGAGATAAACATTGAGGTCATATAACTTCAAAAAAGATAACTTCTTATGCAATAACTCTATTTCAAATTGAGGTACAAAAGTTGCTGATTAAAAGATCTGGCTTCAGGTCAGGAGGCGTGGAGACAAGTAATGATGTTTTATGCCCAAGTCAAGATTCTTATATTAAGGCAGCTAGTTCAGGAGTTTTGAAGGGAATCAGAGTGCCATAGAAAAATACTCACCCTTGACAAGCAAGTTGACAGATCTTCTCACACTAGGATCTGTTATAAATGTGATTCAAGCATAGGTGCTTAGAGCCACTGTTATGAATGGGATTGAAACCAAGTTGGTTAGATTCTCTGTGTCCAATCAGCCACTCCCTAGCACCAAGGCCCCTAGTTCACTAAGATTTATTTTAGGGACTCTCTGTAAAAGATTAAGGTTCTGATAGCTATATATCAGTCATCATATACATCTAGCTTTGGTTATTGGTTTAACAGTAATCTGTAGCTAATGATATAACTTTTTAGGTATACATGTATTTTTTAATAGTGTTAATTGTAACATAGAAAAGTTGTTGTCAGGGAAAACTAGAAAATGTACAAAGTAGGCATATAAAGATTGTCCATCAATATTATAATGTAATACATGTAGTAGAGTTGTAATTTTTTATGTTTTGAATTTTACCAGGTAATGGAGACAGTCATTGTAGATCTGGACAGCCTGCTTCTCATGTTGGTACAGAATTTGAGCTTGAACAAGATGTAAACAATGATCACAATACCCAGCAAATTAGGCTCAGACAAAGAGATAATTTGTCAATACAGCAAAATGGAGTCATACAAAGAGATAATTTGTCAATACAGCAAAATGGGGTCAGACAAAGAGATGATTTGTCAGTACAGCAAAATGGGGTCATACAAAGAGATGATTTGTCAGTACAGCAAAATGGGGTCATACAAAGAGATGAATTGTCAGTACAGCAAAATGGGGTCAGACAAAGAGATAATTTGTCAGTACAGCAAAATGGGGTCATACAAAGAGATAATTTGTCAATACAAACAGGAAGAGAACAACAGCACAATGTGACAACCGGAAATGATTGCTCTGCTGGCCAGTCCACAAGTTATATCGCGGAAGACAGTAATCATGATGAACCTAAAGAATCGGAACCATTGTTGGCAGATATGAATACAGCAAGTAGTAATAATTCAGCCACTGGCCCTGAGTCTGGCAAAAATTATTTACATTGTACAGGTGGGAGTTGTGTCAATGTAACAATACATGTAAACTCAGATGTTGGAGACAATAACAATGTTAATTCAGAAAAGAAAAGCACAGATTCAACAGAACAGATGCCAGACAATTTTGATGTAACTTGTTCAGATTCTCCTGAGACTGAACCAATTAGTGGGGCAGAAAACACTGAACCTAAAACGTTTGTTAATGACATTTCTGTAGAACATAAACAAAGTATAGAAGATAGTGAGCATTTAGAACAACTGGGTTATGAAACACCAATTGAAAGAATTTATCTCAGAGATCAGTATGGAGGCAGACCTGTTGGAGTTACACAAGGTACTTTTATTGCATACACAGTATAATTTCTTTGATTTTTCTAACACAAATTCATGGACAAACAGAAGTTATTTATAAGGTTTCATCTTCTTTGAATTGAATGAAATTTCAAAAACTGATTGATTTTATTTCTTTTATGAATTATGTTTCAAAAGATTTTGTTTTTCAGAAATAAATAAATGTAAATGAAAAACAAATTAATAAAAAAAAACTTTAACAAATAAAGAATATGGATATAATAAAGATTTTTTTTTAGAAAAAAGATCTTTTATTTAACCAATAAAATAATAATAAATAAAAATTAAATAATAATAATAATAATAAATACATTAAAATTGAGACTTTTGGATGGAAACTTAAGTGTTGAGATAAACTTTGATTTTATACCACTCTGCCAAAGACTTTCCATGTGATCTCAACTCTATAATTTATTTCCAGATAAAATAAGAGTTATTTCCCTTTGTAGATGTCATTTGTAAATGACATTCTTTAACTTCTTTCATTTACAAAAATTTCAAGACGTAACTTTATCAAAATTTGTAAACACGAACAAAATTGATTTGTAAGTCAAGCAACTGGTTTTTTTAATTCTTATGTATAATGTAACTAAAATTTAATTGGTATGTGTATCTA
The DNA here is from genome assembly GCA_029721355.1 of Tegillarca granosa. Classification (NCBI taxonomy): domain Eukaryota; kingdom Metazoa; phylum Mollusca; class Bivalvia; order Arcoida; family Arcidae; genus Tegillarca; species Tegillarca granosa. The sequence goes on along the minus strand of CM056597.1, from coordinate 44,877,831 downwards.
ACGTATTGAACATGAACTTGCAATTGGCCTTCTGCATCTTGGTGCTTATAGATTAATTATCATTTGGTTGGTTGTTTAGGTGGTTGGTTGGTGTTGGTTGGTTAGCTTGCCTTTTTAACTCACCTGAGCACAAACTTTGCCATGTTGAGTCAATAAGTAGGTCACAAGGTAAAATTATAGAAAAACATAGTTAACACCCCTGAACCCTTGAGACCACAATTTTAGTCCCTTTTCAGTCCCAATTGACTCCTGAACCTGTCTTCAAAGTCCACTTTTAAAGTCTATCTTAAAATTTTATTATTTCTAAAAGTTTGTGCAATAATAATCAGCCAATTGAAAATCGGCAATGAGTAATTTTGATATAAATCTTTGATCTATTTATAAACAATGTAATAACCTAAAATGCTTTAGAATCTTATCATGTCAGCAAATAAAGCCATCAGAAATAATATATATCATCTATTCTGTTTTTATACTATTGTTTAATTTGTGACACCTTTGTTACTTAAAACAACAAAAACAGAATTATTAATGTGTATTCAATAGGCCAACTTTTAGCACATGATTTTATCAACTGTACACTTCACAAAATTAAAATACTTTTCAGAATTTTTAGCTTACCTGAGATGAAAGCTCAGATGAGCTATTGCTATCTATCTTCGTCCGTCATGCATCATGCATAAACTTTTTACATTTTCATCTTCTCCTCCAAAACCACTGGGCCAAATTTAATGAAACTTGGTAACCATCATGCCTGGGTTAAGCCCTTTCAGATTTGCATAAATGAAGGAGATATGTCCCCTTTGGGCCCCATAAAGGGGAAAATAGTAAATAACTTTAAAAATCTTCTCGTCTGAATCTACAAGAGATATACCTTAGTTATTTTATTTATAACATCCTTAGGCCATCTATTTTCAGATTTGCACAAATGGTAGCTATGGGGCTCAAAATGGGGAAATTGTAAGGCACTAAGTGGGGAAATAGCTAAAAATTATATATTTGTCACTATATTTTGAAAACTATTAACTTTTTGTATAGGCATAGACATTAGAATATTGTAGGTATTGCGACAACAATCATTTTGATATGTGGATCAATTTCATATGTTGAAAGGTCAAGGTCACAGCTGCAAAAGAAGACTTAAATTATTAATTATCATGAAAACTATTAACTTTTTGTATAGGCATGTATATTAGAATATTGTAGGTATTGACATGACAATCATTTTGATATATGGTACAAAGTCATATGTTGAAAGGTTAAGGTCACAGCTGCAGAAGAAGACTTAAATCGCTAATTATCTTTTAAGACTATTAACTTTTTGTATAGGCATGTATATTAGAATATAGTTGGTATTGTGAAAACAATCATTTTGAAATAAGGTTCAAGGACATGTTGAAAGGTCAAGGTCACAGCTACAAAAGAAGCTCAATTGCTTATTATCTTGAAAACTATAAACTTTTTTGTATAGGCATGCATATTAGAATATTGTAGATATTGCAACAACGATCATTTTGATATATGGTTCAAGTTTATATGTTCAAATGTCAAGGTCATTTCAACATAGGAATACTAAAATTATTAATTATCTTAAAAGCTATTAATTTCATGCATAGGCATGTACATTAAAATATTGTAGGTATTGAGTTGAGTTGAGTAATGGTGTTTAACGTCCCAGTCAAGAATATTTCACTTATATCAAGATGTCCCCAGCTATAGGCAAAGTGCAGAAATTTTGCCTGTGCGTTGCACTGATTGCATTATACAGCAGGGGTCTTTATAGTGCCACACCTGCCATGACACGAGACCTCATTATTTTAAGTTCCCATCTGAAAGAACTGTGGCTTACATTTTGTAATGCCAAGTGTTAATAATAATTTCTGAATCATCTGTTTTTATGGAATAGTAAAATGGGCGTGAGTGCTTGCTTGCCTGCGTGCATGCATGCATCCATAAACTTTAATCTTCTTTCTTGAAACAAATAGGCCAATTCAAATGAAATTTGGTATGAAAGGTCCTTAGCTGCTATAGATTAAAAATTTTATCTAAAATGTCCATCCTATTTCCAAGATGGCTGCCATTACTATATATTGAAATTTGAAATATAGAAAATAGATGTTTGGGGATTCAACATTTTTTTTTTTTTTTTTTTTTTTGTGTACAATTTTTGGTTTTTGCAATAATTATATAATATGCAAATAAGGTCTATTTTAGCCAAAATCTTTGAAATTCTTGTTCTCTGAAAGTACATGGCCAATTGAAAAGATATTGATTTTGGAAGGTCCTTTGGTGGTATAGATTCAAAATTGTATCCGACATGTCTGTCGGATATCCAAGATGGCTGCCATTACTATAAATTGCAAAATTTAAAAATGGTCATTCTGGGTTTATTTAAGTAATGATTTTGTTGAAATTTTAAACATAGAAAAAAGATGTTGGGGGATTAAACATATATAACGGATTTTTTTTTTTTTTTTTTTTTTTTTTTTTTTTTTTTTTTTTTTTGCAATAATTATGTAATATGCAAATAAGGTCTATTTTAGCATAAATCTTTGAAAGTCTTCTTCCCTGAAAGTACATGGACAATTGAAAGGATATTGAGTGTGGAAGGTCCTTGGGTGGAATAGATTCAAAATTGTATCCGACATGTCTGTCAGAAATCCAAGCCTATAAATAGCCATTACGTGTTTATTTATTTACTGATTTTGTTGACATTTAAAAACTTAGAAAATAGATGTCGGGGGATAAAATATATTTAACAGTTTTTCTGTACAATTTTTCATTTTTGCAATACTTACATAATATGCAAATAAGGTCTTTTTCTCTGAAAGTACAAGGCCAATTGAAAGGAAATTTATGATGAATATTGCTTAAAATAATAGAAAATAAGAATATTGCTAGTGAGTTTGTTTACATTTTACTGATTGGATATATTTAAAAAGATAAAGCCGAGAACAAAAAAAGTATGTGCCAGGTGAGCGATACAGGCCGTATTGGGCCTCTTGTTTGAAAAATACAATTAAAACAGTTTTATAAATCTGTATCAAATAAGTATTTTGATAGGTACTGTATTGTTTAATCTTTTTTGGATAGCAACAATATATGTTTACGTGTACATAAAGCTGACCATTAATATAAATCAACCTGTCTATTAAGTCCAGTTTTGCTCATTCTCATGGATGGTCTTTATACACAGGTTATACTATATATATAACTTTCATTTAATTAATCACAGGTCAGGTACAGGAACGTCGCATAGAAGGCAGATTAGCTAATGGTGATCAAGTGGTTCAGCCAGATAATGATCATAGTAATGTTCCGATGTTAATTAATGGTGAATTGCGTCAATTGCTTCCTGGTCCTCTTCCAAGAGACCCACTTACAGGAAACTTTAACAATGTTCCAAATTTGAATACAAATTCTATGATGCAGGTATTGTATGATTTCTTATGAAACAATTCATTTTATAAATTTGAACACATTAATTTCTGTATTTTCATCATTATAACCTCTTTTCAGAATGTTTTTCTACCTACCCATAGTATATATACACCGAAGTAACTGTTGACTAGCAACCAATTGTAAAGATTTTTGATAAACATGGTTAAAGAAATCCTAAAAATGGACAAATGGTAAATTTACTGGTTACCCAGTAAAAAATTGACAAGATTGTAGATGATGTAAACTGTTTTTCTCACTGCTTTTGTAAAAGATTACAGATGAGGTAGATGTTCTACTCACTGCTTTTGTGTAATAGATTTACATTGATATTTAGATCTGGTCTTGGACCAATAACGTTTGTATAATCTAATGAATGATCCAGCTCTTCAGTGACCTTTGACCTTCTGTAAGCAAACTGACAAACCTTCTGACAATAGGAACTAAGAGTTGGATTTAACCTAGGCAGTGACGGGCACTGTGATCGGTGAGCATGCTTTAGACTACTTGTCCACAGAGACCCTATTACTATAGAGATAAATGTCTTAAGAACAAAGTTAATGAAACAGAAGTCTTAAGGTATTTTTTAAAGTTTTATAGCTTTCATAGGTGAAGATGGTCCTATTATTATTGAAAATCTGCTAACAAATTTACGAGAGCTAAGTCTTAGATGTGTGAGTTGAAGCATTATTTAAACATTTTGTATAAATTTGTTATATGTGTTTCGTATGGAGAAAGTGTATTGTGTCCCCACTGATAATGAAAAAAAATCATCTTTGGCAAAATTAAAGCAGATACATGTATAATAGATTTGTTTAGGTTGTTTTATTCCAAGTAGCACAAAACCTTTGGGGTCTCAAAAGGGGGAAAGTCAATAAGACTTTATATTTTATTGAAAAATGTTTAATGACGGTTAAAACTGCAGGATATATTTAACATATCCAGACACCCAACATATTTAGCAATAGACTGGAGTATATTTTCTGAACCATTTGATAGAGTAGGTTTTTCAGACTTATTTTATGATTAGATTAAAGTAATAGGGAAATAATTAATTCAACATGTACATAATAATACAGATGTATATTTAACCCAATTGTAATTGATTTAATCTGCGATTGACAGTGGCTGCTTCTTAAAAAATTGATTTATTTATCTTAGATTTAACAATATGTATTGTATGTATTTTTGTTTTGGTAAAAACCCTGCCTGATAACTATGAATAGAGTGGAGTAGAGTAATGGTGTTTTACGCCCCAGTCAAGAATCTTTCACTTATTTCGAGGTGGTCAGTTCTGGGATGGTGGAGGAAACCGGAGTGCCCGGAGAAAACCACCGACCTTCGGCAAACGAACTGACAAACTTTCTCACACTAGGATCTGTCCATATTGGGATTCGAACCCAGGCTGTGAGAGGCGCTGTGATCCGTAAACGTAATAAAAATAAATGAAGAAATAAATGAATAAATAAATAAATAAATACTCATCATTGAAAATATCAAAATAATTTTTTTTTCAATTAACCTAAAGCTGATATAAATAAGTACATGATTTGCATGTTGTAATTGAAAATTGAGTAATGGTATTTTAAACACCAGTCAAGATTCTTTCACTTATATTGAGGCATCAATAATTGGATTGTGGAGGAAACAAGAGTGCCTGAAGAAAACCACTAACATTTTGCAAGTGAGCAGATAAACTTTTTTACAAACAGATCTGCTGGAGTTAGGATTTTGACTTAATTTGCATGTTGAAGTTTTAGGGTTTTTTTTTTTTTTTTTTGGAAATTAACCACTGAACAATCATGTTCTGAAATGATACTGTTCTTTAAAAACAATTGCTAAGCTGTTTCTCATATATATATTATATATTATAGCAGTTTTATACTTCTACAACTTCTAACTTCACAACATACTTTGTCATGAACAACTGTAGTGCTATGTTGAGTTAGATTAATTGGACATAATTGTTCAGAGAGAGTATTAATAGAAATAAATTATATTTATGATGAAAATATATTTTTCAAAACATGAGATTTTGCAGTTTGCAATCCTGTTTTCAATTTTTCATTCATGTTCACATATTTATAAATTGTCATCTTAGGCAAGCTCTTGTCTGTGTAGCTTTCTAACATCTCTTGTTCTATTATTTCAGGACTCTGGATTTGATAGAGGTACCAATGCCAGTTGATGAGGTTGATGTTAGGCTTTATTCACAATCGTGCTTTCATTTAATGTTTTATGTTTGGTGAGTGCTGTTTGTATTTTGTCATGAGTGTATGGTGTATTATTGTTAACTTTGTAAACATTGATTGAGTGCAATGATTGTTGGGTATTTTGTATATTGGCATAGCTGTGAAAAAAAACTGTATATGGAGTACGAAGTTGTCATTTACAATGAATGATCATCAGTTGGTATAAGTCTCTGTTAATTGATGTTTTGTCATTTTTCAATAAACAAATTTGCTCCTGCATTAGAATGTCAGTAACTCTGAGTAAAATGTCTTGTTGAAATAATTGAATGTTTTTTTAATACAAGTTATTATGAGATTAAGTTTGTGTTCTGAAAAGTTTGTGTTCTGAATCTTATACATTTTCAAGAAAGATAAATTGTTGTTCCCCCCCCCCCCCATATTTTATTTTTTTATTATTAATATTTTTAGCTCACCTGAGCTGAAAGCTCAGATGAGCTATTGCTATCCATCTTCGTCCGTCATGCGTCGTGCGTAAACTTTTTACATTTTAATCTTCTCCTCCAAAACCACTGGGCCAAATTTAATGAAACTTGGTAACCATCATGCCTGGGTGAAGCTCTTTCAGATTTGCACAAATTAAGGAGTTATGTCCCCTTGGGGCCCCTTAAGGGGGGAAATAGTGAAAAACTTTAAAAATCTTCTCCTCTGAATCTACAAGAGGTATACCTTAGTTATTTCATTTATATCATCCTTAGGTCATCTATTTTCAGATTTGCACAAATGGTAGCCATGGGACTCAAAATGGGGAAATTGTGAGGCACTGAGTGGGGAATTTGATAAAAATTATATATTTGTCACTATATCTTGAAAACTATTAACTTTTTGTATAGGCATGTATATTAGAATATTGTAGGTATTGACATGACGATCATTTTGATATATAGATCAAGGTCATATGTTGAAAGGTCAAGGTCACAGCTGCAAAAGAAGACTCAAATTGCTAATTATCTTGAAAACTATCAACATTTTGTATAGGCATGTATATTAGAATATTGTAGGTATTGACATGACGATCATTTTGATAGATGGTTCAAGGTTATATGTTGAAAGGTCAAGGTCACAGCTGCAAAAGAAGACTTAAATTGCTAAATATCTTGAAAACTATTAATGTTTTGTATAGGCATGTAAAATAGAATATTGTAGGTATTGACATGACAATCATTTTGATATATGGTTCAAGGTCATATGTTGAAAGGTCAAGGTCACAGCTGCAAAAGAAGACTTAAATTGCTAAATATCTTGAAAACTATTAATGTTTTGTATAGGCATGTATATTAGAATATTGTATTTATTGACATGACTATCATTTTGATATATGGTTCAAGGTCATATGTTGAAAGGTCAAGGTCACAGCTGCAAAAGAAGACTTAAATTGCTAATTATCTTGAAAACTATAAACCTTTTGTATAGGCATGTATATTAGAATATTGTAGGTATTGACATGACAATCATTTTGATATATGGTTCAAGGTCATATGTTGAAAGGTCAAGGTCACAGCTGCAAAAGAAGACTTAAATTGCTAAATATCTTGAAAACTATTAACATTTTGTATAGACATGTATAATAGAATATTGTAGGTATTGACATGACAATCAATTTGATATATGGTTCAAGGTCATATGTTGAAAGGTCAAGGTCACAGCTGCAAAAGAAGACTTAAATTGCTAAATATCTTGAAAACTATTAACATTTTGTATAGGCATGTATAATAGAATATTGTAGGTATTGACATGACAATCATTTTGATATATGGTTCAAGGTCATATGTTGAAAGGTAAAGGTCACAGCTGCAAAAGAAGACTTAAATTGCTAAATATCTTGAAAACTGTTAACATTTTGTATAGGCATGAATTTTAGAATATTGTAGCTATTGACATGATGATCATTTAGATATATGGTTCAAGGTCATATGTTGAAAGGTCAAGGTCACAGCTGCAAAAGAAGACTTAAATTGCTAATTATCTTGAAAACTATAAACCTTTTGTATAGGCATGTATAATAGAATATTGTAGGTATTGACATGACAATCATTTTGATATATGGTTCAAGGTCATATGTTGAAAGGTCAAGGTCACAGCTGCAAAAGAAGACTTAAATTGCTAAATATCTTGAAAAATATTAACATTTTGTATAGACATGTATAATAGAATATTGTAGGTATTGACATGACAATCATTTTGATATATGGTTCAAGGTCATATGTTGAAAGGTCAAGGTCACAGCTGCAAAAGAAGACTTAAATTGCTAAATATCTTGAAAACTATTAACATTTTGTATAGGCATGAATTTTAGAATATTGTAGGTATTGACATGATGATCATTTTGATATATGGTTCAAGGTCATATGTTGAAAGGTCAAGGTCACAGCTGCAAAAGAAGACTTAAATTGCTAATTATCTTGAAAACTATAAACCTTTTGTATAGGCATGTATATTAGAATATTGTAGGTATTGACATGACGATCATTTTGATATATGGTTCAAGGTCATATGTTGAAAGGTCAAGGTCACAGCTGCAAAAGAAGACTTAAATTGCTAAATATCTTGAAAACTATTAATGTTTTGTATAGGCATGTATAATAGAATATTGTAGGTATTGACATGACAATCATTTTGATATATGGTTCAAGGTCATATGTTGAAAGGTCAAGGTCACAGCTGCAAAAGAAGACTTAAATTGCTAAATATCTTGAAAACTATAAACCTTTTGTATAGGCATGTATATTAGAATATTGTAGGTATTGACATGACGATCATTTTGATATATTGTGCAAGGTCATATGTTGAAAGGTCAAGGTCACAGCTGCAAAAGAAGACTCAAATTGCTAATTATCTTGAAAACTATAAACCTTTTGTATAGGCATGTATAATAGAATATTGTAGGTATTGACATGACGATCATTTTGATATATTGTTCAAGGTCATATGTTGAAAGGTCAAGGTCACAGCTGCAAAAGAAGACTTAAATTGCTTATTATCTTGAAAACTATTAACATTTTGTATAGGCATGTATATTAGAATATTGTAGGTATTGACATGATGATCATTTTGATATATGGTTCAAGGTCATATGTTAAAAGGTCAAGGTCACAGGTGCAAAAGAAGACTTAAATTGCTAAATATCTTGAAAACTATTAATGAATTGTACAGGCATGTATATTAGAATATTGTAGGTATTGACATGACGATCATTTTGATATATGATTCAAGGTCATATGTTGAAAGGTCAAGGTCACAGCTGCAAAAGAAGACTTAAATTGCTAAATATCTTGAAAACTATTAATGTTTTGTATAGGCATGTATATAGAATATTGTAGGTATTGACATGACGATCATTTTGATATATGGTTCAAGGTCATATGTTGAAAGGTCAAGGTCACAGCTGCAAAAGAAGACTTAAATTGCTAATTATCTTGAAAACTATTAACCTTTTGTATAGGCATGTATATTAGAATATTGTAGGTATTGACATGACAATCATATATATTTTGAGGTCATATATGTTCAAAGGTCAAGGACATAGCTGCATAAGTATACTGAAATTGATTTATGATTTGGAAATTATTCATTGCACTACAGTTACTTTATGCATATTATATAAGCTACTTATAAATGAAATGTGAGTGGATATATTTCTGATTACGTTTTGTCGGAGTTCTTTACTTGAGAAAACTTTTAAAGTTTCTGTACTTAATATATTGTCTATTGCACTTTGCAAACTGCATTGGACAATATCTTCAGGTGAGCGTTAAGGCCCATGGGCCTCTTGTTTTTTAATTCTTTAAATTTATTTTGGAGGGGATGGGTCATTTACTGGAAATCTATGCAAATTTGCAAATAGATATATCATATAATATTTTTTTATGGTATTGTAAAAATTAAATGTATTATACATGTATTATAAAGATGATCTGAATTATGTGAGGAAGCTAGGAGAGGGCTAAAGAAAATATAACAAATGTAAGAAATAAATATGATGTAATTGCAGGTAACAATACTTTTTGCTGTATATATATATGTACTAAAAATTATCTTTAATATGTAATGTCATGAAATTTGGATCAAAACTTTTTTCATCCCTTGTTTGATTTGAGATCTAATCTTTAAAAAGTTTTCAATATGACACAGTGCCATGCAATACATGTGACTAGATAAGGCCTAGCACTGAAGTTTTTAGCATTATTTAAAAAGATAGAATAAAAAAAAGTTTACAGGTTTTAATGTTTTCTGAACACTACTGTATAAGAACCAATATGTAATCAAAGACTGCATTTGAATTGCAGCTTGTTTTGTATGAGCTGCCCGATAACTTGTGAAAGGGACCGTATATATGGAAAAAATAATAATAAATTAAAGTTCCAGTGTTTGATCTAAAAATCATTCTTTACTCAATCTGCTGATAAGCCAAAGAACAAGTTTAAAATTATAGTATATAGTCTTTGTATAAGTATGAGAGTGAAGGAATGTGTTAAACATTTTACATCAGCTAGCTTTTGTCTTATCTACATGGTATGTTTGTAAATTATTTTTATCTCTTAATACTATCTGCTCAAATTATATTATTGTGAACATAATTAAATTTAACAAGTTAACATAAGTTGTCATGTTGATTAAGTCCCAAAAGTTGTGTTGATTTTTTAGATTGAAAAAGAAATACATGTACTAGACTAAGTGTAATGTCATCTTTTGTACTGGCTAAACTGCCTGCTCCTTACCGCCGGTTCACTGAGCATTGTAGAGATTATTATTATAATTCAGCCATGATTTGATCAAAAGGCAAAAGCAAATATCTGGACCAATGACAAAAAATGATTATTTTAATGAATGTTTTTAACATTAAATACACAAATACCAAAGTACTTATTTGTCATATATTTATATCATTATTAACAAATAATTCTACACTTTTTTAGTAAATGTTGTTTGGTATCTTTGGGGTGAAATCGGCATCGGTTTATCAGTCCAGATATCAAATGGTACATTTTTCAATCCCTGTCTCAAAAATCTGCAGTCATCTCTATAGTTTTTCAAAATGACTAATGCCATGAGAAAACACATCGAACCCAACATTTAAATCATTACTAGAATGCACATACCAGTATTATTTTTTTAAACATATTTGTCTCATATTGGCTCAGTGTTGTGATTTTATTGGCCAGGAAGATTTTAACATATTGTTTAGTAATGTTTTACATTAATAATGTTATTTATTGTCTACAGATTTATTGTGTATATCATGTTGTTTTTAAAATTTTCTATTAATCAGTTAAAGCTGCATTAAGTTTTTCAATTTTCTGAATTTTTTTTGATTTTCTAAAAATATATTTTTTTAAAAATAGATATCCTCTAACCACGATCAGTGAGATTCATTTTCTAAAATTTCATTTCTTTTAGCTGTAAATAAACGGAATCCTCTGACTGGTTGGTCAATGTTTAAAGATGATAATTATTTGCTTGGAGCATGCACACAGATGTACAGAAAAACCCATAAATCGAAGGTGAAACATGACAAATTGCATTAATTGTCCTTAATTAATATCCAGATGTATTTGAAATGGTGTTATGTATCCGTTACTAAGTCACAAATGACAAATTCAAGGAAGTTCTGTGTTTAATTTATCGTATTTCACCATTTTAAAAGTTGTGTTTAAATTACCCAGGTTTTGATGATGTAACCATGTTCTAATATTAGATCCCAAATGCTGCATCTCGCTGGGTAATTACTGTAATTTCTGTATTTATTCGAGCTTTTACCACTGATAATATAAGCTACAATACAGCAACCAATGATAATAAAAGCTACAATACAGCAACCAATGATAGAATAAGCTACAATACAGCAACCAATGATAATATAAGCTACAATACAGCAACCAATGATAATAAAAGCTACAATACAGCAACCAATGATAGAATAAGCTACAATACAGCAACCAATGATAATATAAGCTACAATACAGCAACCAATGATAAAATAAGCTACAATACAGCAACCAATGATAACATAAGCTACAATACAGCAACCAATGATAATATAAGCTACAATACAGCAACCAATCATAAAATAAACTACATTACAGCAACCAATGATAAAATAAGCTAAATACAGCAACCAGTTATAATATTTAATTATAACACAACCAATGATAATATTTAATTACAATACAGCAACCATTGATAAAATAAGCTACAATACAGCAACAAATGATAATACTTAATTACAATACAACAACCAGTGATAATATTTAATTGTAATACAACCAATGATAATATTTAATTATAATACAACAACCAATGTGATAATGTAGGCTGCAATATAACAACCAATGATAATTTAAGCTGCAATACAACAACCAATGATAATATAAGCTGCAATACAACAACCAGTGATAATATAAGCTGCAATGTAACAACCAATGATAATATAAGCTGCAATACAACAACCAATGATAATATAAGCTGCAATACAACAACCAATGATAAAATAAGCTGCAATAAACAACCAATGATAATGTAAGCTGCAATACAGCAACCATTGATAAGGATACATTAAAATCTACTACCACTGATGATATAAAATTACAATACCATTATCAGTGATTAATGAATTAAAATACAACTATACCCTTGGTGATATAAAATAACAATCTAACAACTATTGATAATATTAAATAAGATCTTCTACCAATGATAGTAAGTAAATAAACAAGAAAATATTTTATTATAGTATCACAATCTATAAAATACATAAAATATACAACAAAATATATATGAAACTACTTATAGAATCCAGCCATATTTGGCTTATGAGACACTTTATAGTAAAAAGTTACATTACAATTATTGGTGAATTAAAATGCAGCTACTGTTGTTCATATTAATCATCATATATAGTTAATATCAAAGTACATGTGCATACTTATAGCATTAATTAATTACAGAAACTGGTGATAATGATAATACCTTATTACAGCTTATGGTGATTATGTTAAAATTTATAATAACCCATATACCCCTTCTCTTGACTACTGGTGGTTTTATTGAATTAAAATAGAACTTCCTTTTATAATATTGAAATGAAATAAAACATCCAGTGATTATATTGATTAAAATACAACATCCAGGGGCTGATAATATATTGAATTAGAATATAGGTTATTACAGTGAATTAAAATCTGGGTAATTACAATGAAATAAAATTAAAATCTGAGTTATTACAATGAATTAGAATTAAAATATAGGTTATTACAATGAATTTAAATTAAGTATGGGCTATTACAATGAATTAGAATTAATATATGGATTATTACAATGAATTAAAATTAAAATCTGGGTTATTACAATAAATCAAAATTAAGTATGGGGTATTACAATGAATTAAAATTAAGTATGGGCTATTACAATGAATTAGAACTAAAATATGGGCTATTACAATGAATTAAAATTGAAATCTGAATAATTACAATGAATTAAAATTAAAATCTGGGTTATTTCAATGAATTAAAATTAAGTATTGGTTATTACAATGAATTAAAATTCAAATACACTTACCGGGTAAATACAATGAATTGAAATACAGGTATTTGTGATTATGCCAAGTAAAATTACAAAGATTGGTGATTATATTGAATTAACATGTCCATTCTAAACAATCAACATTGCCTTTTTGCCAGTGCCTTTATTTTAATTCTCATTTCCATATCTTTGTTTATTGTGAATAGATTATTTTACTATTGTTAGATATATCATGATTTTATATCAGGTTAATTAGAGCTGATGATTTTATTTTAATCAACTGTAAATGTTTCTATGTTATGCAAACATTGTATTTTTGGTTGCATCTGTTTTGTTTTGTTTTTTTAAATAACATCCGAAATTCCCAATGGCATAACTTTGTGCCTTCATAATGTTTTATTCTCTTTCATTAAAAAGTTCTAAGCAGCATTATTATTATGAAAAATCTGATGCCATCTAAGTATTCATTTCATTTTATATCCAAAATTTTTTACTCATAGAAATTTATAATATATTACTGTTAAAATTACATGTATCATAATATCATTTTATGAAATATTAAAAAAAATATTTAATATGTTATTGTAACATATATTATAATTTCTGTAAAAAGGAAATAAATATTGAATTTAAATGCAAGAAGTTAATTTGGATTGTTATGACAATCATATTGGTTTTTAATCTACCGAAATTTGAATTTATCATTGTTAGTATTGTAGTAATAATAAGAAATAATATATTGTTAGTTCTCAAGTTTGTCCGGTTGAAATGTATGTGTGAATATATATATATATATATATATATATATATATAGAGAGAGAGAGAGAGAGAGAGAGAGAGAGAGAGAGAGAGAGAGAGAGAGAGAGAGAGAGAGTCCTCTTTATAACGACCTTCTGTGACTTTTGTCACATATGACTGAACCAGTTAAGATATTTATTTGAGTTTTGTCAGTAGACATTGTCATTGCAGAGAATTTTTTTATATGTAAAATACACATCTGTTCCCAAAATTCACTGCCGATGCTGGAAGCTGTAAATTTTTTTTGTCAGTAAGTGTAAATTTCATTGTAAAGAGAGTTGTTATAAAGAGGGATCTCTGTGTGTGTATATATATATATATATATATATATATATATATATATATATATATATATATATATATATATATATATTGTTATGCTCCCCAAAGGAAGAGTATATAGTTACCACTTTGTCTGTACTAGTGTCCATCAGTGCATCCGTCTGTGTCTGTCCTTCATAAATTTGTCCAGAACATAACTCAAAACCTTTTATAGTATTAACATGAAACTTTAAAGATAGATAGAGCTCAATAAGGAGAAGTACAGGGGACAAGAACCATAACTCTATTATTCTTATTTTAAGAGTTATTGCCCTTTGTTATATTTTATCTGAAGCATAACTGGGAACTTTTAAGGGGTATCAACATAAAACTCCATTTGATCATTAATTGATTTGAAATATTTTTTCAGTACAAGTATTTTGTAAATTTATTTTCTTCTACTGGTCATTTGATGGGAAAATTTTGGCTAACCTCCAATAAAACAGTTATTTTCTCATAGTTATGTGCCATATTAGTTCATTAGAAATAAGTCTACATGTGCTAAGTTTTTTATATATTATAAGGTGTATTCAATTATTACCGTATTAAATAAAAGTGCAATATTATATGTTAATTGAACAAAATTGAGATTTGATTTTGCAAGGTTTTTATAGGTGATACCTAAATGTTTAGGATTAATGCAGAAATTTACAACTTTACACTGAGTTTATTAGTGTAGTAGCTTTAATTTTTTGTTTATTAATTTCAGTCCATACAATTATTATTTTTTTTATTTTTTTTTTATTTTATGTGTTTTGTTCTGTTTTATTTATTTGTGTATTCTGTTTTGGATAATAAGTTTTTCTGTGGTTTCTTATCATACGTAGCGTTTTATCAGTTTCATTAATATTGTTTTTATTTTGTTCAGCCTCCTGTACTGACTAAAGATAAGGTTTAGAATGTTGAATAATACTGGTAGTAAGTTTTGTTTACCTAGGTAAATTTACAAAAAACTAAATAAAATCTTCAGACGGGGTTTACTTTGGTTGATAGTGGATTTGGTTTATATAAAATGTACATTACCAGCAAAAAATGAAACTTAAGACAGGGTTTTCTTTGGTTGATAAAGGGTTTGGTTTATATAAAATGTACATTACCAGCAAAAAATGAAACTTAAGACAGGGTTTTCTTTGGTTGATAGAGGATTTGGTTTATATAAAATGTACATTACCAGCAAAATTGAAACTTAAGACAGGGTTTTCTTTGGTTGATAAAGGGTTTGGTTTATATAAAATTTACATTACCAGCAAAATTGAAACTTAAGACAGGGTTTTCTTTGGTTGATAAAGGGTTTGGTTTGTATAAAATTTACATTACCAGCAAAAATGAAACAGAAATCTGTATGATTAAATTAGTTAGATGTTATATACTCCTGTGTTTGTGATTTTATTTATGATCAAAATTGTATATTTAAAGTCGTTATTTTACAAATTTTAATATACTATATGTCTTCCCATTGTTTTATTTTTAAGTCATTTTAGCATTTATTTAATTCGTCTGAACAAAACCTTTTCAAACAAATACTGTCTCCATATTGTGAAACCTAAAAGATTGTATGTGATTCAGTATCATATATTTTATTGACAGATAAAGACTAGGATATGCTTTTCTTGTTTTATGATCATTCTAATTGACTTAGTGCTCTTTTGGAATCAAATTGAAATGTTATAATGTCTCATTACTGTAAATGTTATAATAATAATACTGATAATTGTTAGATGTCATGCAAAAAATAATGGGTATGATATGTTACACTTGTATTGTTTGAGAGCTTTTTATTTCCTACTTTTTTATATGCTGCATTTATATACATGTATAACCACCATCATAATATCGATATATTGTCGTCTTTTTTCTTGTGATTTTGAAGCTGATTACTTGATTTGTCACTATAGATATGCGTAAAACTAAACATAGCTATATTTTCTTATGTTAAATGTATATAACTTGATTTCAAACATTTTGTCATGATCTAAATGACATTACTGGTCTTGCCAATAAAATAGTCAGTAAAGGGTGAAGTCTTTGAATATAGATTTTTCAAGTTGAATACCCAAAGATTTCTCACAAAAATGTAGATTGAACTTCTTAAAAATATATTTTAGGACATATCTATATGTGTGTATGTATGTATGTATGCATGTATGTATGTATGTATGTATATGGCTTCTATATTAAGTAGCTAGATAAAGAATAGTATAAACTTGCAACAGGTAAGCATGAAGATAGAATCTGCACAGGTGTACACGTATAACAAAAATGTATACCTTTTAGTATTTGTGAGAATCTTACATTTGTATTCACAGCCAGTTTGTATTAGAAAGAGGAAATAAGACAAATACAAATTTTCATTGTGTAACAAATAATAATATGCATTCCATGTGAAAAAACAAATGTACAAAATATAATGATGTAAATATTTTTATAATCCCTATTGGTATTGCTCATATCATTCCAAATTCAGTGCCGAAATTGAAATCACAAATTAGTGCTGATTTGACTTTTATTATTATTAATTATTATTATTATTTTTTAATTTTTTCTTATTAATCCATTAATTTTTTTTATTT
Organism: Tegillarca granosa; assembly: GCA_029721355.1. NCBI lineage: Eukaryota > Metazoa > Mollusca > Bivalvia > Arcoida > Arcidae > Tegillarca > Tegillarca granosa. The sequence continues at coordinate 44,860,937 of CM056597.1, read as the reverse complement.
ATGCAGAATAATGCAGTTATGAATATGCATTTTTTTTTATCACATTGAAGCTCATAAGTCTTTCATTTTTGTAATACATGTATATCAACATTATTTTATACAATATATGTATTCATTATTAAAAAAAAATTGTTTTTAGATATTTTGTCTGTCTGAAGACTAATTTTTTTTATATGCCTATAGATATTAATGGGGCGTATTATGTTATGGCATTGTCCAGGTCAGTGGGAGAGTGGGTGTGCGGCTTTCTGTTAACAATTTGGTTTCCATACGTTTAAGAATTGAAATTTGTCTGATTGATCTCAATCTTGGTAAATCTATTCCCTGTGATCAAATATTGCAAAGAATCTCAAATAGGGGTCACTATGTCTAAGGTCAAAGTAACAAGAACTATAAATGTAGTTTCCATGCATTTAAAGGTACATAATTTGCCCCAGTTCATCTCAAACTTTATCAACTTATTCAATATGATGAAACGTTGTATGGGATTCAAAACGGGTCACAAAGGTCAAGGACACAGTTATTATAAATTAAAATTTTATTTCTTTACATTTAAACACACTGTCAGATTGATCACAAACTTGGTCAACTTATTCTGTGTTGAGACATTCGATTGGATAACAAATCAGGTCACTGTGTCAAAAGTCAGAGTCACCCTTGCTATATATAAATTCAGTTTCCAAGAAGCACTATTTGTCTTGATGTTAAACTTTGTAAACCTATTCTGTGTGACAAGACACCACAATTGCAAACCAAGTCACTTGGTCAAAGGTCAAGGTCACATTTAATATAAAAAGAAATTTTATTTCTCCGATTTTAAAGACACTTGGCTTGTCGAATTAATCTCAAAAATATCAACTTATTCCCTGTGATGAGACATTGCATAGGATGACAACTCAGGTCACAAGGTCAAGCTTGCTATACATAATATTCAGTTTCCTTGCATTTAAAGATATACCATTTGTTTAGTTGATCTAAAACTGAATGAACTTATTACATGTGACAAGACCAGTACGGTAGCTCAGTTGGTAGAGTGTTTGCTTCGTATGTGGAAGGTCGAGAGTTCGAACCCCGGCCGGGTCTGACCAAGACTTGAAAATTGGTAGTGGCTGTTCTTTCGCCAAGCACTCGGCATTAAGAAATGAAAGTCATGGAGTCCTTCGGACGAGACCTTAAAAACCGAAGCCCCATGTCACGGCAGACGTGGCAAATTTAAGAACCCTCCCTGCACATTGCCCTAAGCGCACTACAAAGTTCAAAGTTTCTGTCACGTGCAAAGTCGAATTTGGGAAATATTTTGACAACTATTTTTTATGAAAAGACGCCTCTGGTATTAACATAAGCTTCTAAATGCATACTGAAAAGCATTTACTTTTCTTACACAGATTTCACTAATATTGCGAAGGGTTTTGTGGTATGCTTAAGTTTTTTTTTTTGATGTCGATTAACTTTCTATACAATTTATTATTTTTGGAAGGAGTTTTGTGTATATTGCTTAACTGCTTTACACAATTATTAGATTTTATTAAATAAAATCAGAAAATCTTGGAAAATAAAAATTGAAATCATGTGATTGGGAAAAAACAACATAGCCAAGAAGATAAGTCAATGATGAAATAGTCAAACAAGCATATTATAAGAATAGACATATATTGATGCCATTGTCTTTTTATATATTTTTTTTATTTTGAACTGGCACTTGAGTAAATGCCAATGGTCCTTGGCAATCCAGTCCGACCGTGTCATACATAAGTCCAAAATTTTTGAAACTGTTTCCTCGCCTGACGTTCGGCGTTAAGAAGACTAAAAAGACGAGCTATCAAATAGTTTACCCGTTGCCAGGATAATCTCACTCGGGAAATGATATGCTTGCCTTTGCTTTACTGGCTCGCTAGCACCTTTACAAAAAGTCGCCCGAGTGCCCGCTAGTACAAGGCCGAATATACACAAATGTACGAAATTGTTTGTATGATTCTTAAAAAAATTAAACTTGCTCTTGTTGTGAATAATTGAATAAAATTGCTGATGCGACGTTAACAACATAAAAGCCAATAAACCGCCATGCAAATTGTTTAACAAACATTACATTTAAACTGATATCTTTGTTAGTTATTTGTTATATGTTGGGTTCATTTCAGTGAAATTGTCTGACAGGAATTCTCCAAAAACAGATACAAACATACCAGTCTATATCTAAATCGTAATATCCACTCCCTTTTTTTCAAAATAATAAATAAATAAATAAATAAAATATGCTCCAGAAGAGTAAGCAACTCCTGTCTAGCTAGCTACACCCGTCACATACAAAATTAAATTTGAGAATGAAAGGAACATGATATTATGGTACGTCAAATATATCAAGTATAATTTTGGATACAACGATTTCATGCTTATTACCAATATAATGATGACGGCTCTAAACTTATTTATTTTTAAAAGGACCTTGATTAGCCTAGGCTCGCAATATCATTGAGTCAACAATTTACAAACCTGCTTCGTTACTGCAAAGAAACGGAAAGTTGACAATAGAGAAATTTGACGTATAGGTTTTTAAACGCAATTATTTGTGAGATTTAAATCCAAAGTTGAAGCAGAACACAGAAAATCAGTTCATCTTTTATTTCAAGCTCATTAGGATAGATGGCATTAAAAAGATCTACAAATTTGGGATTATTAAGGGATAGAACGTCAGATATATATCTGTATATGGAATTGAATGATTAAGTGACATTCTTCTCTCCAAGTTTGACAAAGTGCTTAAAAAGTCTGCTTCATATGAATAAAGAAACAAAACAACAAACAATAATGCTTGTTTGAAAATCGTATTGCAAAACACAACAGATACGTTGTCTATCAAAAAATTGTTAATGGTATCTTTGTTATATTTTCGTTTGCAGTCTGGTTATATATATTAAAATTATTATAATAATAATAACAAAAATCCCTGTTGTGCACGAAATTAAAATCATATTTAAAGTTCTCTAATTTATAACCACATGCTTTTTAATTAATTAAGACATTGAAACTTCGGTTGTACGAGGCCGAGAATAGGTATTTGCCCTGCTATAGTTATGAGTGTAGTGGTTGACTCTTAAAAGTCATTTTTTGATCGGTAATAAAATTGTGAAAAAAAATTTACTTGACAATGAAAAATGCAACCAAAAACAAACTAATGAAAAAGAAAAATGAGATAAACGAATATAGATCTTCTGATTATAAGACTCCATATTTTAGACGGCCACATGCATATGACTAATGACATCATTCTGTACCACTATAAGTTAAGTTTAGTTGAGTTAAAGAGCTTTACGCCAAGTCAAGAATTTTTCATATATCAAGGTCGGTTCGAGGTTGGTGGGGGGGGGGGGGGACGTAGTGCCTGGAGAAAACCACGGACCTTCGGTAAGTGAACCGATAACTTTCTCACACTAGAATCTAGACGATGAGAGAAACTGTGATCCGTAAGCGCAAGCTTTACACCACTCGACTATTGAGGCCCACGTATACAATAATAAAGTTTTTTAATCAATGGTTTATGCACGTATCCTCAGACGAACTGCGTACAGAACGTTTATCAATATCTGTTTCAATATCAAAAGAAACCTTGGAAATTAAACGACCAATATTTTTATTCATATTATTTTATTTTCATTCAATAAATAATTATTGAGCACCACTTTCAATAGACAAAATACTTTCTTGTTATTTCGTATTATTTTCGTAGTCTGACTCACATAATAATAATATGACCTTACAACTAGTCAACAGGCTAAATTAAAGCCACAAAATGGTTCAGTAACAAGTGACTGCCTGGAAATAGCAGGCCGCAATCCTCGATCTTTTGTGCTGGACTTGCTGTAGCTCCTCTGAACTTACGCCAAGGTCCCTAAATGTTTCATATGCAACGTCCAGTAGCCTACTTAAAAGCCTGTTTGCCAAATCTCTCTCTGAAAATGATGATCTCTGAAAATAGAAAGGAAATATTAATATTGGGGTACTGCTGAAATTATCGTAAGTATTTGTTATTTAACAAATCCAGGTCAAAAAAAAAACAAAAAAAAAAAAAAAAAACAAAATAAAAACAAACAAACAAACAAACCTAAGGGGATATTTGATAAAAGAACACTTTGTATTGCCTTGCCCAAGATAAACATTGTAGTTTGTGTACAATGTAATATTAGCCGTTGGGCTACAAGAATTTAAAAAAAAAACTTAATAAGTTGTCTGTCATATACCATTTTGATTGAAAAACGTGTTAATGGTTACTTTGATGAAAGCATTTGAACTGCCGTTAGGTATTTTGTTTTAGAAACCAAAAATAATACCTCAAATTTTAACATAAAATACTGGTATTTGTTTTTAATCAACAATAAAAGAAAACAGCTTCATGTTATTTTTTTAATTTTGTAATAATAAGAATAAAATTTGATTATTTAAAAAACAAAACACTTTATCAATTGTCTGTGCCAAATATCTTTTTTGCAAGTAAAGTAATTATTAAATGCAACAACATAAAAAAGTAATTTTCATATCAAAACAGGGATACGTATTAAACAACAATGTATTGAAGTTATCGTTGTTGTTGTTGGTGGTGGTGGTGTTGGTGTTGTTGTTGGTGGTGGTTGTGGTGTCCACTGTGACGGTGATGATGAGTGAGAAGTGCATACAAAACAATTGCAATAGATAAAAAAATTATACTACTTTGGTTGTGATTTTGGTGGTGGTGGCGGTTGTGATCGTGATGTTAGTGGTGGTAATAGTGAAATATGTAAAAAGAATTACAATAGAGATTAAAATAGTGTTTGCTGATCGTGATGATTGTGGTGGTGGTAGTAATGGTGGTTTTGATGTTGTTATGATTGTTGTTGTGATGTCGGTATGTTGGTTATGGTGTTGGTGTTGTTGTCGTCGTAATCGTTGTTGAGGTGGTGGTAGTGTTGGTGGTTTTGATGTTGTTATGATTGTTGTTGTGATGTCGGTATGTTGGTTATGGTGTTGGTGTTGTTGTCGTCGTAATCGTTGTTGAGGTGGTGGTAGTTTTGGTGGTTGTGGTGTTGGTGGTGATGATGCATGGACCGAAAAGTACATAGAAAAAATACAATTGGTATTGAAATTTAAATATTAAACAATGAATTTAAAAAAAACAATGAAAAATGGCATCAAATATTTATTGGTTACGTCAACAAAAACGATTAAACATTTGATATAATGTAATGTTATTTTGCAAAAATCAAATGACAATAAATATAATGTTTGCTTAATGGATTAAGTATAGGAAAATTAATTTAATGCCATTTAAAGTTACAATACAAAATATGAAGAAATAAATCTTAGTTATTGTAACATGTTGACAAAGTGGAATCATTTAAAACAAAAATAAAAAAAATGGCAATAGATATTGAGTCAATGAAAACAATTGGTGTTATTGAAAGATAGAAATTAAGAAATCAAATTTTAAAAAATAATCAGTAGGAAATTATTTAGAATTAATAGTTGAAGTTTATCCGGAAGTAATTACTGTAATATAAAGAACGGGAAAGGGATTAAGAATGTCATCAAGAATGAGTGTAATCTGAATATTGTAATAAATGTCAATTACTGATCCATTTAGATAATGTGATTGTGTTCTGATAACGTATGAATATTTTATAAAATTCCCATTAGCACGTCACAATTAAAATTCTGTCGAAGTAATTGATTTGTATTAAATTCCAGGATAATTTACAATATAAATTTCAAAAAATTATAATCAATTTTTAAATAATTGAAATACCAATAAAACAATTAATGGATAAAATGTCAGCAATAGATTTTTAACTCACTATTTTTGCAGAACTGTTTTTATAATTCTTTGTTCCGATTTTTAAAATCTGTATCATGGAGGCGTATTTTAATTGGCATGTTTCATTACAAAGTACAATGATATTACTAGTATATACATCCAAAATCCATAAAGATAACAAAAGAGTAAACAAAACGACCAAATTTGAATGATTTTTATTGTGACATTTAAAGTCAATGAAAGAATGTTCGTAACACGTTGAAAATAACACACACACACACACACGCGCGCGCGCGCGCTTTAATAGCCTAAAGTTAGGTCCATAAGCCGTTTGACTCATGAACGGAAGGGATAGGTGGTTTTTTTAATCACAAGAAGGAATAAAATTTGCTTTAGGTTGGAGATGTTAACATAATATCGCGCTTCATATTAAAAACAGAAAATGGTTGTTTGCATGCAAAACGCGCTTAATTTATGGCTTTTCACATTTTCACAATGTATGTGAGCGGGGGGGGGGGGGTGCCAAACGATATCGAGTTACTCTTTGTAATTGCTCTAGAAGGAACATCAAAAAGCAGTTTATCATCGTTAGTGTAGATTGTTCAACCTACAATGGACTTTTTTTAAAATTAAAGTACCGAGTGACAACAATCTTTAATATATATTACAAGTTAATAAATTGGAATCATTTGTTTAACAGACCACAATGTATCGGAGTATCCTTTCGCGAAATCAATTTCTAACCCGAACACAGCATTCCGGCATTGTTCCTAACCAAGATTTCTTTCTCTTGTCCTAGCCTAAGACAGGTTACACTGCAAGTTCTCAGACTTTGTGCCATCACCAAAATATTTACATGTACTTTCTTCAATGACTAACGTTACTGGTCTTATTGTACTAATGATACCAACATTCGGTGTTACGGAAAGTTAAGTTATCAATAAAAACGCTCTTAGTTGTTTTGGTTTCAACTTAATGGAACATCAAGGTTATTGTCGTTCATAGTCGATATGAACACAAAGGCTCTCAATCATGAAGCAATGGATATTTCACAAGGCAAACGAAAATATAAGTGAACCAGAGCTATTTAAGACACACGACATTGTGAGTCATTAAGCGAGTTAATGCTTTCAGTCGCATCAGTATATCTGTAGCTGTTCGCTATTGTACATTATTTTGTGAAGATCTGATCGGAAAGAATTTTTTATGTGTGTTAAAATCTAAAATTGGTTTGTTTTAAAATGTCAAAAGGAGGATAAACTTATGTGTTCCAGTATCCTATTTTGACTGCAATTTCCACAGTATTTCTCAACTTCGACATTCATGCTACTCGTTATAAGCATTTTCAAAAATTGATGTTCTGACGGGGGTTGTCTCCGCGAAAATCATCTCGTTTGTGTTAAATTTCTTAAATCGACATAATACAAGGTTAACCATCCAAAATTATTAATAAATCACCATACATAAATCATTTCAAAAAGTGACATTTATTCAGAATAAAAAAGCGAATAAAATAAAACGGAAATTATCTATTCAATATCTTGAATATCTGAAAAATCAAATACAATAGCTGGTTAAGATACAGCGTATGAACGCTAAGAACTTCCGGTGTCGTTCAAAATTAAGCCGAGTTTTTCGAAGCGAGGGAGAAATAATTTTATTAAGCATGACAGTGAATATTGTTATGTTAAGCATGACAAATCAGCTTCAATTTGAATTAAATGGATTACATGAATGAGGATAAACCTTCAGGTTTTATGTAAATCTTCGACAATACCTTTTAAATAACGATCATAAAAATCCTTTTCAAAATAAGTGATGAATGCCCCAGCCTGTATTTATTGCGAAAAGTTTTAAGGTTTTGGCTTGTGCTTCTTAAAAATTCCCATAAAATAATGTTTTTATGCTTATCGTAACATGTACTGTAGATCTTTATTTAAACTGGTTGTTTCTGTCTCGTATATAAACGGTGTTTAGGTCGTACACCGATTTGTAAAAAAAAAAAAAAAAAAAGATTACAGGCACCAGTGCTGTGATTCGGATCTACAACTTATATATATATATATATATATATATATATATATATATATATATATATATATATATATATATATATATATATATATATATATAACAGACCGAGCTGGTAGAAATTTGATGATCGTTTTCGGGACAATCATCCCGACTTCACATGGAAGTCATTTCAAATCTAAGGACGGCGTGTTGCCAATCTGACATGCCGGTTTTTGTTTTTAAAAATTAAAATTGCATCCAAGATGGCTGTCAAAAAAATTTAATTGTGTGTGTGTGTGTGTGTGTGTGTGTGTGTGTGTGTGTGTGTGTGTGTAAAATCTGGATAATTTTTGGTCATTAGTATTAGACTTTTTTGAAGTTCTGCCTTGGATCGCTTAGTAGATAAGAATGTGATTTGGATAAAACATCATCTTTGGCGTTTATTATGAAGGAACTATTCTCATATAAAAATATAAATGCACGTATCGCAAAAGTACCAGTCTTTAGGTATTAAATTTGATTCGATTAAGTTACATTAGCATATTTTAGGAACCGATGTTACGAATATGAAATAACACTTATATGTGAAATAACGTGACCTGCGAATATTAATCGCCGCTTTACAGTTTAAAAATGTTTTAAGAAACAATTGAAGTTCATTAAACGCCATACAATAGATATTACATTATCAGTCTATATACAATAAAGAACATTTACTTGGTTTTATAACAGGAAGTGTACATGTGGTTTGATATGGAAATATTGCAATCTTGTCCAAAGTGATGATTTAAATTTATTTTTATTTTCTAATTTTGATCTCAAAAGTTTAACTGCAATTAAGTAAAGAGAATATTGGAAACATGATACACTCGCATCAACGTGGTTTTTAAATCATGTCTTTACAGGGTTCTAGAAGTATTTGTGTTTGAACTGCATCGTCATTATATGTGGGCGTGACTTACAATTCAGACATATTTGATATAAATCTAAATTCGTCTTACCAATTGACGTATTAAGCAATACAATGTCTGATCAACACAAACAGGTGATTCCTTTCGAAATTAATTGAAATAAAATATCATTGTTTTATTGTGATATTATTAGTGTATATATTTGGTAAAATTAATACAATACTAGACTTCTATATGATATGTTGTAGTTTCGTTTTCGTAAAAAATAAAGGTATAATGATTATCTCTTTAAGATAGTCATGATAGGAAAGAAGGGTCTGAAAAAAGTAATATAAGCGTTACATTTAATGGTTGAATTTTGTTAAACACATTAGCATTTTTATCTATTCAGTTTTTCTTATCTTAAGTATTACTACAATTTCATTAAACAAATGTGTAAATGTTAAAATGTTTCTGACTTGCTTTGAACAAGTGCGCACTTATAGCAACCTTGGTTTCAATATGCTTTTTTTAAAATTTCAATTCGTCTTATATTATCATGAAAAAGGGTTATTAATCTTAAATGTTTTTCCCTTTAATATATACATATATTGCAATATATTCGACAAAAACATATCAAAGTTGTGTTTCTGTGCATCCGTATGAGAGAGAGAGAGAGAGAGAGAGAGAGAGAGAGAGAGAGAGAGAGAGAGAGAGAGAGAGAGAGAGTTATTAAAAAATGTAAAACAGTAAATAGAAAGTACATGAATGTAACTGCTTTTAGAACAAAAATACTTTTGGTTAGATATCAAGATGGACTGGATAAATAGATAAATTCTAAGAGATATTTATGTTTTAGAATTTATTAATTTTATTAATGTTATATTACTGTTTGAGTCATTGTATTTGTGAAAGTGACTCGAGCAAAACTTTCATAAAAATTCAATAAACTTTAATTAAGTTCATTTCTTTCGTTTACTTGAGACAAGTCGTAATTGAAAAGCTTTTTGCGTATCCTTGATTACCACAGAATATGTTTGTAGAAAGGAAATTCTTGCTGCTACGGGATTTAACATGTCAAAAAAGGCACGAGGCGCCGTTTCTATATTTATTCAGTATTTTAACATATGCATACATCGATTTTTGGATATCCAAAAATAAATTGGTGAAATTTGAAAATAATGTGTTCTCACCAATCCTGAAGTAAATTTTTTCCGGTATAATGTGTGAGTAATATTTTTCTCTTGCAACAAATAAAAATCGTTATTTTTCTTTATGGTTAATAAATGCACTTTCAATATTAGTGAAAAATATAAGCCTACGCATTTTTAAAACTAAAGAGTTTATTACATTACCACGCGACGCTTCGCGCTACAAAATCCAACATGGCTGCTAGAAATAATAAACGGAAAGAACGAATATCAGAGGAGTATAACAAACACATTGAGGTGTTTGGAAATTGAAGATCGACATGTTGACGACAAAGCTGTCGATATCATATCAGATATTGAGTAAGTTGCCATGTTACCGACGTAATGATAAACACGAAGTATACCCGCACTAAATAGTTTGGGAGAAATCATTTCACACTCGCGATTTATGGATATGTTAAAGTCGATTTTTATATATGCAAAAATATCGACTATTTTTGCATATGCAAAAATCGATTTATGGATATGCAAAAATAGCCAGCATTTTAACATATGTAAAAATGTATTTATGCATATGCAAAAATCGATTTATGGATATCCATAAATCGAATTTTACATATGCAAAATTATTTTTGGATATCTTAAAATAATTTTACATATGTTAAATTTGATTTATGGATATCGATAAATGAATTATGCATATGCTAAAATAGTGAATAAATATAGAAACGGCGCCTCATAAAAAGGTAATGTTTACACCGGAAGTGATGTTTTTGGTGACAAATTACGTCGTATGCACATAAGAATCAACCATTTGTCGTGTTTTTCAACATGTAAAATGTGGTTTTGAGAGAATGTTTTGATTAATTTCTTTTGAACATGAAATAACCGAGATATGTTATTGTCTCTTAGACAGCAGGCATTTGTAGAATCGGATATGGCGTTCAAGAATACGATATTGTCAGTTTTAAGGTATAATAACATATAATAGGCATTATCAAATATACAAATAGGAATTAATTTATACTTTTGAATTTTTACAAATCATACTGATAATTTCATGATACAAGATGGTGAATGTCAGATTTTTATGTGACTTAGCACGACTAGACATATATCATAATTTAAAAGTAGCACTCGTTTTTCTTACCAAACTAGGACACTACAGCTTTTTTTTTTAGTAAATGTTCAACGTAAAATAAGCTGATTATTTCACAGTATATGCAAATCCCATAAGAGATAATGTGACTGTAAAAAGAATCAATATTTTTGCATATATATTAATTCATTATTCCACTTAAATTACTACAAAAAGGAATCATTTGGGAAAAATCCCGTATTAAAACAGAAGTTAAAACACCCCCAAAATAGATAAATAAATAATTAATATGAAATAAAAATAATTTAATACGTAACAATCGGAAAATCTTAATTTCCTTTATAAGGCACCTTTATGGGTGCAATGTTGAACCTAGGAGTTACAAAATAACAAAAACAAAGTTTTGTAATCATAAAGATTTATTCCTATCAATGAAATTAACACAGACGGAAAATAGTGTATGTCTTTTAAATTTTAAAATCACCCAAACTGAAATTTTTAATAAAAAAATTATTATAACCAAAACGATTGATTTTAATTGCTGGAATAGAGACGAAAAGAACAATAATTTATGTAATAATAATAAATGTATAGCGAAATTGTAATTTTCTTATTTTGACCACTATTATAGACACTGTTTGAAATTGTAGAAAATGATTTACCAAATCAGAATGATTCCGTACAGTTCCTACTTTTTACACTTTCTAAAGAAGTAAATTCAGTTATTAAATATTTTTATGACTTCAAAACCAAAGTTTAGACTCAAATTTACCTTACCATAACCAGTAACGTTCAAACGAAGGAAAATGTTTATCAATGTGGTTGTTATATACCACCTTTTGAAGGTTTTATTTAGAGAAAATTAAAAAATGTTGTTCATTTAGTGCAATTAAATGTTTAGGAAATGTTATTTTTGATACAGTGTAATACTATGCTTTTTTATTTTTAACCACAGTCCAAGCTATGTACAAAAGGTGTGAGAATTTTATTATGTAACATCTATATTTTACTAGTTTTTAGATATCAGCCGTTTCAATTTGAATTGTAATGATGATTTTTTAAAAAAGTATACACTTTTTTCGAAAAATGCACTGTGCTTTTTAATGCTATTATTATTATTATTATTATTATTATTATTATTATTATCTTTAAAAATAAAAGCCTCGTTAGTAACAACCTACGGTTATTTTTACTTCAACTTTGTTTATCATAATAATTATTAGATATATGTTAATTTTTTGTTGTTTAATATTAACGATCCCTTAGCGGGGACGGCTGTTGGTGGAGTAAAACTCCCCGGGGTTATCCTTAACTCGGTAGGCAGTACATTTTCGCTGTCAGAAAATGTACTATGTAGCAAAATTTTCAGCCGTCTTAAATTTTGAAACATACTTAAAACTAAGTTTTGTTCGCTCGTGCAAAGTATTCCTTATCTGAATTTTTATTCAAATAATTTTGAAATTGGATTCATAATTAAAAAAAAAATGGCACATATGGCACAGCAAAATTAAACAGGTATTTTTGTTAAATATTTAATAAGTTAATTACCGATCAAGATATTATATACTAGTTTTTAAACCCTGTTATAGAATCATTTTTATTTGTTGGGTTAAATCCCGATTTTGCAGTTTAAAAGAAAAAGTTGGTGGAACCGAGTTGTTAAAATTTAAATCCTAATTGAAATCTTGGTAATTTTTTTAATTTCTATTTTAATTTTATGTTATTTTATTTTATCCCTTATTTTATTTTATTTATTTATTTATTTTATTTATTTATTTTTTTTTACATTATATATTGTGGTTTTCACTAACTCATAAAAATAGCGAAATTTAAATCCTACGTGAACATTTGTGATTTTACAGTATTTCATACTAAAAAGTACAAGAAGGATAGTTTAGACATAACCTTAATATAAAAACCAATGAGTTGTTTCCGAAATTTATCATTTCGTTTTTCTGTTTTAAGTCGGTTCTCAACAATTTTTTAAAGAATCAATGATTTGATCATTGGCTAAAGTATATTTATAGCACAAACACCAGTTCAATTTTTTGCTGTGCCAGATGTGCACATTTCGGAAATTCATTCCTCATCAGTGACACTAAGAAAAAAACGTTTGATAGATAAAAACATAAGCCAAACAGTTAAAATTATTGAATATAGATCCTTAATATTTCCTGAGCTTGATTTTTTTTTAAATTATGGTCTCTTTTCGACAACGATTTTCCTAACGTAACTGAAAAGTGACTATGTACATTGTTACAATTTAATCGTTTAACCATTGTTCTGATTTAGTTTAGGAGAGTAAAGTTGTTTGGAAACATTTGGGTTCGCTCAGCGTACCTTGTAACCAACACTGGTTTGTGACAAAAATAATAAATAAAATAAAACAAATAAAATAAAAATCTGTGAGTAAGTTATCGGTAAAAACTCACGAAAATAAAACTAATAAAGTAAGAAAATAGCCAGTCAACATAGTGAAAACAGGAACTTAACACGAGATTTATAACAGACTGAAGCCTTACCTTCAACAAATGCTTGTGGTCCATGGTTTGGTCATCATCTGTTGGTTTAGCCACTGTGCAGGACAAGATGACCAAACACAACATAAAGGAGAGGCATCTATACTGAAACATTGTACTTGTAGATCTAAGACACAGTTACCGCCTGTCGTCTGCCACTGGCTATGAAATGGTTAAAACAAAGTGAAGAAATACTTGACTATATTTACTTTTATACGTGTAGGAAAAATCATTAGAAGATTCTAAACTAAGGAATTTATTATCAATTTGATGGTTAATCAATGAACCATATTTTACAAACCGCTAATGAGAAGAGAGATCGTCACAAGTAGTTTGAATTAATTGTTTTTGATATTAATTGTACTCAAGAGAGAGGCGTTAGGGCTGTATAATGGTACTTGATCTGAAAGACAAGTCCTGAATCTGTCTTCTACATAGACGGCATTGTATTTTCAGATCTAATTTCCCTGGAGAAACACAATTGTTTAATCAAGGATACTGTAATAATTGAATGTTTTGCCTAATACCTGCCACGCATCTATAAATATGTGGCACTAATTCTGGTATTTTCTTACACTATTACTAATATTTTATTGTTAATGATGACCTTTAACTTGTTAAGCATCCTTTAATAACTTAAATAAAGTTGTAACAAACTTACTTTAAACTAATTTGTTTCTTTTGCGTAGAAAAATCTTGTTAGATATACAGATTATTTGCACGATTAAACTTGTAATATTTATTCGAGCATATGTTTTTACCGACAATTGTATTGTTTTTCTCAAGAAATGGCCACTTATTTTAGAAATAAAGATAAAGGAAAGTTGCAATTAAAAATCATCTTAATTGAAAACATCCACTGGCAACGACACGAACCAATTGCAAAGAACAAACAAACAAAAAATAATAAAAAGTAAAGAAGACTGAACATAGAATAAAATCAGATATTAGGACCACTGATTCAAACGTTTTAGATTGTAAGAAGGGCACTGATGTAAATGTGATACTATTTGATGGGGCCTCCGTTATCTTGCTGATTTTAAAACCAGGTAAATTTAAAAATGTAATAAATAAACTTTTAATAAACAGAACATTGAACTAACAACCATTGTATGTAACTAATAAAAATAAAAATTAAAATAAAAATTAAAAAAAAAAAAAAAAAAGAAAAAAAAGAAAAAAAAGGATGATGCAAATTATTATATGTTATGTTTGAGAAATATATAACTGCATAAAAGTAACGTGCTTTAAGGAGGCAAGTCCAGTTAGAGAATTTTTAAAATAAACACATTACACATTAAGAATAATAATCAAGACCTATCATAGTGAATTAGTGTCACAAATAATGTTTTTATTTTAAATTTTTCGTTTATATGTCTGGCTCTTGTAGATTAGAACTATTGACATAATATAACAATACGTTTTTTAAATGGGAGAGAACAAGCTGTAACTAAAAGTATTTAATGGCAACAGACAAAATACACAAATAGAATTCTTTAGCTTACAGCGTGTAATCGACAATAGTAAAGCGACTGAGAAAACATCCAAAACAAAAACAAAATTAATGTTTTCTCGTTTTTTTTGCGAAAGGAGATTTGAGAGATAAAATTTTGAAATTGAATTTAAAATTTGAATAATATTGATTTGTTACTATGTAGGGACTAGACGGTTACTTCGCTTCTTATCAATAAAATCTTAAGTCTCAAATAACGAATATTGAAATAAGGCGACATGATTTCTAGTCATCCATATGTTGTAGAATTTTAGTCATTCAAAATTCAGTCCTCTAGATACAAAAATAGCTTCAAAATAATCACTCTATGTGATAGAACAAACAGCGACTCTTCTTTAGGTGAATAAGAGATTACATCCACCCTATCAGGAATATCAAGTAAATTAGGCAGTAAACTAATCCTTAACTGAAGTCTTTTATTCCAGTTACTGTACAATGTACCGATGTTGAAAGTGACATAATCAAATAATGTCTTTTTATTTAAGTGTTTATCTTTTTAAGATGCTTGATTCCTTTTTCGTTAACATTGACATAAAACTTTCATCTAAATTGTTTAATTACATTGTAGCACAATTGAATCATCTGTTGATCATATCTATAGCCTTTCCGATACAAATCGTTTTCTGATTCTGTACAACTGTCAAAAACTTCTTATATTATCTTTTTTGAAAGAACATAAAAATTGTTTATGGGTATCCGTTTCTAGTAGGCAGTATTTTGTGCTGTCAGAAAATGTACCTTGTGTCAAAATATTCAGCCGTCTTAATTTTTTATATTTATTTAAGATATGGTTTGTTCCATCATGCAAAGCATTCCTTAGCTGGATTTGGATTCATATAATTTTGGAATTTTGAATTCATTTACTTTCAAATGTTTTGATTATCTTTTTATAAACTTTCTCGACCCCTAGTGTCACTGATGAGGAATGATTTTCCGAAGGGTTTATATATGGCACAGCAAAATTAAACAGATATTTTTGTTAAATATTCATGAAAATAGTGTCTTTGAGAATGTAATTTAAAAAACATAAAACAGTAAATAGAACACGCGTATGTAGCAATTATGTGTTTATTTGGCTTTGTACTTTGTATTTTTGACCACAATTGTTGTAGATGGACTAGGGGTTATTCAACATAAGGTACGTGGTTTTCCGCAAAAAATATAATGGTGTATTTTTTAAAATATTTATTTTAATTTTTTTAAATTTTTTTAGAAATAGTTCTTAGATACTTTATAAATGGCTGGGTTAAAAATATTTTTATAAAGTCTGATTGGTGTTAAATATTATTAAACTTTTTTATTCAATGTTGGGTGAAGCTCATTAATACCTAAATACGCTATGTTCTTACAAATGGAACGAAGTTAAAATCTTTTTAAATTTTTTGTTTATTTATTATATTTTTAATTAAAAGAATGAAACAACTTTTTTCATACTGCATAATTCTTATAATTTAATATTTAGTAATAAAGTGATAAATTAGTGGCTAAAATTAACATTTCTATGGCGTTGGAATACAAATACATGCGTGTATTGTCGTAACGACACTACTAGAGGACAAAATTAAATTCTTAATAGAAAAAAAGGATTTAGCCAATCACAATGCTTTAATTGATCCTGAATTATAAGAACGTAAATTCGCAAAGGTTGAGTTTAAGTACATTGGACTTGTTTCTATATCATGTTTCTAATGTATCCCTACAATTCTGTAAATTGTACTTTTCCGTTGTTACGGTCATTGCGTTTCGAGCAGTATTTTTCAAACGAATTCATAGTCCATAAAGCACCTTTGAATGTATTTATTGTCACTGATGAGAAATTAATTTCCGAATTGTGATCAAAGTTAAACAGGTATTTTTTTAACAAAATATTATGACACCTGCGATTGTAAAAATGAGTTCGAAAGCAAGACGCTACAAAAGATTGAAATTTTTTAAAGATGTATTTTACCTATTATCACTTATTTGGTCGATTTTTTAATTTTACCATCGGATGGTGACAGCCGTTGATAACTGTTCTTATTGGTGATTTTATAAAGGAAATATTGGTTTTCTTAGTCGTATTCAACGCAACTTGTGAAATAAATACTGACTTTTATCTTTTTATATTACACTTCTTTTTTAAATTTTCTTACCATACTTTCTCTTAGATTTAAAATTTAAAATTGTAACTTTATAACGATACTTTAAAACGAGATTAACTAAAAACTGTCTGAAATACCTATATGAATCTTTTTCTATAGGCTTTTTTTACATTTTCAGGATCGAGATAAAATGACAATGCGTTTTTGTGTATCTATTTGGTGTTCTTGAAATTTCCTGATACATGTTTACGTTGTATTTCTGATATAAAATGTCGATAAAAGTTTATCTATATGTTTTATATGCGCATGTACATACAAAGTACATGTCCTTATAATTGTGTTATTAAAAAATGTCAGAGATCGAAAGGGCGTAGACAAACCTTTTTTACTCTGATCAAGTTTACTAATTTTTTTAGCAAAACAGACTAATTAACCCCATGGTAGGAGAAATCCGATATACATGTACTTTGACTAGTTTATACACAACGTAAGAATTTATTATCGGCATGTTAATGATAAAAAACATATTATAACATACATGTTGTACGAAGCTTTTATTTACAAGTTCATCCCATTTTAACAAGGTTCTCAGTTTTTAGTTGTTAATGAGAGACCTATCGTAAAAGAATCAAAATGACAACAATAAAAGCATGGTTTTAAAATAGAAGGAGTAAATTTGGAACGTAAGAAATATACTAACAGACAATTCATCAAAGTAAATAAATAATACTTAGAAATAACAATAATTGGCAAAAGTATTTGATAACTTTGATCAACAGTAATGGTTTTATCAAATGCAAACTGACCGGTAATGCTTAATATGTAACAAATACCTGCTAATTTTTGCTAAGCGTTTCTATCCGTGTCTAGAATTTCACATCTAAGACTAATAGGGATTGATTCATTTTTTTCTCAAACATTCGTAAAACATAATTTGATTTAAAATAATTAAATTTACATTATAGGAATGTGCAAGTATGCGCCGACCGTGTCGTGGTCTTGTTTTACACCTAAAATGATCCATATTCTCAAATAAGCTGCGATAATATCTTAAAACCTATAAATTCCTTGAAAGGCAAATCATTCCCCTTTCGACTTATTAGAATTATTTTACAGTTTCACTTATATGTCAGCTCTCCAGCAAACTGAGGCGGTGCTTCTTTTTAAATGATTGGTAACTGGGAATACTCTGGTTTTTTTTATATACATATTGTTCTAACCCTATACACAGCCACCAGGTATTAAGTGTGTTAAGGTCAATGGAACTATAACGTAATCAAACAAATAAATGTCAAAAAGAGACACTCTCGAAAGCATTTGATGCACCTTATGACTCATTGATCAATATAATATGTGTTTTGCTACTTGTACATATTTTGAACCCGACTTATTCATCATGATAATATGTGTTTTGCTAATTGCAAATACTTTGGGCGCTACAAAAAGCAGACATTGAAGGTGTGTTTCGTTTTCATCAGTTTGTCGTTCTTGTTGTTCCTAATCTGTTGCATATAGCTAGCTAATAAGAGATAATTTGATTTCAAAACATTGATTTCTATATACATGTACTTATATACCAAAGAAGTAGATGGTTTATCATCTTTATAATTTAAATCAAGTGAGGACTGATATTATTATACACTGCTTCGTTTTTGATCACAAAGAATGGTATATTTAAAATAATCTATTAATTCGTCGATTGAAAATCTTTTTAATCAAAAGAAACCATTGAGGTTATCAAAACATAGCGAAAGTGTGTATCGTTGTAGGTAGGTTTAACACTTCTGAATTATTATTGTCACACCATTAATTGCAATGTAAGATTAAATTATAATGAAGATAAAAACAATTATCATTTATTCTGAAAAAAGCGAGTTCTTCGCTCTAAATGTAAAATATAAAGATTTATATTTTGTCCTTATAATATTTGTTTTTATTTTATATTTAACAAAAATACCTGTTTAATTTTTTGCTGCGCCATATGTGCACATTTCGGAAATTCGTTCCTTAATTAAATACAAAAATTTATTTATTATTCATGATACACGGTTGTATATAATGAGTTTTGCATCTATATTCCCATGCGGTTAGTAATTTATGCTTCTGGTACATAATGAACTTAGATAATTTCCTGCAATTTCTTTTGTTTCATTAGATTTAATATTCTAAAAACATCCTGTTTTTATCTTAGCATGTTTGTATCAATGGACCCTAATCTGTATTACATAAATTATGTATCGCAAAACAAGTCGTGGAGTGAACATTAAATACATAGCTCAAATGACCGAACGCTGATATTATGATAAATTAACTTTAATAATCGAACAAAGTTCTACTTGTATTAAGATAAGTTCCCTGTAATGAACTGATATTTTATGAATCTAAACAAAAAAGAGGAAAACACATTATTATAAATGTGTAAATAATTTAAATCTCTATTCCATCTACATCATTTTATCAGTCAAAATCTCAATTAAATATATAGATCTTTTAACAAATATTTAAAAAGCTATAAAATCATTTTTTCCTGATAAATATTTTACAGTTTGGTTTCCTAAAGGGAAATATCATCTAATAAACAGGTGTTTTAAAAATATTCAAAGGTTTTTAAATTATTTTCTTCTGACGAAAATTTTACAATGAGTTTTCCTAAAGGGAAACATAAAAAATTAAAATATCATAAGCTAAAATCTAATTTACTAGTTTTAGGCAACAAGTGATTAATCATGACAGATATAAAATATTTTAGGTTCTAACCGACAGCGCTATGACGTTGTGGAAATATTTTATCGCAAGCTTCTAAGCTAATGAAAAGAAAATGACAGTTGAAGTCCCAACAACACCAACGAATCATAAAAAACATAATCTATTGAGAGAAGATGGAAGTGTGAGGGGAACTACGGATATAATTGAAAATTTGGTCTGAAACTGTTTTTGAAGGCTTTTTAAATCATCTTACTTATTTTAGTTGCTTTAGAATACAAGTAGATTAAGTGTCATGTGCAGAATCTTAATTTTTCTTTCTCTGTAAAATATCAAAGATTCTGCACATGAAACACAGGTAGTGTTACGACACAGTTTAAGCTTACCATACTTTTATCGATGACAATTACTTCCAAGGAGTCCTTATCTGAATCTAAAACAATGGGTAGCCAATAACATATACTTTATTGAGTAGCCAATGAAACAATGTACACAAAACATCAAACTAATAAAATAAAAAACGTGAAATTTACACATATTTGGACCGATGATTATTAAATCACATACTTTCGACAAACTCAAGACAAAATATACAGGATGTTTTAGCAGTTTTGGCGATCCCTTCCATATCACATCTTAATAAATACTTAATAAAAGAACAAACACTTATGCTGAAACTTATGAAATAAATTTATTTGATTGAAATTTGTACTCAAAGGTATAAAGCCTTATTTGCAAATCGGGGAATAAAACACGTATTGAAATTATAAGATTATTATATGAAGTAATTGGATTGTTAGTGTTATACGTGTTTTAAGCTTTCTAAACCAGTCAAATTAGATTTTTGAATAATGATAAGGATATCGAGGAGCACACACACACACACACACACACACGCCCACACACCATGCCAACTCGTTGTCAATGAAATATCAGTAAAATACATAACTTTTATATTCGTCGATAAACATGTATATTTTGTAAATTGTATTTTCTAAATGATGAGATTTGTTTCTAACCTTAACAGATATAATTATATTAGGCCTCTATAGCTACTTTATTCCATCTTAATGTTGTAGCCCAATCGTTTATAATGTCTAATTTACTTAAAACTCATTAACACTAATGACATTATTTATCAAAGTTAGCAAAAATACGTTTTATCTTAAATTAGGTATTTTGGTTGAATGCTTTTGTACTGTAAAACAATTCATTTTCCTAGGTGACAAACAAAGTATAAAAAAACAGGTGTATATGAACGTGGTCTTTAATAATTATAATAATAATAATAATAATAATAATAATAATAATAATAATGATAATAATAAAAGTTAGTAAGTTATTTTTGTTTAGAAACCTGAGCAGATGTTTGGGCATTTAAAATAGATTTTTCCCAGAATATAATTTTGTTGACTTGAGGTTCATGGATTATGCAAATGAGGTGTTTTATCAAGGCATTTCTTTTCGAATATCTAATCTGAAACAAGTGCATCATATAAAACCAAATTTGAGAAGGAATATCCTTCATTGTTACAGATTAAAAAGATATGTCTTACACAGCCATTTAAATTCCAGGATGACTTTAGTTGCTATAAGTATCAAAACGATAAACAGTCGTTACAGATTTATATATTTATAATAAATTTATAGCTATTTCACTTAATCAATGGGATTTACTGACAAATGTTACTTAAAAATTTTCACGGATTATGCAAAATGAGTTGTTAATCTAAGTACATGTACCTTCTCCTTTAAGGTGTCACTGATGAGGAATGAATTTCCGAAATGTGCACATCTGGCACATCAAAATATAACTGGTATTTGTATTATATTTACTACCCCTGAGCGGGTACCGCTGCTGGTGGAGTAAAACTCCCCGAGGGTATCCATAACTCAGTAGGCAGTACTTTGTGCTGTCAGAAAATGTACCATTTAGCAAAATATCAGTCGACTTAAATTTGAAATTAATTTAAAACTAAGGTCTGTTCCCTCATACACAGCATTCCTTAGCTGGATTTGGATTTATATGATTTTTAAACTTTAGATTCATTAATTTTCAACTGTTTGGCTTATATTATTTATGTATCAAACTTTTCGGTCGTAGTGTCACTGATGAGGAATGAATTTCCGAAATGTGCACATCTGGCACATCAAAAATTTAACTGGTATTTGTATTATATTTAAAACGGCTCGGCTTAAAATGAACCAAATTTGAAAGAAAAATATATACGTTTTTATCGACCGCTTTAGCTCACATTTGACGTATCATAATAATTTACCAGTTACAAAGGTTTTTTTTCTGAGAAAGTTTTATAAAATCAATGATTATCTTAGTGCATTTGAGAAAAGCCAAGACTCAAAATTTTCACCTTTAGAACAAATAGGCCAAATTTGATAATTTTTGTTGTGAAAAAACCTTTAATCAATGCATATTTGAAGTTGTGATACAAATTAAATAGTAATGTGATGCAGGCTCTATTATCAGACAATGTAACAATCAACATGTACATATTTCAGCTTCTTAATAATGACAATTTACCATTACAATACGTCGGCACCGTTCAAAAATCCCGTACCTGCATTTTATCAACTTTTCAGGAGAGACAAAAAATATTGTTTTTTTTTTTTGTTAGTTCTGTTCTCAAAATGTGTTTTTTGATATGATAAACTATTGTTTCTTTATTTGTAAGTATCTTTATTCATATTTGATTGGATATTTTGTAAATCTTTATAAATGCAGTTTCGGGATTTTTTGTCATAGGTTGTTGTGTAGATAAGGTATTTTTGAATAGTTATTGCAGTTAGGGTAAAACTGCTCATACTTTTTTTGTAATTACGGGAATTTTACTTGAATTGCATCAAAACATACAAACATTGAGATCAATGCATATCAATTTTAAAATGAAAGCATTTTAATTTTGTGAAAAAACACAATTTCACCTTATTGTTATAAGTTTCTGGCTTTTGTTAAATCAAAATAAGCATTGCAAGACTTACGGACAAAAAGAAAACCACAATGCAACAAGTGGTTAGACATTTTCAATATAGGAAAAACTAAAAATTATATATTTATTGTAACTAAGAGAAATGATAAGAGTGATCTCAAACAAATATGATTAAGACAATTCAGTATTAACCTGGTAATATAGTGAAAATAAAGAAAATATTCAAATAAGTTTAAATTGATGTTATATTCCATAACATACCATTTAATTCAAACAATGTGTGTAAAATTAAGTTCTGAATCTTTGCAGAAATATCTATGTATGTTAACTAAAGGCATTTACATCAAAACTGAAAAACAGCAGCAAAACTCGCAATGCTGCTTCTTAGGTAGAAAATCTGTATCTGCATCGAGTTAACAATTTTTCTTCAAAAATCTTGTCGTAGTTTCGGGAATTTTGACAGTTTACACTCAAGGAAAAATTCTTTATCTACTTATATTTGTAATTTTGGGATTTTTGATGACAACAATTATATCTAATAGAGATACGGAAATTTTGATACATGATTTTTTTCAACTATCTGATTGCCTTTAGGTCCATTATTTTCACAAAAAGAGCGGGAACTTTAAATATTGCAATAATATATATATATATATTTGTTAAAACACCCAAAGAGCAAAATTGAAGATACAGGATTTTTGAACGGTACTGACGAATAGCCAACAGCAGCTAGCAACACGAATCGAGACAAAAAAAAACTCTATAGAGCGAATACCTTTTTTATCTTTCTATGGAAAAGGAACTGTGACATATTGAAACCAATGATTACATAAATATCTATCCTTAACAAACACAAGAATAAACAATAAAAGAATCCCCGATTCATTTACACCATTTTAGTGTCATTTACGTATAAGGAATGTTAATTTTAAATTGTTTACTGAGCCGTTTAAAACATTTCAAAAGCAGAAAAAATCCACTTTGCCTCAGCTGTACATAACTTTATTATATTAGGCAAATTCATTCATTTTACTTTTATTAGAAAATTATGTACACTATACAATAATTTAAATGGTCTCCATATGCAATCATTGGTCAAAGACAGTTGTAGGTACATGTATTCCTTTATATGTGGGATCTGTTAACGTGGCATTTTCCCGTAAAATTATGTCAAAACAGTATTTCATGATGTAAACATTTTCTAAAACTTTCTTCAAAATGGATTACTTCTCAAGTGATACAATTTCAAACCCTTTTAACATGTAGTATCATAAATAACTGTAATATTAAAATTTTTAAAAATAATTTTGAGATCTCAAGATTTTTAATTGTATTAAGCATTTTAAGAACAGATAAATTCATTTCTGTCAAGTATATTTTCAATTTTAATCTTTAATTTCTTTTTTAAATAATATTATATAAAATATTGAATTAAACTCATTTTGAAAATTGATATATAGCTCCTATTTTAGGTTGTTATATATCACTATTTATTTCCCATTATACTTTGGCAAGATAAAAGACCGTATCTAATTTAGCTAATATTCCATTTAGCAAAATGTTAAGCCATCTTAATTTTTAAAAATTTATTTAAAACTAAGGGGTGTTCCCTCAAGAAAAGCATTCCTTAGCTGAATTTGGATTCAAATAATTTTGGAACTTTAGATTTATCAGTTTTCAACTGTTTGGCTCTTATGTTACAGCCCCCAAAAGTTGGCATAATTCGAAAACAATTGTAAGTATTAGTTATGAAAATGTACCATTTAGCAAAATTTTCAGCCGACCTAATTTTTTTTAAATTTAATAAAAACTAAGGTTTGTTCCCTCATGCAAAAACTAAGGTTTGTTCCCTCAAGAAAAGCATTCCATAGCTGGATTTGGATTCAAATAATTTTGGAACTTTAGATTTATCAATTTTCAACTGTTTAGCTCATGTTTTTTACCTATCAAACTTTTCGGCCCCTAGTGTCACTGATGAGGAATGATTTTCCGAAATTTAACAGGTATTTGTGTTATGTATTTAAGGTATTGTAGTTGGAGTTAAGTAATTCAACAGCAAGAACATTATTTATGTTAGATGCCGTTCAGATAATTTAAAAAAAAACATTGATAAAACTGTAAAAATGGATGGCAAATATGAATAAGTGTATTAAATTGCTGAATAAGGACCATATAATTGGATATTTAAGTACACAATTGTAGATTAATGTATTTAATTGGGAATTTATGTGTAAAATTCAATTAAATTTACGGTTAAATTGTGTGTTTTGAGCCTCAAATGACTTACAAGTTCTCTATAAAACGTCAGACGTGGCGTTAAAAACATATTTATTAAAAGATGATAGGGGTTTATTATTACATACAAGTTAACAAAGTGATGTTCAAACCAGTACTGTAAGATTATTTACATGCATCGGTTATGTTTGCTCAATTTAACACTTTGATACAGTGTTATTCCGTGAAGATCTGCGGGTGATTATTTCATTACTTCTGAATAAAGCATAACTTTACACTAATTTGCAGCTCAAATTTTCCCTATATAAACACGTGTAGGTCGAAATGTTTGAATTTAACATTCATTTTAAATTGTTCCAGCACAACATTTTGTTTACCTAATGTTTATCTAATGAGGGTTAACGGCTAAATGGGATGTTGCAATTAGAGTAGTAGGCGATGGCTGATTTATGAGAGTTTGTACCAGCAAACTGTTTTCTTGTAAAAAATTTTCTAAAAAACGACCCCCCCCAAAAAAAAAAATCAAAAAGGTTACTCTTTTTTACAGAGACTTGTTCCTATTTTTTGTAAACATTGGGTAGACATTGAATAAGGTGCGCGAAATTAGACTCGCCGAAATTTTATATTAGATCGTTGTTGGGGTTTAACGTCTATATGGGGCTTTGTGGTCCATGTGCAGACTAATTTTAAACAATGCATTAATCGGGGCATTGGTAACAAAGTCATCGGAAATAGCAGCTTACATATAACAGCGCCTCTTATCATCTAGTTTCTATTTCTACTCGGATTCCCACTTCAGTAAAGTTTATTGCATTCACTCCCCATTCTCAGAAATGGCCGTTTCGATATAATTAAAAGAACGTTGACTATGACAAAAAAATGTTACTTGTACTCTACTTAATTTACAGCGAAATTTTGACTTTTTTTCTTTTAAAATAAAGTTGACTTTTTCGCTATACTTCTAATGAGCTGTTTTCGCTCCGTAAGTGGAAGGTCGTGTGTTCGAACCCCGGCAGGGTCTGACCCAAGACATAAAAGTGGGTGGTGGCAATTCTTTCGCCAAGCACTCGGCATTACGAAATGAAAGTCTTTGTTCTTTCGGTTGGGAACTTAAATAAATGAGGTCCTGTGTCACGGCAGGCGTGGCCCTCTAAAGAACTGTGCTGTATAATGCCATCAGCGCAACGCACAGGCAAAATATTTACACTTTTGCTTATAGCTTGCGACGTCTCGATATAAGTTAAATTTTCTTGACTGGGACGTTAAACACCAGTACTCAACTCAAATCAACTCTCTAACGAGCAGTTTTATATTGAAAATGAATTTAAAAGTTGAAATTCGGTGAACAGAGCTTAAAAAAAGGATCATCTAGGAGATCGGAGTTAACTATCAAGATGCAGAAATTAAAACAGGTTATTGAAGTACCAACATCAGGAAAAGTATTCACAAATGCAACTTTGTTTGCCCGTTTCTGACATCACAATATGAGCAGAACAAGACATTTGTCCAATTGATAGAAAATTCGTACTTCTTAGAAGAAGCTGACACATACCAAAAATATTTATTGAAATCATTGTTAAAACATGACATTTCCAATTAAGTAGAATTTTAAGTAAAATTTTAGGTTTGACGTCACGAACACATGCACAATACAGCAGTATCTCATTGGTGTAAATTGTTGGCGGGTAATATAATACAATTAACATTATACACTGTTTGTTTAATTAAAATGTATTGCGTGATGTAAATTATCCATAACATTGATCTCTGCACATTAAAGAGAAATACATTGAACGAAGATAATAAAGTATGCAACCGCGCATTTCGTTCCAGGAAATGTGCGGAAGTATTTATTTTGTTATATCTTTTAATAAGAAGAATAAAGATAATTTTTACGAATTATACCCTACAATCTTATGGCCCAACTATTTCTACTGAATTATGTAACCATACATGTATGTCTGATGCGTTTGTGAGCTGAATGTAATATTATAATATATATACGTAGTTTCTATATAGAATTTAAAAAAAGGGAAATAAGATTATAAATACTAGTATATAAAAATAAGATAACTTTACGTTTAACATAAACATGCCGGGTTGATGTTTTATTGTATGGTAAAATAAGGTGTATTTTTAATTTTTGAGTTTCTGTATTTTATAGATCACGTGAAATAACTTATAGAGATGATTAGAGACCTGCTAACTCTACTTACTATACTACGCTTAACTATAAACCCAGTGTTTGTCCAAAGCAGGAAACTTCATAAACAGTTCACCCAAATATATATTTATGTTGTATTGCTTTTTTACTTATTCATAAGATTGTTATTGGGCCTATTGGTTGTCACATGTTTGTCTTTAGTTATTTACATCTAATTCAGCTACAAAGCAGCTATCTTGAGTACTTTAGAATGTCAGCATTACGTCTTAAACTGTTGTTTTGAGTTCGTTATTTACTGACATGCTTTTACAAATGAAATCTTTTGTAACTTCTTAACATTGCTAAATGGCAAATGTCCGCTTGTATCGTTTTTGTTGGAGTTCTAACATCAGTACATTATTTATTTTAACTCGTAAAAATGGTATCCAGTGTGTAACTCGTGAATTATTCAACCCTAAATATTTCATACGTGTATATCGACTACCTATAATGGATCAGTAAAAAATTAAGTTTAATGTCAATGTTAATTTTTAATCCCCAAGGTCCCTAAAGAGATTCATTTAAACAAAACTAAATTTTTCGAAATTTCTACCGCCGATTTCATTTTAAGTGCAAAACCACGAAATTGTAATTCAACGAATGCAAATAATACTCTCATATTATGACTTGTTTTATCATATAATTAGAATTTTTGCACGTTTGCGCATAGTAAAAATATCATAAAACAAAGATACAATTCTAAAGGAATAGATACTGGAATATTATTCGTCGTGTTTCCTTTTTCTGTTGTTGTTGTTAACAACATTAATTTGCTGTTTACATTTTAACAATGAATATCAAAAAGTACACAGTAGTATTATTCGTACGTAGACTATTACATATAAAGTCATTTGATGTTATGACATGTGAAATGCCCAAAAAACCTAAGCAAAATTAGTTTTGTGAATTAATGTGCAATTTTCATTGTGTAACTTGTTTTTGCGAAATTGTGTGAATTTTGCAACTTTGCTTGTCATAAAAGACAAGAAGAACCAGACTTCCTTTATATATATCTGTAAACTTTAAAGCTTAACGAAAAAATAAATATGAAAACTTCTATATATTCGTTTGAAAATGTCAACAACGATGATAACCCAATGAATTTCAATTTGTTGTTCAACCGATTCTGTTCTTGTTCTTCGAATTTCAAGTGTTAAACTGTTATGTGTACTTGTTGATACTGGCGATTTATTTTATTTATCAAGTACAATGTACATAATTTTCAACCACAAATTATTATTTTTAAATTTTAAATAGAAACAATCGAACAATAAGCCATTGGCACTTCAAAATCGCTATGCTTCATTTAAGGATTTTTATTCCATCAGATATGCAGATTTAATTCTCAGAATTTATGTATAAATCCATATTTTATAATATTTCTCAATAAAGTTTATAGTAAAATCAATGTTATGGCTTTTGGTAATATATTTGGATATTTCATATTTATTCAGATTTCAACGTCATATAGACTTTTGCCAAGACTTTTAAACTGAAAACCTGAATAATTGAAGCAAAATTCCCGTTACGCATACAAACATTTTTAAAACACAATACGAAATGATATTTTTACAATATCATAATCAATTAAAGTAATAATGATTGAATTTTGAGAATAACATATTCTGGTTGTGGGGAAGTAAAACACGGCTTGATATTGGTAAATGATATCTATGTTTAATTATTTATAATAAAGAGATGAAGATATTGTGACAATGATATTATGATAACTATGAAATGCGTGGATGTTATCTTCTCCCCTCAAATCAATACACACGTATATTTCCATTAAATGAACCGCTAAATCATTCAGACGCCCCTTTGATCGCTAATAAAACCTGTCTTTATATACCGTCCTTTCAGAATATTGCGGCGATTGAAATAACTGGATACTTGAAAAAAAAACGGACACTGGTCAAGAACAAATAAAAGACGACTAAAACTGCAACAGTTTGCTAGGCTTTCCAAGTTTTGAAGAATGAAAGAAAAATTAGCCTGATAAAAATATCGAAATTTTAATAACTGTATATACAAAGGTTATCAAAAAGTCTTAACAAAGAGATAATATTTAGAAAGATTGACACTCACTTTAAAATAAGTAAATGATGTCTCGGTGTGAATCAGTCTCGATAGTTTTGGTTTTATCATCAATCATTATATTTTCCTGTCTACAGAAGTCACATGCCATGGTAATTAAACCAGATATGGAATACGAAAATAACCAGGTAAGACAGCCTTAAACTAAATAATGTTTTTGTTTTATTTTTTGTTATAAATAAATTTCATATTTGTTCTGGTTTTTCTTTTGTTGTACTTAAGTTTTTATCTTCAAAAAAGTTTTATAAGTCAAAAGTAGTTTTTTCTATTTGATATTTTGATTCTTTTTTTTTTATTATAAATCCAGATGTATATGCATATCGTTTATGTTTAAAAAACGAACAACAAGGGCGGAACAAGAAAAGGTCAAGCAAATAATGTCAATAAGACTTTTAAATAAATGTTGCTTTGGTTCTAATTTTCGCTTGGTGGGTATAATTGCACCAATTAGCCATCAGTAGGTAATGCAAAATATATATTTAAAAGAAAGAAAGAAAGATAGATAGATAGATAGATAGAAAAAAAGAGAAAAAGAAAAGCCTCAAACCTTAATTCTAAATCAATTGAATCTACTTTAAAATACTTGATTAGATTTTTTTCGGTTTTTGCTTACAAATTCAGATTTCTTTAGTTTAAAAATTGGCGTCAAAGATATTAACATTAATGTAATAATTATGAGGTTACATTTCATACTAGAAAATTATTTGAATATTTCGAAAGTATTGAAGAATATACTCCTCAATATATAATTCATATTAAAATTTTGATTTGGCATCTTAACCATTTTTCAAAACCTCTTTTCTAGTTATAAGTATGTATTTAGGGAAAGACTGGAATCTATTTCATGTAATTTGATTGTTTTTATGATTTTAATTTAACAAGAAAATAAAAACATTACATTTCATAAGAAAAATTAAACTGGATGTAAATATGATATAATCTAATATCACTTGAATCTTCAATTTTGAACATAGGCCATAAACATTTGTATTAAAATCTATATGTCTATCTTCAGACACATATATACATGTATAGGTATTTAAAATTGAATAAATTCGCTCCAATAAAAATAAACAACAAAGCTAATTTCCTTGACAATTCATACTCTTGACAAATTACTCGTAATATGTTTTAATCTACGTACATGTATTTAAAACTTTTCACAGGATCAAGCTGTTCAGAAATAATCTAGTTTAGCAACGAATCATCAAAATTTAGAAATGGTTTTGAAAACGATTACTTGTTTCTTTCAAACAACATTGACAAATATACAAACTATTGATAGTGAGAACAGTGTTGTTCATTGTGCAAATGAACTTGTTAATGAATTTATCGCATGATATTGCATAACTTAAGAGTTTGAAATTACATTGCCTTTCATTTTTCATCGTAAGTGTTGTTGCATTAACTTAAAAGTAGTTGTTATTGAATACACATAAACAATTGCTGGTCTTTTTTTTCAAACCCGAATTATTAAAAATAAAATGAAAAGAAGAAAATCTCACTGTTGAATTTGGAATAGCTTATATACACCAACTAAATATTTTTATGAGAAAATGAGGCGAAAATTTGAAATCACATAAACATTGTTTTTTTATTTCTGTTTTCTTGTTCAAAGTGTTTGACCACAAAAAAATAGCCAAAAGCATACAGAATAAAAAACAATACAAAGAAAAAGACACAATATAAACACATATTTAAAAACTCATTATTTGTACACACACACACACACACACACACACACACACACACACACACAAGAATGACAGCCGAAAGCGGGTAGTTTAATTTTAGAAATTAGGTGGGGGAGGGGTTAAGAAATATCTGGTATGAAAAAAAATATGATGTTAAATCTCTACAGAAATACGACATTAGTTACAATTTTTATTGTGTCGAAAGATTATCTGTTGAGTTCGTGTAATGAGCACATATATGTGGTTTGTGTATTTTATTGTATCTTCGCCCTGTGTGTGTGTGTGTGTGTGTGTGTGTGTGTGTGTGTGTGTGATTAGTAATCAGGCAATTGGCCTAATTTTAAACTGCGAATGTAAATTCAATTGTTATTTATATTGATCTACTATTTTCAAAGCAACAGGGTGTCTTTGGTTTGTGACAAAGTTCGATGCAAATGCAACAATGACAACTAACAGTTAAACATATAAAAGAATTTACACAATACACAATAAAACACAAAAGACTTCAATACGAAAGTAATTGTTAACGTAACTAATTTTTCTTTAAGTATTATATGTTTGATATGTAATCGATACATGATTTAAAACGTCAGAAAATTACAAAGAGTCAGACTCATAAAAAGAACAACTTGATTATATAAATTCAAAGACAGCGTTTTAGAACTGATTGGATTTATAAGACGAGTTATTCACTGAGTGCGTTTGATTGACTATATTATAGGCTTTAACTTACATATCAAACAATTATCTTTGTATCCTCAAGTAAAGGGTCGCTTTGATAATTATGAGACTTTTGATATGTGTGTTTTCAACATGAAATTAATCAGCATCACGGGTCTTATTGTGCTTTATTTTTAAAATAAAATAATTGCCTAGCATTCTAGTTTCAGCAAGAATGGGTTAATGCTTAAAACCACGCCTTAGTACTAGTACAAGTACACATGTTTTCTTCTGACAACACGTGTTTGTCTTGTATATTGTTTTCTTCTTTCATTCCTTTTTGGTGGCATGTTCTTGTTGCCAACAGATGTTGTTAAAGATAGGTTTCATTAAAAGATTTCGATACTTTAATACTAGCGTTGACAGATGTCAAAATTATCAGCAGATCTCGCCCGAGACCAGGTTGTCTATTCTCTTGTTTAGATAAGCAAAATCTTACTCTTAGAAAGGCACAAGATTCTTTCATTTCTTTTGGTAACAGTTTACCCCCAGTTTGTAATAATCTAATAAAGCAATAAAAATTAAACATTGGATGTATAAATCACTGTTTTGCCATGTTGAACAAATAGTACATATAAAAAAGTAAAAAAAAAAAAAAAAAAAGAAAGAAAAAGGGGCTTTGACCAATTAAATGGAATATTTCTGTAAACTATGCCCATTGCCTGATTACTAATCTCTCTCTCTCTCTCTCTCTCTCTCTCTCTCTCTCTCTCTCTCTCTCTCTCTCTCTCTCCTCTCTCTCACACACACACACACACACACACACACAGAGAGAGAGAGAGCGAAGATACCATAAAATACACAAACCACATATATGTGCTCATTACACGAACTCAACAGATAATCTTTCGACATAATAAAAATTGTAACAAATGTCGTATATATGTAGATATTTAACAGCATATTATTTTTATACATATCTTTTTCTTAAACCCTTCCCATAAGTCAGAAAAATTTCTATGTAACTCTGCATGAACACGTAATAAAGATACTAATTTTTCTATAAAACGAAGTGTCAAAAAACATCTATAATTATCACATATCCAATAATATTAGCTTGCATTGATTTAAGAGTCAAAACATTTGGAAATTCCAATGAATTTAAGTTTTGATTCGTCTTCGATTATCAGCAAACACGTGAAAGATTCAAACAACTAAGAAGAGTTACTACACTGTGCTCACCATTGTGGACTCAAATGTTTTTATGCTTGACCTATATGTTCTTTATTCGCGTAAGCTCGCTTTGATTATTGAACAAGTTTTTTATCAAAATTTATATGTCGTGTAGAAGGTAGGATGCATGAAAAATTAGTGCATATTTTTATCAATCATTAATTACTTGTGTGAATATTATTTTCTATTTAGTGGATTATAATGTAAAGGTTTTTAATAAAGTTTTAATAAATATTGTTGTTTTTAAGTCTCAAAAGTCAAAATGTCAAGAAATTACACGACATGTTTAGTATAGATTACATAGACTCTATCCTTAATTATTATTATTATTATTATTTTTATTATTATTATGAGTGAAAAAAGTGAAGTCAAATACTAATACTGACAATTAAAAAAAAGCATGTATAGTTCACAATCTTATATTATATTCTGATTGCTGAAAACACAGATTATACATTGTTTACCATTATAATCAACGTAATCGTATTTCTTCTGGTTTTTTTCAACATGTATAACCAATTTACATATGTTATATGTACACGAATAATGAAACCACAAGGTATTGTTCTAAAGGGTTTTTATAGAAGGCAATATCTAAGGCTACTTTCCTTTATTAAAGCTATAAAAGAGCGAAGACTGAGACGTATACATGTGTATACATTGTATTTTGACGGTTGATGAACCTAAAATGAAAAGTTCATTAAAATTATATGCAAACCACACTACGAAATAACGCATGAATAAAAACATCACGTTAGGAAATCGTCTTAAGTCATTATGAAAATATAAATACATAAATATTTTAGAAGTAGCCTAGTTTAAAAGTGGTATCTTGCTCTTACTAAAAACTGATTTTGGTCATGAAGTCCTCACAACGTATTTTAAACAAAATTTTTGTGATTGTTGCTTTTTACATCTTTCCATTTCTATTCTTTCCAAAACAATTGAACAATCGGAGTGATTTATGCTAATTCCTATTTTGATATGTTTTATTTCAAATCACGCCTTTTAACACGCGCGCGCGCGCGCGAGTGTGTGTGTGATAGAGAGGGAAAGAAAGAGATTTAATAGGTTTTTATGTCCAGTCAATAATATTTCACTTATATTGAGACGTCACCAGCTATAGGTGAAGTGGACGAAATTTCAACCTTTACAGTGTTTTAAGGGTAATGTGCAGGAAGGGTTCTTTAGCGTGGCGCTGTGTCACGAAACATCGGTTTTTAGGGTCTCCTCCGAAGGACCCTGTGGCGAAAAAAAAAAACATTTACTTCCAATTTTCGAGTTTGGTCAGACACGAACGGGGGTTCAAACCCCGACCTGCTACATACGAAGAGAGCACTCTGCCAACTGAGCTAATGAAGAGAGAGAGAGAGAGAGAGAGAGAGAGAGAGAGAGAGAGAGAGAGAGACTATTGTAAGGTTTTCCAATTCGTCAACGTCTTTGAGGGCATGAGATAAGGCTTTAAGGTCAAAAGGTCTATTACCGAAAGAACGGAAATAAGAAAATCAAACCATTCATATACAAAATTATTTTTATGATACATTAACGAATTATAACACAATGATTACAGTTGTCATAATATAATTTACCTATATATTTAACTATACATCAGTGTAACTCATGACAAATTCAAAAATAACGCACGTCAATTTTACCATGGGTGCATTTGTCATAGCTAAATTAAATGGAATATATTACGCTTCTTTGTATTGCGACTTCTCAGCATGTGCTGGTGTTTGGTTACAGATATTGATGCCTATATGATAGGATTATCTTGTGATATAATTTTCTACATGTTTTGTCTGAAAACCTCCATTTTGGAATGATATCTATAAACCGTTAATAAGTTCTTATCTACCAAAGAAAGCAGCATGATGTCGTTGCAGCCATTTTTTTACAAGACCACATTTTTCCTCTCTTAATGAACACTACGACAATTTTACCATTTTAATGGAGACAAATTTTATATGTTGAACTTTTGAACTTTTTTTTTTCGAGAAAACCTAAAAACATTTTTTAATTGAAATTTATACATTTCCCATATTGTTTTTAAAAAGGAGCAAAATGTTAAATTTATCTATGAAACTATTTACTAGTATTTTATTGCCAACAAATACGCATATATCACAAAGCGAAATTTCTCGATTGAATTACGGATTGTAAGGGAAAAACATATCTTCGGAATTACAAGAAAATTCATTTAAAGGGTGACAAAGATTTAAAATTTTGATTAAATGTCACAAAGGTTAATTATCTTTTTTTTATTTAGACAACTAGAATGTCATTTTATTTGTTCTGTTAATCTGATCTTCTAAACAAATAAAGACGGGTGTATCCTAATCTAGATAGCATTATTACGATGGGTTTTTTTAAGTTCGTGATAAGGCTCAATATTTCTTAGAAATGTCAATGTAGAGCTAATTGCAAATTCGTGTTTTGTGTCTGATGATAGAGATTCGCACACAAGGAAATACAACAGAACTAAAAATGGAAAACTTATCATTTGTTTGGTTTTTATTTGAGATGTTGTTTGTTGAAGCGCAGGGGGGGGGGGGGGAGTATTTTTGCAACTTTTGTTATTATCGCCGTCTTTAAGTATCACTCCTCCAGAAAATCAATTTTAAAGAAAGTTGGTCTTAAAACTTTGTTAAAAATAAAATAAAAAATGCGAATCTTTTTGTGTAAGAAACATAAAGCATTGATGGAGTTTCTCTATTTACACAAAAATACTGAAAAAAACAACAGAAAAATAAAGATTTCTTCTAAGTCGACTTGCTTAATCGATAATTGAATGTAACTTCTTTTGCGAAAAGAAGAGCGATCGTATTTTGGTAGAAAAACGCATGTCAATGCATTTACATATTCGATGCGCATTAACAACAAATACGTGTCCTGCTGTCATATTATAAAATTTTTGAATTTTCTGAATGAAATATTCAAAAATTTATAATTTCATCCAGAAAATTCAAAAATTTATAATATGACACAGGATCGCCATGTATGTAAATGTTACTAGCAAAACAATCCTATGTTACAGCCCCCAAAAGTTGGCATAATTTGAAAAAATTGTAAGTATTAGTTATGAAAATGTGCCATTTAGCAAAATTTTCAGCCGACTTGATTTTTTTTAAATTTAATAAAACCTAAAGTTTGTTCTCTCTTGCAAAACATTCCTTAGCTGGATTTGAATTATATAATTTTGGAACTTTCGATTCATTCATTTTCAACTGTTTGGCTTGATTTTATCTATCAAACTTTTCGGCCCCTAGTGTCACTGATGAGGAATGATTTTCCGAAATGTGCATGTATGGCACATCAAAATTGAACTGGTATTTTTGTTATTTATTTTATACTAGTATTAGTACTAAAATCATATTATATTTTTGGTAAATTAAATATATTTGATAAAACAAAAGCAACATATTAAGCTTTCAAAGTGGGAACTGAAAGCTATGTCGAGATTGCAGAATGTTGTATATGCATGTTAGTTTCAATGGAATTTTTAATATCCATTACTAGAAAGATTATATAAAAACAATTTATTATATCTAGCTTAAATCGAAAAATTATCGAATATTAGAGGTATGTTACTGTTTGAGATTATTTAAGAGCTAATTGAGGTTTTAAATCAGAAGCGAAATTAAATTGTGTTCATGATAATCCCCTGTCAAATCTCAAAAAGCGCCGCACAATGAGGCAATGAAAAAATGATGGAAGGATACACATACACTTATTGAACTTAACTTATATAAGTTGACGTTTAGATAATAGTAAAAATAAGACAAAAAGTCATTCCAATTAACAAATATTTAAAATTGTTGAATTTTTTAATTTTCTGAATGAAATATTCAAAAATTTATAATTTCATTCAGAAAATTCAAAAATTTATAACATGACACTGCTGAACACAGGATCGTCATGTATGTAAATGTTACTAATAAAACAATCCTTTGTTACAGCCCGCAAAAGTTGGCATAATTTGAAAAAAAATGTAAGTATTAGTTATGAAATTATACCATTTAGCAAAATTTTCAGCCGACTAAATTTTTTTGAATTTAATAAAAACTAAGGTTTGTTCCCTCATGCAAAACATTCCTTAGCTGGATTTGAATTTATATAATTTTGGAACTTTCGATTCATTCATTTTCAACTGTTGGCTTGTTTTTATCTCTCAAACTTTTCTGGGTCGCATACGGGTTTTCCACAAAAGATATCATGGTCTTCTGAAAATTTCAATAAGTACACTGAATAATAAATTACATTGTATTATTAGAAATTCAAGACAGCGATAAAAATACAACGACTTATTTATAAAGGGCGACCTTTTACACACTCTAGGGGTTGTTCGGTAAAACTGTGAGCATTGAAGTCTTGTATGTTCTAATGACAGAATTGATAGCTATGAACTGATTTAAATATCGTTATGCCATTGTAATAGATCAGTCTTAATTTCTTACTTTTTAAAACAAATTTAAATACACATATACGTGGAGGGAGATAAGTGATGTCTCTTTTTGTCGTTTACACATAGAATAAAACATAAACCGCACTTAAAAACAGAAGAACATAATTGTTTGTTTTTCTTTTTATAACTAGTGTTGAGTTGAGTTATGGTGATTTACGCCCCGGTAAAGATCCTTTCACATACTAGTAGTTTAGTTCTTGGATGGTAAAGAAAACCGGAATGCACGGAGAAAACCATCGACCTTCCACAAGCGAACTAACAAACTTTGTCACACCAGGATCTGTCAAATCTAGGCAACGAAAGGCACTAAGATCCGTAAGCGCGCGCTTTAGACTACTGGGTGGCCGAGGCTCCTCATAACGAGACATAGTCAATATATATATATATATATATATATATATATATATATATATATATATATATATATATATATATATATATATATATATTTATTTATTTATTTTTAAACTGTTGAGGGTCCTGTTATTTCATTTTTGTCCGAGTCACTTTTATGTACATTTTGTAGGTTTAAACATTATATGATTATACTAATATGAAGAATTTTAGAGTTTGTATTGCCTGTTATTAACCTTATTTAAGGCCATATTGAAAGTAATAACCTTCATCAAGTTCCTCGATAGAAACCAAAATGGCTGTTTGTGCCGTTGCCTCCCTATCGCCAGAACTTTGATACTTTTATAATTTAAAAAACTGTCTCTGGTTTTATAGATGAATATAATATAATATACTAGTAGTAAATTGTCCTTCATAAAGTCATGTGGCTTTCATGTTGACTACCTTGCCGTCTCAAGCCATTGCATAAATAAATATAGAAGTCGTGTCGTTTTAATGAATATGCATAATAAAATTAAGGTATTTCAAAAGAAAAGATAAACATGTTTGTGGTTCCATGCTTTACGAATTGGATGTCATTTCAATACAATTTACGAGTAAAAACAATGTCAAATGTCTATTGAATATAGCTCATTTTGGCATTACTTGGAAATTAAAAGGTTGAAAGTCGTAATAGACAATTTAACGAACCTAGGACAAACAAAGATTAAGATCATAGCGCTGTATATGTGTTGATGATAGGCCTAGTGATCAAAGTGTAATATCAAATATATAATCCAATCAACATTATGACCCATAATCAGTTGGAATCTCTTATTTTTATTCCAACATTGGCGGTTAATTGATAGTGTTTTGCGTAGTAGGAGTGAAAGCATTGCTGTGGCAGCTTCGATCCCATAAAGAAGATGTTAATGGTATGATAACATTCAAACGAACTCTAATACGGTTGTATTTGTAGCTTTTATCAGTCAAATGGAACCGAACTTGATTCGATTAAACCGAATATAATATACTAATTTGGCCACTGTCAATTAATTTGTCTAATGGGTGTGAAGTCAACTAGTAAACACT
This sequence comes from Tegillarca granosa, assembly GCA_029721355.1. NCBI lineage: Eukaryota > Metazoa > Mollusca > Bivalvia > Arcoida > Arcidae > Tegillarca > Tegillarca granosa. Next base: position 44,822,229 of record CM056597.1, on the reverse strand, counting down.
CCAATTAAATTTAAATATCTTTGTTGATATTTAGTTTTCATCTTTAAGCTAAAATCTATGTAGTTTATGTCATGCATTCATTAATTGTTTTTATATTATCTTTGAAATATTCCTAAATTGTCATTGAAACAAGAAACAAAACCAAACCTTACATATACATAAATACATGTCAAAGCATGCTCGGAAGTCCAAAATTTGAATATCAATGCGTTATGTTAACAGACCCAGAAGATGTAGGTTTATTCTTCTTACATTTGCCGTGATATTACTTTTGCTTTGATCTTAAACATTTATTTCGGCTTTGACTGCATTGATCACGTGACCTGCATGTTACTACCAATGCAGCGTCATCTAGTGACTGGACATACATATCTTAAAGCAAACCTATATAGAAATAAATGCATTCAAAAACTTTTTTTTCTATAGTCACATGCAAAAGAGGCTTATTCATAAAAATTCGAACATAGTAGATAACGGAAATAAACGCACTTTGAACGCCATTTCTAAACAGTCTAATTGCCACGTTACAATAAGGACAAAAAATAATGCATTTATAGACCACGCTGGTATTCGTGAAGCATGTATTGCGTGATAAACAAGCTTTAATATTCCACTATGTGTGCCCTACTGTGTTTATCGTTTTATTATCGTTTTAAGATAGACACAGGATTCGTGTTTTGTTCAAAAGCCGGAATTCTCACAACCATGAATTTACGCAAAATTACCCTTACGGATACACTTAACAAAGGCGGATAAGTCAACAAACGATATTGTAGTAAAATGCGAAATAAAATGTAAAACAATTAAGAAATTAAAACAGGCTCTAAAAATAAAAGTTTGTAAAGAAGAATACGTTTACCCACTTAAAGTGTTATAAAACCATGTCTAAAAGAATAGGTTTTTTGTTGCTTTATTAGTACAGATTCGGAGTAATTAGTTTAAATACACACAGAAAATACCGAATAGTTATACTTTTGTTTATTCTATGGGGTTTTGATTTAATTTCAAAGAGCATAAAAATCTTATCTGAATGAAAAGTGTTTTATTTTTCTGTTTTAAGATTTGTTAATTAATTTAATCTTATTACTCCGAATCGTAAAAGATATTTTAACTAAATGCAATGTGTATTTAGAACATTATTTTCAAAACGTGTAATGAACTTTTGTTTTATTTTTTCTATTTGCAGAATAGTATCGATCCCGATTTTCCTTTGATTGACGCTCCAAAAATACCATCACCTTCAAGAGCTCGACTTTTAGCAATGTTACTTCGCGGATACAATGACGTAGAAGATTACCTCACTGACACCAGAACGCGGGAAAGAGTATCAAAGAGACAACGGCAATGTTTTTGGTCTGTTGTAACCTGCTTTTGAAACAAGCATTCTGTTTTTATAAACAAAAAATGTATGAAGAAAATGCATTATTGTATTAACACACACACACAAACACACACACACACACACACACACACACACACACACACACACACACACACACACACACGGCTCCGATGTTTCGTATACTACTATTATATAATTTAACTATCAGGGGAGTTTTGTGTATAAAATCGAGTATCCTTGCAGTGAAATCATATACCACAGTACACACCAATAGCAGCCAAAGACTTCCTAGTCATCCAAAACTGAAAATAACTACAACAGATGCTGTAGATGATGTTGTTATTTTCGCAAAAACGTTGCTAATGATTCATAATTGAAAATCGGACTGTGCTTGCATAGACAGCATTTTCGCGCATAAACACGAATAATCTACAGTGATATCTAGTTTTTTGACAAAAAGACGGGGCAAAGTAATACAGCTTACACAAACTTACAATTTGAACATTATAACTATTTCAATATCTTGTAAGAAAACAAGAGTGTAAACATTGACAATTTTTAGGATGTTATGTTGAAGTCAAGTCATCAAGATAATACTGGTGCTTTGCATTTAAAACCATTCAAAATTAAAATAAAATGTTGTATTAATACCGGAACTACGCTGTTACAACATTATTGGTCACCTTGGGGATTACGGCTAAATGCTAGTCCGTCTTCGGTTTTTTAAATACATGTAAATTCCGTATATAGCAACGATGTCTCACTTGGTTCTCTTAAATAAATATTAAACTTGTGCTTAGTTACGTTTTTATTTATTTTTTTGTGTTTCAGTGTTACAAACAATATGTGACTGAAAGTTAAATAAAGAAACTGCCAATATAAACTTAATATTAAATAAATCTAGATTTATTGGTCGGTTTGTTGGAATATTGTTTATCGTCACATCAGCAATTTTTAGCTATTGTCGACAAGTATATCTATCTCTAAGGATTAGAGTTTCGTGTATGCGTGAGATGTGTCAGTGTGTATTATGGGCTGCCTTTTGCTAGCGTGCACTTGGGGCGACTTTTTGTTAAGGTAAGCCGACAAGCATACCATTCTCCCGGTCACATAATTTTTTAATCTAGTGAATCATTCAATATCCTATCCTTCTTTTGCCGTGTGTGTGGCGTGAAAACAGTATCGTAAATTTAAGTATTATGTTTTATCAAGCCTTTGTTCGAAACCAAAACTTCCAACCCAGAAATCGTACGATCAGAGCGATCAAGGGGTCCAAATAGATGAGATGTACCGAATGAACTATCCTTAGCAATGGATGAAATCAACAATAACGTAAGATCCGAAAGTAAAGCTATCATGTTATGAATTAACTTACTGTTTTGGCCAAAACAATGGTTCAAAGGTTTCTTTCGGTTTTTCAAAAGAAATCCTATGAACCGCTTTCGTCTGAAAGTTGTTGTCCATTTTATCAATAATGGTACAAATACATCACATTTTTGGACGAACTTATAAATGTCCACAGGTGTTATTCTGAAGTGGATTATCTATAGAAATGGTTATCAACAGTAAAACACAGATTGGACTTTTTCGTTTGTAATCACAGTGAGTAATAATTTGGAAACAAGCAACACTAACATTAGGCTTTGATTCTGAACATAGAATAAAAACCTTTGGTACACCAATGTAATACTGTCAGGTTAGGCCAACAAAATAATACAAACAACATCACAGCAAAACAGGAGACACAAAGGACCTTGTATATTATGGATAATTGATATTTCAGATATGTAGAAATAAAACTTGCTACTCATTAAAATCCTGGCACAATCATTTTTTTTTTCAATTTACCAGTATTGTTTCAAACTTTCCTATTTACATGTATTAGAAATAAGCTTTAAATGCCTTAATACAGCTTATTTGCTATAAAAAAATCCAAGGTGAAAAGCAAGGTCATGACCTTGACCTCATTTTGAAGAACATTTCAAGTCGACATCAAATCTTTACACCGTTTTGCTGTGGTGTCGTTCGTATTGCTAAGTGTCGTACGTATTCCTGTGGTGCCGTTCGTATTGCAGTTGTTTCGTTTATGGTGTTTTCTGTCATTTGTTTTTCTGTGGTGTTGTTCGTATTGTTGTCGTGACTTGTATTTAGTTATTGTAACATTTTCTTTGCTTTAATGTCGTTTGTGTTGCTGTGATATTATCGAGTTGTCATTGTGTCGCTTGTTTTGCTGTTGTGTCGTTCGTGTTGTTGTTTTATCGTTCCTGTAGTTATACTGTGTCATTGTTTTGCTGTTGTCATTCATATTTCATATTGCGATTGTGTTACGTTGTTTTATGTCATGTTTGCTATGGTGTCGTTCGTATTCTGTGGCGTCGTTCGTATTGCTGTGGCGTCGTTCGTACTGCTCAGGTGTAGCTCGTATTACATTGGTGTCGTTTAAATTGTTTTCTGTCATTTGTTTTGTCGTGGTGACGTAAGTATTGTTGTTGTTAGGTTGTTTTTATTTCATGTTTGCTGTTGTGTCATTCACTTTGTTGGGGCATCTTTCGTTTTGCTGCTGTCGTTCGTATTGTTGTATTGTCGTTAATTTAGTTAATTGTTTTTGTTGTTGAGTCTTTCGTATTGTTGTTTTGTCGTTCATCTAGTTATTAGGTTTTGTTGTGTCGTTCGTATTGCTGTGGTGTCGTTCGTATTGTCGTTCATCTAGTTATTGTGTTTTGTTGTGTCGTTCGTATTGATGTGGTGTCGTTTGAATTGTCGTTTGTCTAGTTTTTGTGTTTTGTTTGGTCGTTCATATTGATATTGTGTCGTTCGTATTGTCTTTCATTTAGTTATTGCGTTTTGTTGGATCGTTCTTATTGCTGTTGTGTCGTTCGTATTTTCGGTCATCTAGTTATTGTGTTTTGTTTGGTCGTTCGTATTGCTGTGGTGTCGTTCGTATTGTCTTTCATTTAGTTATTGTGTTTTGTCGGGTCGTTCGTATTGCTGTGGTGTCGTTCGTATTGTCAGCCATCTTATGAGTTATTGTGTTTTGTTGGGTCGTTCGTATTGCTGTGGTGTCGTTTGAATTGTCGTTCGTCTAGTTTTTGTGTTTTGTTTGGTCGTTCGTATCGATGTAGTGTCGTTCGTATTGTCGTTCAACTAATTATTGTGTTTTGTTTGGTCGTTCATATTGATATTGTGTCGTTCGTATGTCTTTCATCTAATTATTGTGTTTTGTCACAGTGGGTCGTTCGTATTGCTGTGATGTCGTTCGTTTAGTTGTATTGTTATTTTTGGCGGTTGTGTCTTTATATTGCTGTGGTGTCGTCTGTAATACCGTGGTGGTATTCGTATTTGTAAGTGCCGTCCGTATTGCTGTGTAAAGATCAAGGTTGTTAATATATAATCTCGGTTCTGACTCAATATTAAGAAAACCCTAATTGCATTATATAAAATTAATATTTTTTCCTTTATAATACTTTACTCTTCTAATACTTAACATTTGAATATTTGATAAAAATATTTTATTCAATAATTTAATTTTAATTTTATGCACTTTAACTTAAAAACTATTTATATTTTATCAGCTTATATTCTAATCAAGAGTATATATCTGTTTTCGTTAAAATTCGAAAAGTAGGAGTTATCGTTCTTTTTCTTCTTTATATGATATATCATAGAAAAGATAGAATTGCAAGAATCGAAAATAATGTTGTAAACCCGATAAAAATTTGTTAAAATTGTGTTGGATGCATTACAAGTTTTGAGAGAGTGAAACTAAATAGGGGTGTAAATTTCGAAAGGGTGTTGCAATTTTTTTTATTTTTCTAAGAAGATTCCGATTTCCTCATCTGAAATTATTACGCCTAAATTATGTCTATTTATTTATTTATATGATCCTCATAATAGTTCGTGGTCGTCTTGGTAAATATTGAATGTCCAGATAAAAGATAGTAAAACTAATCTGGACTGGACCGAGTCTAAATCTTTACCAAATCGACCAACAAACTCAACTAGAACACTTGTCAACATTTTGTAATCATTTCTAGTACTTGGTCCGAGATTATCTGTATGTTGATGTTGAATATCGCGGTATTTTATGGGTACTCTCGTTCATAATTCATTCATCATCATTTCTTTATTTCCTCTTTCATAGAGATTATAATGTGATCATATTTACATATAGAGTGATAATAAATTAATTATAACTTAAATATTAAATATTAAACAGAACAAGTAAATAAATAAATGTACATATATAGATATAATAATCAGCGGTTATATACCTATTGTGTTGATGCACTCAGAAGTCTATAGTAATGAGCTGATGAAGCACGAACATAATTAAAACTGTATAAGTGAAACGTGTTTATGTCACTTTGGTCCGAAATAGCTGTTGGTCTGGCTCCAATTAATATCCTGTATAAACTTTCGTCGCTGTAACTGCATAATTCAGCATTTAATGAAATGTCAAAGTTGTTCGTAATAACCTCCCAAAACTGATCGCGGATGAGTTCAACACCCAGACAATTACATGTAATATGTTCGTACAAGTCCCTATAAACCATTCCACATATTTGGCATTTGTTTTCAACAGATGTCACTGGAATTGTCCATAGCTTTGCCATATATTTTATCAGATTAAGGTGTTGTCCGTTTTCACATAACGTCCATATTGATGCAAGTTCTATGTTATTATGCAAGTATTTGAAGTGCATAAAATCAGTACTTTGATTTAGTCTGTAAGTCCATTTGGACCGTTCAGCAACAAAGACGGCATTGTATACAACTTCCTTCCAATGTTTTAAATCTTGAAACGAGTAGTCCTTAATATACTGAAGTAAGTATGATGACAAAGTGTACTTATGTAAGATACTACATATATCAGGAATGAATCCATATTGCTTTCTGGATGGATCAACACAATAGGTATACAATCGTTGTAGAAATATTTTCTTTGTATTTATATTCACATTAAAACAACATAGTTTATGTAAATACAATAGTTTCTTTTTGTCTATTTCAGCGTTTATACGCAATAAACCTAACATGCTCTCTGACATATCTGACCTGGTTCTTTTTGGTAGCCCCTGTATGTGTTTAGAAATAAAGTGCTGTAATTTGTTTAAAATTTCTACATCAGAGTTTTTTAATGTCCAAAGCTCACAGCTGTACAACTGTCTTATATAACTTTGTTAAAACCATCGGATTTAGGACTGTATTTTGTAAACCTGCTATAGAAAAATATGCATTTCTGCCTTTGTCACACTTTTAACGAGTTCTGTCATTAAAACGAGAAAAACACGTTTTGTTATATACCTAAGTGAACATAACTTGAGCTAACAGGTACAGGGACACCATCTAATGTCCAGTTGTTATTTATGTTAGAATATGATTTTTGTGATAAATATCCACAAACAAGTATACATGATTTATTGACATTATACTGATATCGCCATTTACGAGCATAATCGGTACATAAATCAAGCATAGACTGTAACCCTACTGGTGTTGTATTTATACACGAAACATCGTCAGCAAAACATGGATTGGAACTTAAAATATGACCAATTTTACCTGCATTATTACAATGCTCAAGTTGATCTAACAATTGGTTAACAAATACTAAATACAGAAATGTAGACAGTATACCACCTTGGCGTACACCTTGTAAAACATTGAACCAGTTTGATTGTTTACCATTTACCAAGACTGAGCTATTTGTATCAATGTGTAAATCATCAATTAGGCGCCAAAGTTTACCTTTGATGCCAAGGCGGGATAATTTGACCATTAGGCCTTGGCGCCATACTGTATCAAACGCCTTTTTAGTGTCTAAAAAGGCAACATAAACCCTACTACCGAGTTCCAAATTACTATAGATAGTTTCTTGGAAATTAAATGAGGTAGTTAAGCAGCTCAGTCCTTCTTGGAATCCATGTTGCTGGTGGTTAGGAAAGTGCTTTGTTAGTTTGAGAGTTTTAATTCTGCATATAACAATTTTTTCAAAAAGCTTTTCGAGTGTTGGTAATAAGGAGACGGGTCTATAATTATCTGGAGATGTCATCTTTTTGTTACCTTCTTTATAAATAGGTATGATTATGCTTTGTTTCCACTTTACAGGTACACGACCTTCTTGTATAATCACATTTAAGAAGTCTGTTATAACAATGAGTAAAGTTGGTCCACCAAACTTTAAATGTTCCGCTTGTATAGCGTCACAACCTGCAGCTTTACGCATTTTGAGTTCATTTATACATTTGCGCACTTCAGAAACTTGTATTTTACCTCCCGATATTTCACTAGTCTGGTTTGACGCATTTCGAATGTCTCCATATTCACGCTGTATTTTTTCCTCAAATTCGTCGTCAAAATTGGTATCGGTCATTGGTGTATAAATTTGCCGGTAGTAATCCGCAAACGCCTTTGCAATGCTATCGGGATCGGTACATATTTTACCATCATGTATAATTTCGGGGTAAACTTTACTTCTGCGAGGTTTAAGTTTTTTTATCAATTTCCAAAAAGAGTCTTACATCGCACTCTGCAGCGTTTTCTATATCACGATAAGTGTCATTGTAATATTTATTGGCTTCTGCGTTTAATACATTAAGGAAGTAACGTTTAGCTTTTTTTTTGTATTCTGCATACGATTTGTGTTGTAGACCACGGGGTCTCCCTTCTGCTACCCAAATACTTCGCGTTTGTCGTTCCTGTTTATGTGCTGTTTTAACTTCGTCGGTCCAGTAAGGTTTTGTGTATTCATTGTAGCGTGAATAAGGTACCGTGTCATGTGCAGCTTGATGCATTGCTTCAACTAACTTTTCATTAAAAGTATCAATGTCATGCATATCATAATTGCCATATAGTTGATGTAATAGACTGGAAAGTTTCTGTTCATAGCAATTTTTAGTGTCATCTTTTATACGATGCCATGCTGGGCTGTTGTTAACAGATGGACAGTTAAGTTTGTTATAACATTCACCTAATTGCAAAGATGCAATTATAGGTAGGTGGTCTGACGTGATACTGACATCACCTTCAACAGGGATTCCACACTGAATACATTGAGCTGCCACTACCTCATTACACAATATATAGTCAAGCATTGTTTTACATGGTATATAGGAGTATGAACTACCGTGATTAATTGTAGTTGCATTTAGGGGTACAAGGTTATTTGATGTTATAAACTCTTTTAATATGTTAGATTTGTAAGGGTTGGTTTTACCTACATCTGTTTGCTTGCAACTGGCATTAAAGTCGCCCGCTAATACAACATAGCCATATTGAGAGTAATATTGATTTATATCATTTACTACCATTAATTCATGTCTGTATATATCAATTGATTGTCCTGCTGGCATATATACAGAAAATAAAAAAAATGAACAAAAGTTTGGACGCTTAAGTTCTAGGCCAACAACCCTACAAGACTGGAGGTCAGTTATCTCCCTTATATTAAACTCGATAGACTTTTTATAAAGTAATGCTACCCCACCCTTACCACAATGATAATTTGTGTGAGGTTCTAATTGAGTTATAGATTTGTATTTACAATGAACACTATCTAAGAAATCTCTGGTGTGATCTTTAAGTTTATGTTCATTAAGGAATGCAATGTCACAATTGTACAAGTCTAACATTTCAGACAGACAAAGAGAGGACGACATAGCACCTCTAACGTTCCAAGACAAAAGACTAAGACCTGACATAAATATAAATAATAAGTATACAGATAAAGCCATAATTAAAGAGTTAGTTATCATATCTGTTGCCATTGCGCTCCTCCAGCTCAAGTTGCCACTCGCGTTTTGATAACCAAAGTCGACAGATAATTTCCTCCGGCCAAAAACTTGGTGATTCTAGCTGTTGTGATTGACTGGCTACAACATTCAATTTTGCACTAAGCCTTCCTCTTTTACCCGTGAAAAGTTGTAAATGGGTAACGGTAACGCCCTGTTCCTGGATATAATTTATTATGCCAGATCTATTTGATTGAGAGTCAATGTTTGCTAAATAATAACGAGCAACTTTCTTCCGACTAACGGCAATAAATATGTCTTTCTGCCTATTGGAGGGCTCAGGTGCGGGAGCTTCTCTATTTAGACATACCGGTATTCTATATGTGGGATTTGATAGTGGTTGATACTTTAACCTGTCTGGAGTTACAGGCATCGTACACGGTGTGTTAACATGATCAACTTTATCATTGACTGAAATGTCTGATGAATCCATGTTGCGTGCGAATTGCTGTTTTTGATTTATGACTTTTTGGTAACTAACATTGTTTAGTTCAGTTACGGGACTTTTATTCTCCACATGAAATGTAGCGACTGACGACGTTACCGGAAGTATAGGGATCTGTGAGTTGTCCGAACTTTGTTTACCGTTACAAAAATCGTCTGCTTTGTTTGGTGATTGACTGACACATTCCTGTATAGGTGAAGGAATTATAACCGTATCGTGAGCAGTTTTACTACCCGCTATACCTATTTCATCAGAGTTGTTTTGGTTATTTACATCGGGGTTCTGTACGGGGGATTTCAATGCTTCACAGTATGTTTTGGAACTGTTTAACTCTTTAATACTTCTTTGAGTATTACATACGGTTGCATTTAAACGTTTGATATCACTGTTGATTTTGGTCATGTCTGTTGTGTACGCATTATAATCAAAATCAAAGAACTGCTTTAAATTTTGATCAACGCGCCTTTGAAAACTGTCATAACGAACCAACTTAGGGTTCACTTCATCTATGTGTCTTTCTAACATTAATCTAAGGTGGTCATTCTCTTTTTGTACAGACAATAACTTTTCATTTAACTTTCTTTCCCGATTGTCTCTTTCTGTGATTTTATGTTCTAGTTGAGTGACTTTTTCTGATAATATATGAAACTGTTCTAAAGCATGAACCAGTGTTATTTTAGGTATAGAATTTGAGTTTGGTTGTTCATCGATGTGATCATTTGATGAATTTGGTCTAGTAAAGATTTCATCAATTTCAGAATCTTCTCCAAAAATAAACATCTGAAGTATATAGCAGTCTTTAGCATATTTAAAATTGCTACTGCTTTTTATTGTGGATTTTCTACTCTTGAGTTTCCCTTGGGGACAATGGGGTATGGATTTTGCCCTCGACAACAATATACTTCGATAGAGTGTTAATGCATTTTCACATGTTTTTGTAAGATCTAATAATCTTTCTATATACAAATCTTTTTGTAAATTTTGTAATTCACTATCAAGATGATCAATAGTGTCTTTATTCTGGTTAACTATCTCGGGACATATAAATGTTTCGTTAATAAGCGACTGACTGACCAGAGACTCCTGGGGTAGATCATGGTCTCCATTGTTGGAAAAAATGTCCACTCCGCTTCAGAACTTTGTCCATGTTGACTTTCAATAAAACTGTCACTTTGGTGGTCAAAATGCTGATTCAGTGTATGTACATAACTAGATGTAGCAACTGGTAATAGTTCTGTATACGTACTGTCATTAGAATTATCATTATTAGTGCTTGATCCAAGCAACTGACTTTCCAGTGGATCTAACACATCCGCCATCTTAAATCCTTGTGTGTCCATATCTTGACCTCATTTTGAAGAACATTTCAAGTCGACATCAAATCTTTAAACCGTTTTGCTGTGGTGTCGTTCGTATTGCTAAGTGTCGTACGTATTCCTGTGGTGCCGTTCGTATTGCAGTTGTTTCGTTTATGGTGTTTTCTGTCATTTGTTTTTCTGTGGTGTTGTTCGTATAGTTGTCGTGACTTGTATTTAGTTATTGTAACATTTTCTTTGCTTTAATGTCGTTTGTGTTGCTGTGATATTGTCGAGTTGTCATTGTGTCGTTTGTTTTGCTGTGGTGTCGTTCGTGTTGTTGTTTTATCGTTCCTGTAGTTATACTGTGTCATTGTTTTGCTGTTGTCATTCATTTTTCATATTGCGATTGTGTTACGTTGTTTTATGTCATGTTTGCTAGCCTATGGTATTCTGTGGCGTCGTTCGTATTGCTGTGGCGTAGTTTGTACTGCTCAGGTGTAGCTCGTATTACATTGGTGTCGTTTAAATTGTTTTCTGTTATTTGTTTTGTCGTGGTGACGTTAGTATTGTTGTTGTTAGGTTGTTTTATTTCATGTTTGCTGTTGTGTCATTCACTTTGTTGGGGCATCTTTCGTTTTGCTGCTGTCGTTCGTATTGTTGTTTTGTCGATAATTTAGTTATATGTTTTTGTTGTTTAGTCTTTCGTATTGTTGTATTGTCGTTCATCTAGTTATTAGGTTTTGTTGTGGTGTCGTTCGTATTGCTGTGGTGTCGTTCGTATTGTCGTTCATCAAATTATTGTGTTTTGTTGTGTCGTTCGTATTGATGTGGTGTCGTTTGAATTGTCGTTTGTCTAGTTTTTGTGTTTTGTTTGGTCGTTCGTATCGATGTAGTGTCGTTCGTATTGTCGTTCATCTAGTTATTGTTTTGTTTGGTCGTTCATATTGATATTGTGTCGTCCGTATTGTCTTTCATTTAGTTACTGTGTTTTGTTGGATCGTTCTTATTGCTGTGGTGTCGTTCGTATTTTCGGTCATCTAGTTATTGTGTTTTGTTGGATCGTTCTTATTGCTGTGGTGTCGTTCGTATTTTCGGTCATCTAGTTATTGTGTTTTGTTGGGTCGTTCGTATTGCTGTGGTGTCGTTCGTATTGCCTTTCATTTAGTTATTGTGTTTTGTCGGGTCGTTCGTATTGCTGTGGTGTCGTTCGTATTGTCGGCCATCTCATGAGTTATTGTGTTTTGTTGGGTCGTTCGTATTGCTGTGGTGTCGTTTGAATTGTTGTTCGTCTAGTTTTTGTGTTTTGTTTGGTCGTTCGTATCGATGTAGTGTCGTTCGTATTGTCGTTCAACTAATTATTGTGTTTTGTTTGGTCGTTCATATTGCGGATATTGTGTCGTTCGTATGTCTTTCATCTAATTATTGTGTTTTGTCACAGTGGGTCGTTCGTATTGCTGTGATGTCGTTCGTTTAGTTGAATTATTATTTATGGCGGTTGTGTCTTTATATTGCTGTGGTGTCGTCTGTAATACCGTGGTGGTATTCGTATTTGTAAGTGCCGTCCGTATTGCTGTGTAAAGATCAAGGTTGTTAATATATAATCTCGGTTCTGACTCAATATTAAGAAAACCCTAATTGCATTATATAAAATTAATATTTTTCCTTTATAATACTTTACTCTTCTAATACTTAACATTTGAATATTTGATAAAAATATTTTATTCAATAATTTAATTTTAATTTTATGCACTTTAACTTAATAAAACTATTTATATTTTATCAGCTTATATTCTAATCAAGAGTATATACCAGTTTTCGTTAAAATTCGAAAAGTAGGAGTTATCGTTCTTTTTCTTCTTTATATGATATATCATAGAAAAAATAGAATTGCAAGAATCGAAAATAATGTTGTAAACCCGATAAAAATTTGTTAAAATTGTGTTGGATGCATTACAAGTTTTGAGAGAGTGAAACTAAATAGGGGTGTAAATTTCGGAAGGGTGTTGCAATTTTTTTTATTTTTCTAAGAAGACTTCGATTTCCTCATCTGAAATTATTACGCCTAAATTATGTCTATTTATTTATTTATATGATCCTCATAATAGTTCGTGGTCATCTTGGTAAATATTGAATGTCCAGATAAAAGATAGTAAAACTAATCTGGACTGGACCGAGTCTAAATCTTTACCAAATCGACCAACAAACTCAACTAGAACACTTGTCAACATTTTGTAATCATTTCTAGTACTTGGTCCGAGATTATCTGTATGTTGATGTTGAATATCGCGGTAATTTATGGGTACTCTCGTTCATAATTCATTGTAGGAGGTATTAATATAATAAAATTGCAGCAATGCACGATAATATATATATATATATATATATATATATGAGGAGAGATCTTTGCAAAAAATCTAAGCAAATTATGTCCATGGAAAGTGATAAAATTTATTTTTAAAACATATAAATATACAAAAATCAAAAATAATAGTAATACAATTATCAAAAATAAGGTTATATTTTGAATGTTTGGAATTACCTTATCCAAGTTTTGTTAAACAGAAATAATAAGCCTTTGGAATCACATTTACTTCTAAAAAGTACTCACACAATCATAAAAAAGGGTAGGGAGAGAAAATTAAATTCAAAATTGAGAGACCCAAATGGCCTCAGTGGTTTCCCTGATGCATTACAAACGAACTTGTACATCCATGTCAAGAATCTGACCAGACAATTACTGATTTACTGATTTAGTCAATTTGAGCTTAAAGGCCCTGAGAGTCAAAGAACTTTTTAAAATGAATTTTGGCTAAAGATAACACATTTCATGTTTCGCCATCTACAAGTCCAGAAAAAAATTTTAAATGTGACAAAATATACAATATTTGTTAGACAAGCCATTTAACTCCCGTGAACTACAATGTCACTGCCATGTTATCATTCTTGGTGTCACAAAAATGTTCTATAAAAAACTTTTTTTTCAAAAGTAAAGTAACCCATATTAATGATTTAGACTTTTTGTTAATTATATTGAAGAAGCATGTATAACACACAGGTCAACTGTAAGTTAAAGAAAAGGGCAAAAAACTTTTGTTTTAAATTTAAAATGCTTAAATGCACAAATTATATGCCTAAATTATGCTACCAAAAAAAAGTACATCAAGTGCTAGAGAATAAATGAAAATGTGTTATCACATGGTTTATAAACTTGCATGAGTTTTATTTTTTCAGATAAAAACTGTATGTATAGAAAACAACTACAACAACACATGAAATCTCAAATTTCAGGGGAAAAATAAACAAAATGTTTCTGTACTAAACAAGAATCAGAAATGTATAACAGATTTATACACATATAACTTTTTAACTACTTTCAATTTTACCATAAAATCCAGTGAAATTAACTTTACAAATGATGGTGTAATTTGTTTATTTTTTATTTATTTATTTATCTTTATAATAATTATAATTTTTCAAAATCAATTTTATTTTTATTTATTTACTTTTTTTTTGAATATTGTTCCTTAATTGCTGTGCATTTTGAATATTTTACTATACTGAAACAAAGAAAGATCGACTGGATTTTACATTTTTACACCCCAAACTAAATTCTTTTACTTATATTGAGGCAGCCGGTTCTTTGATGGTGGACAAAACTAAAGTGTCCGAAGAAAACCACTGACCCTCAGCAAGTGAACTCGCAAACTTTCCCACTCTAAGATCTGCCTCAATGTGATTTGAACATAGGTGGTGAGAGGCTCTGTGATCTTTAAGTGTGGGCTTAAGTGTCCTTTTAAAAGGCCAGTTTATTTTTCTTTTATATATGAATTCAAACTAGAAGACAATCTACTTAAGCAAGGTTTCTCCAAAGTAATGACACTTTGTAATTTAGAATATCTAATCACAAATTTCAAATTAAAACTGATAGATGGTAAAATATAAGTTAACTAAATAGATTTAATTTGCCAATATTTTTAAATTTTCCACATATGTCAATATCATTATTTGTTTGTTAGAATTCACTAGTTCAACAACTAACTTTTTAAGGTAAAATTAACCATAGTTAAGAAGTTTGCAGGCAAAATCTGAGTTTAAATAAATATTGATTATGCTAAAAAAAAATCTCATGTCTTTAATAAGACAGTACATTTATCCAGTCAAACCTTCATTTAAGCATTCCAAGTTTCTGCTAATGTAAATTTAGAGGTGACATACATACTTTTTATGTAGAATTATCATTGTAAAATTATGACTGGCCTACATAAAATTCAGAGGGGATAAAAACACAATACTATTTTACTTAACATCTTACAGTTTAAAATTTAAGAGTCATAAGGAATCTTTTATATATTCTCGCCACTCAAATATATAAGCAAAAAATTCTAATTGAAGTGCTTTAGTATAAATTACTAATATATTAAATAAATTAACTAAATCTGTAGTACTAAACAGGGTGTCAGCTAAGGCAAAACCTAATGTTGATGGTATAAACCCTCTTGCATATTCAACCATCCAGGTACCAGCTTCCCATTCAACAGCTGTAACTTCTCCCCATACATGGAGCACTGTATCACCTTTAAATAGAAATGGTAAAGAAAGTTCTACAATTTTGAAAAGAAGAAAAAAGAAAACTTGTAATAAGAAAAAAGTTAAACTTGTACATCCACACATATATAGGTAATAAATCTATTATCAGGAAAGGAGTAGGTACCACAAGGTGCCAAAGAAGCACTTACTGAGGTAAAGGAGTCATTGTTATTAGGTACCACAGAGGCCCATACATGGGATGGTTTGATAAACTGGTACCATAGAGGTCACAACAAGGTAAAGGAGATATAATGATTAGGTTCCACAGAGGTCAATACTTGGGATAAAGATGTAGGTGTAATAAGGCACCATAGAGACCCTAACTTGGGTAAAGTAGAGGTATGATCAGCTAAGGCACCAAATAAGCCCCAAATTGGTAAAATGTATGGTAATGAACAGCTGGTAATAGTGGTATTACAGAGATCCATTCATGCGATAAAGAAGTAGGTATGATAAGGTACCATCAAGGCCCTAACTGGGGGTGAAAAAGCCAGTTATTAGGTACCATGGAGGCTCATAAATGGAGTGATGTAGTGGGTATGATAAGGTACTATAAAGACCCTAACTGGGTTAAATGAGCCATTATGATTAGGCACACATAGGTCCATACATGAGGTAATGGAGTAAATACAATAAGTTACCATAGAGGCTATAGGGAGGGGGGGGGGGGGGTTGGTGGTTAAAGAAGTGGTTATGATAAGGTACCATAGAGGTCCCAAAATTAAGATTTCTGATTACCAATTTTGATAGGAAAAATGTAAAAATCACAATATTTTAAAGCAGTTTTTATCTCAGTTAACACTGCAACCTCTGACAAAACATAGTTACATTCTAAAAAGAGAAATATATAAATAATAGACAAGTTTTGTGGCAATGTCTAGTTGGAGCCAGAGCTGGATGAATTTGCAATTTTACTAACATTATCATGACAGTATATTAAATGATACAAATTAATAATACAGTCACTATTTATAACAAAGCAATATATGATATTGATATAAGAGTCTTTGACTTAAAATAGAAATAGTCTGGAATGTTAGATATACCCTAGCATATACTTATCTCTTTTCTCTACATGTGGAATATTTCTGTCAGGGTTAGAGCTATGCTACATGTAATCATTGTATACACATTGGTCAATAATTAGGAGGTTTTATTTATCATCAAATCAAGAATATGCCATTATATTTAGAACACCTCTACTCAAAATTCTAAAATATATAATTAAACCCATCTCCACTTTTAAAAGACAACCCAACACTACAGTACAAAGACATTTATTTCTGAATGTGAAATGTTGTTCTGTGTGTGTGTGTGTGTGTGTGTGTGTGTGTGTGTGTTTAAAACATTACCTGGTTTATGTATAGTGCTCTTTAGTTCACCCTCCTTCCATTGTCGGAATGACCCAGTGAGAATTGTATCAGAAATATTGGCCCAGTACCTTCCTGCAAAGGAATTCATACCCAAGTAAATAAGCATGGTTCAAAAATATATTTACCTGTGTGGAATTAACTCTTTTATAGGGTAAAAATATGAATTATCATTTCCATTCTTCATACAACAGAATGGTTATTATGCTGTGGGCATTATTCATGTGTAGCATATAATATTACGCACATTCTTACTAAAAAAAGTATTGCCAGAGCTTGATTTTAATAAAGGCAGAAAGATGTAGAAAACTTAACTTTAATAAAATCATTTTATAAAGGAAAAAATTGCAAACAACCTTAAAAACAAATTTAATACATATATATATATTTATCTGACAAATAGGTTTGCTTTATTACTCTGCGAGTTGAAAGTACAAGAAAATTAACATCTGTTTTAGAAACTTTTTACAATTAAATTGGTGACAGTGTTGTTGTTATTGTGGCTGGTTTTAAAAGTTTGAAATGGCAAGACCTATAATTTTTCTTCTGGCAGCCTATTCTAGATTAACACTTCATAATTCTGTCAATGAACACCTTTACCTGAATTTCCTGATGTATTTATTGCGGTTCCAAAAAACAAGATATACTCTGTTAGAGAGGCATGAAGGATACAAACACTCCCCATCCAACCACCAGCATTCATAAATAGCCATCTCTGATCCTCTTCTCCTAAGATATGTCCTGGAAAGGCCTTCTGAAGATCAAGTGTTATCATGGAATAAGCCTGTTTAATATCTTTACCTATTTTTAATAAAAATAAATAAAAATTTGATAAATATGTTGATAAACAAGGCTATATATGACCCTGAACTTTAAGGAAGAAAAATGACATTTTTTTTAAATTTTATGAGTCAGGACTAAACGAAAACAGTTGTTTCTAAAAGTTAATAGAAGTCCATGAGTAAAATAAATTGTCTCAAGAGTCAAATGAAAGCCCACGACTGATTAACTGACTATCTGACTGACTGACTAACTGACTGGAATATATAACTAAATAAATGACTAATTGACTAACTTAAGCAAATGAATAAATGAAATGCCAGCTTGTCTTCCATTCCAGTTTCCAAATCATTCCTTAACTAAGAATTTTCCTTAACTTAAAAACTACAAATAATCACTTAAGAAAGAAAAAAATATGTTATTGGTTGAAAGTGATTTTTAAAGTAATGCTATTAATTCCCGTATAACTTAACAATTAGCAAAATTATTAAGTTTTCTAAACTTAAGGTAAGGGCAAACTTAGTCAAGGAATGATTGTGAAACCAGGGTATGTTATTAAGATAACATGTATCTAGTTCAACTCATGAGTCACGAGACTCACCAACTGATATAGAAACTAGATAGTTACTACAAAACTGTACTGGTCCCAGTTTCATAATCATTTCTTACCTAAGATTTTTTTAAAACCTACATTTAGTAAAGTTTGCCTATCCCCTTTATGCAATTATGAATAATCATTTTTGTTACAACTTAATACAGATGGCATTTGATGTGATTTTCAAAATGTCATTTTTAAATACTGAATATCTTAACAATTAACAAAATTACTCAGGTTTAAAATTTGACAAACTTAATAAGTTAATGTAAAGAAAATCTTAGTTAAGTAATAATTGTGAAACTGAGGCCTGGATGTTACAAGATGTTATTGGTTTGTTCAAATCTATCATTATTTGTATAATTTACAACGCTGTTTGATTATCTTTTCAAGATAAATATTTCTGAGTCATTCCTTTATAGTACATATTTAAATAGCTGTTTGATTATCTTTTTCAAGATAAATATTTCTGAGTCATTCCTTTATAGTACATATTTAAATAGCTGTTTGATTATCTCTTCAAGATAAATATTTCTGAGTCATTCCTTTATAGTACATATTTAAATAGCTGTTTGATTATCTTTTTCAAGATAAATATTTCTGAGTCATTCCTTTATAGTACATATTTAAATAGCTGTTTGATTATCTCTTCAAGATAAATATTTCTGAGTCATTCCTTTATAGTACATATTTAAATAGCTGTTTGATTATCTCTTCAAGATAAATATTTCTGAGTCATTCCTTTATAGTACATATTTAAATAGCTGTTTGATTATCTTTTTCAAGATAAATATTTCTGAGTCATTCCTTTATAGTACATATTTAAATAGCTGTTTGATTATCTTTTCAAGATAAATATTTCTGAGTCATTCCTTTATAGTACATATTTAAATAGCTGTTTGATTATCTCTTCAAGATAAATATTTCTGAGTCATTCCTTTATAGTACATATTTAAATAGCTGTTTGATTATCTCTTCAAGATAATATTTCTGAGTCATTCCTTTATAGTACATATTTAAATAGCTGTTTGATTATCTTTTTCAAGATAAATATTTCTGAGTCATTCCTTTATAGTACATATTTAAATAGCTGTTTGATTATCTTTTTCAAGATAATATTTCTGAGTCATTCCTTTATAGTACATATTTAAATAGCTGTTTGATTATCTTTTCAAGATAATATTTCCGAGTCATTCCTTTATAGTACATATAATAGCTGTTTGTATAGTACATATTAAATAGCTGTTTGATTATCTTTTCAAGATAAATATTTCCGAGTCATTCCTTTATAGTACATATTTAAATAGCTGTTTGATTATCTCTTCAAGATAAATATTTCTGAGTCATTCCTTTATAGTACATATTTAAATAGCTGTTTGATTATCTCTTCAAGATAAATATTTTTGAGTCATTCCTTTATAGTACATATTTAAATAGCTGTTTGATTAATTAATATCCTAAAACCTAGTTTGTTTACTACTTTTTGTTCAGTCAGACCTTTGGCATTATAAAGTGGTTCACCATTAAATCAAGGGCAGCTTAAAAGAAAGGCCGACAATATTCACACGTACGGTAGAATAACGCATGTTGTTGGCTGGCATTATTCACACGTACGCATGCGCAGTACTATAACTTATTTCAGCCGTATACGGACAAGGTGTATGTTCAATGAAGTATATCGGACCATTTAATATGCTTATTATTATAGAGAACACTTAGCCATGAAGTGTTATTATATGCAATATTATATAAATTATATAATGATTATTGATATATTTATTTATTTATTTAAATATATATCATATTGCTAATGAATATTTTTGTAATATTTGTAATCATTGGACCATAGGTCCGATATAATTCATTGAAACATACACCTTGTACGTATACGGCTGATATAAGTTATCGTACTGCGCATGCTGTACGTGTAAATAATGCCAGCCAACAACATGCGTTATTCTACCGTACGTGTGAATAATCACTCTGTAAAAGAAAATCACTATGACAAGCAAAATGCACAGTAATTTACAAAACCCCATATCTATGCTGTAAAACCTGGTTTTGTGGTCACAAAACCTAGTTTTATTGTTAAACTTTTTTATTATTATAAAACAAGGTTTTACTACCTTCTAAACAAATTGCATTATTAAACTAGGATTTGTGACCATAAAAAGAAGGTTTGTGAGTTAAAATACATTTGATATTGAAAATATGAGTTTATGGTATATGATATCAGGTTCTATCTATCCTATTTGTGGGTGCTTTGATCCTTAATATGCTTTATTTAGATTCTGTCTACATTTGTTTCATTATAAATCAATTGTGGGTTGTGAGTTCCTGGGGGAGGGATATGATCCAAACATACAAGTTATCATTTGTTTATGTATTATTATAGTACAAGTAGTGTCATAAGTGTTGCAATTAAACACTTTTATTAGTATCAGTCAGTGAAGCTTAGTTGGTTGAGCAATTGCATGTAGTAGGAAGGTTCCCAGATTTGATCCCCAACCTGACACTGCATTTTTCTTCTTTCTGTTACAATATGGTGAGTCGGTGACTCATTAATTTTCATAAGTAGTGGACTGTCAATTTCAGGTCATATAAGTTCCTTCTAATGAAAAGTACTGGTAGATCAAATTTCCTACAGGACCACAGGAAACTCAAGAATAATGGTAAAATGTAACAGCTGGAGTATTTCAATTGGTAAAGCACTTGTCTATAGCCTGCAAAGTTCTGGGTTAATCCCCTATCTGACGATGCATTATTTTTCTTCCCATTTCATGTATAATTTGGTAAAGAAAATCAATCCTTAAAACTACCTTGTAGTATATACAAGTTAATGGATGGATAGCAAATAGACTGTTTGAAAATGTCTCTAAGGTGAAAGTTCATTGTGCATTCTGACTGCTTGGTGCTTGATGGAATCTCTGCAACATTGAACCGAATGGTGGATACTCGTTGGTTGAATACTATTATTCTACTTACTTTGCGTCTTACTAACAGATAATGTAGATTGCTGAGAATTTGATATTAAACCAGGATCGTAATTGTATAAACAAAGCTTTCCGGATACTTTGTACTTACCGACATATTTTTCTGATATCTTAGCTATTTCTATATCACTGGTTAGGTACGACTTCTTAAGTAACCAATAATGAATACAAAAGACCAAAAAACAAAGTACCAATGTCCATTTTATAATTGAGTGTAAAGAACTCAGCCCTATCATCTCGGCGGCAACAGTACATGTTCTGAAACGTTACTCCAATACTAGAGAGTTCCAATCTTCTACTTTCGTTTTGTGTCACCCAAATTGATCACGCGACACTGCTCAATCATTCATGAAAAATTAACATATTAAGTGTTAGAAAAATTTAGAATCACCGATCAGTGCAGCATTTTCATTTTGAAACAAAGAACCAATCTCCCTCTCTCTCTCTCTCTCTCTCTCTCTCTCTCTCTCTCTCTCTCTCTCTCTCATTTGTATTTATACACCCGATTGAGATGATCACATTGGTGGATTCAAACTGTGTGTGTGTGTGGGGGGGGGGGGGTTGTCGGGGGTTCATAAGAAATATCAGTCATTTTGTACAGGGGCCCCCTAGATATAACAACGAACCAAGGTTATGGAAGAACAGTTTGACAAGCAAATAAAGGTTTGTCTACATAAAATTAAAAACAAACAAGAAATTGAGTTGAATATGGGCATTTGTTATAATATGCCAGGAACATTACAACTGTAACATTCAAACTGAACAAATTACATAAGAAATACCAAAATCTGTTCATTAGAATAAACAATTCCCTTATTGTTACCGCCTTAACTTGCAGGTTACAGACTCGCTATATTGTTTGAAGAGTTTGTATATTTTTGTAGTTTTCTCATCTTTCCTTGTAAATATTTGTCATTTAATGTTTAATTAGATTGTCTTGATCAATTATTGTAATTGTATCCGTGCAATAAATAAATAAATAATATGTAGTAAAATCCAAAATACCGTGCCACAACAAACTAAGTTGCATAATGTGTAGCAAAATCTTAGCTACATATTATATCCAATGATTATATATTATGTCAATAAAAATAATCAAAGATAACATCATTATACACAAATGAAATTAATCAAGCTAAAATATTTCAGACTAGTTTTAAATAAAGAACAAACCATATTATAATATGGTGCCAAATCTGCGGGAAGAACCGCCATAAATCCCCAGACAAAATGGTTTGATTTCGTTAGTTTTAGTTCATTGCAGTCGTTTTCTAAAGTTTAAGTAGAGGCTACAAAAGGGTGTCTATTCACATCTTTATACCAAAATACCTTACTGGGATGAGTGAAATGACATAGTAAGAATTGTTGTTGAAACAGAGGATTTCACAGAGAGGTCGCAAATATTAATTTTGAAGAGATATGTTCGAAAATATTGGGGAATGAAGGAAGTTATGCATGAATTACAGACTTATCAATGTCGTTAAATTATTAAATTAAATGTTTTTCTTTCATTCTCATCGGTCTTTATTTAACACACACACACACACACACACACACACACACACACACACACACACACACACTAAAATGAAATATAACAGGCAGTTTGGTCTAATTAACAGTATGCATGATTTTATTAAATTTCAAGTTTTCAATTGTTTAAATTTCTTGGAGACTTATTTTTTATAATCCATTCTTACTTTCATCGTCAATTTTACTACTACTACTTTTAGTAGAACTACTACTATACTTTACTACTACTATTACTTTTACTACTACTACTACTACTACTACTTTTTAGATTGAATATCGTTGTTGGGATTCTTGTAAATTCCACAGCATTACGCGTTGAACAGTTGAAAATAACTAAGCAACAATCAGTATAGGCGATGAAATGTAATGTCTCTTGATTGCGGTAAATACAATCCACATGCCATTAAAAAAATGTAATCATGAATACACATTGCACAAAAGTTGTAGTTTTAACTTCGAGTGTCAAAGTTGGGGTTGGGGTTAAACATGAAATCTGTGCCGAATTTTGGCGTTTGAAAATTTTCCTTGACGTGCGACCGGTTGCCAGTCTAATCCGGTATTTTTAATAATACTTTAATAATACTAGTATTTTATTTCCAATACCAAAATTAAGTTATCAGTTTTCGTGTACTTGACAGGTTACCTTAAGTTGATCATATTCAGTGTCATGCATACGTCTTTGCTACACCTTTCAAAATTCTCAGTTTGTTAATCAGATTCGTCCGTTTCTAAATAAATAAATAAATAAATAAATAATGATAATAATAATTATTATAATCATCTTCATCATCATCATCATCCGCCAAATCCATCTTCACTGTTACCTTTTGTCCACATTTCCACTTTTTATCTATATTTTTAAAAAGGGAGGGGTTGCAAACCCCGCGACCCCCCCCCCCCCATTTGAATCCACCAATCAAATGTTTATGTTTTTCTTATCTAAGAATTGATTTTTAAATTAACTATCTATTTTAATTAATATCATGAATTTAAAGAAATTAAATCGCACAAAATATTGTTGATTTTTCATCGATCTCCATAGATCGTCATCATATTTTCCTGGTTTTAATAAATACTCGTTAAAATGTTTACAGCGTACTTTGTGACCTTCTTCGTGAACAGAGACATATAAAAACCCGCTGTTTGTATCAAATGACAGCAATATACAGCACCACCTGAACAAAGTTGGTTCAGGGGGTCATGAGGAACTATATTTGAATGTCGGGGACAATATGCTAGTAGAGTCCCTTTGCTATGCATTGTCAAGGGCAGACGATTTCTACACAAACTTTTCTTCATATAGTTATCCAATGATTATTCGACAAATTAACACGTGATGTAATGAAGGTCAACAGAGTACAAGATAACCGAGTAGACTTATATTTACAAAAAATGTACTTCAACATTTTCAGAAAATGCATTTATGTTATATGAATATGCATAGGCTAGTGAGATAACGTCACGGATATGTACATCTGAATAGAATTGGACTTTGTACGAATGAAAAAAAAAAGAAAAAAAAGATATTTTCGTTATTGATTGATTTTCCGAAAATTAATATCAGTGTTGGTAAGAAGAAATCGTACGTTTATAGTTTTAAACCATTTATTCTTAACCTTTGTTTTTAGAAAATCAAAACTGGGTATTCCTATATGTGGGTTAAAACGATCCTTGATTTTTTACTCCTATCATTAATTTAGTTGGTGGTTTTTCCTTCAGTTCCATTATATCATTCCGGGCTAACCGACTATGTACAGATAATCTTTAATTGACGTTACACCGACTAACATTACTTGATTTGCTATTGATAGATCGATATGTACAAAACCTTTAGGCGTTAACTGTAACCCGGGAACGTGGGGATTATTTATCCCGGCCAGTTTGGACCAGGTATGATTAGGTAAGTAATACAGAATTGTTTATTTGTTTGAATTCACGTATTTTTTATAGATTGTCCTAACCAATATTTAAGTACATTGTGTTTGCCCAATAAAGTTTATTACTATTATTATAATTATATGTATCGATAAAATGTAATCAATTAAAAACTGTTTTATTTTTTTTTTTTTATTTTTTTTCTAATTTTATTTATTTATTTATTATTATTATTATTATTTTATTCTTTTTATTTTTTTTAAGGAATGGGCGTTAATCTGTGTGGTATGGAAATTCTGTCTAGCTCCAAACGTAACAAAATATTCTTACCGAAATTAATACGTTTGGGTTTACAAACTATAAAAACTCTCATAAAATTACTGATCTTAAGGGTCAGCTGAACCATGAAACATTTTTTAGCTCAATGGACGGCATGTTGGAGCGTGTGTGCGTGTGTGCGTGCGTGCAATCTTCTCTAAAACTACTGGACCTATTTGAATCAAATTTGGTGTGGAAGGCCCCTATGTGGTACAGATTAAAATTTGCACAAATTAACTTCCAGTGGCATCAAAGAAGGCCACCGTCACTATAAATATAAAAAAGTGATAAATGACCGATAAATGTTTATTTTCCAACCGATTTATTTTAAATTTTATATCTAGAGCGCAGATGTATAGCCATTTAATATATTTTACGTTTTTTTTTTTTTTTTTTTTTTTTTTTTTTTTTAGGGGGGGGGGGGGGTTCCTTTTTAGCGGAATATGCAAATATGGTGCTTTATTTAGCTGATTCTTTTAAAATCGTCTACTGAGCCAAACGGAACCATATTTGATGTGGAAGGTCCCTAGGTGGAGTAGTTTAAGTTTATGAAAAATCAGCTTCTTTGGCATCCGAGCCGGTCACCGTTGATATGAGATGCAACATGTCTGCCAGTTGAACGATACAGGTCCAGTTTGGCCTCTTTTTAAAAATTTTTCAACAAGATCTGCTTCAAAACACAGAAGTGGTATATACCACTTCAAGTTTGAATGTATTATTTTATTTTAAAATTTAAAAATGGTACACGACATTCGCACAACAATCTTAGATTATTATTATTATTATTATTATTATTATGTGTGTGTGTGTGTGTGTGTGTCGCTGGTCCACTGGCAACATCTCTGTATAAACATGCATTGCGAGAATATGTTCGAATTGTTCAGTCTGATAGTAATTATAATCCCCGTCGTTACATAGAAGGAAAGAAGGAACTGCTCGTGTCTATAGCAATACCCATATAAACCATAAAAAATTGAACACGGTTACCAATCATAAAGAATTACAAAAAAAAAAAATCTGAATATTTATTTAATTTTTAAGACGCGAAATAAAAAAGAAATTATGATTTTGTAATAGAAGTTAAGAGAGTCTGTCTGAGATCTTATTAACATTGCAATTCTAGAAATTATATTAACTTGTTTCGTTTCAAATTTGGTAAAATCATAAAAAAAACTGTATTGCGTGCTTACATCTATAAATGGCTCTTCAGTCTTCTCATTTTGTATCGTAAATATGCACATTTGATTTCGTACCTTTTGATTGTTGTGGGAAAAAATTAATATGACTGTTATTTAGAATTATTTATGATAACTGACACCGATATTTAAAACTGCTCCCATTATGCAATATGTATTGTACGTACGTACGATGGATCTCAAATACATTCATTCGAAACCCCTCCCCCCACCCCCGATTTTTCGAACCCATAATTAAGACAGTTTAACTTGAAATAATCGAAATTTGAATGTATAAACCTGTACCATGTTTTCTGTACAATAAAGCAGAGAACAAGATCATTTTGTAGACTGTAAAAATGTCCTACATCATTTTCCGAAAATGCTTGTCTGTAAACATACAATTCTTACATATTTATCTGTATTATAACGACAAAGTCACGATTTAAATGTTTAATTTTGATCACGTGTTTGTGAATTTGAATTAGTGCCAAGCTTAACAACAATTAGCTTCGCGCATTTGATACAAGTTTTTGTTCTGATGTTATACATGATTTTAGTTTTTTGTTTCTTGACACGAAAATGGCTGAAATGTTTACTATTTGAAGGCACCTTACTTAACCTTGAGTGGTTTAATGTATAAAATTCTGAGCTCGGTTCTTGGCAAGAAAAATGTTAAATATTTTAATATTTAGGGATATTTGACTTTAACTATGGGTCAAGATCAACCAGCTTCACAGTTAAACGGTATCAAACCGGGGAACATGGAACATCTGTGTTATGTAACATTTTGACTGGTTTCATTGACGCTGATTCACTGGGGACATCTCTGTGTTACGTATCATTGTCACTGGTTCACTGGGAAGATGTCTTATGTTTTATTGACACTGATTCTCTGGGGATATCTCTGTTATGTAACATTGTCACTGGTTCACTGGTAACATCTCTGCTATGTATCATTGTCACTGGTTCACTGGTAACATCTGTTATGTATCATTGTCACTGGCTCACTGGGAACGTTTCCTTTATGTATTATTGTCATTGGTGCATTGGATACCTCTGTTATGTATTATTGTGACTGGTTCACTTCTAACATTTCTGCTATGTATCATTGTCACTATTTCACAGGTAACATCTCTGCTCTGTATCATTGTCACTGGTTCACCGGATACATCTGTTATGTATCATTGTCACTGGTTCACTGGATACATCTCTTATGTATTATTGTCAATGGTGCATTGGATACCTCTGTTATGTATTATTGTGACTGGTTCACTTCTAACATCTCTACCATGTATCATTGTCATTATTTTACAGGTAACATCTCTGCTCTGTATCATTGTCACTGGTGCACTGGATACATCTGTTATGTATCATTGTCACTTGTTCACTGGATACATCTCTTATGTATTACTGTGACTTGGTCCCTGGATACATCTCTTATGTATTATTGTAACTGGTTCACAGGTAACATCTCTGCTATGTATCATTGTCATTATTTTACAGGTAACATCTCTGCTTTGTATCATTGTCACTGGTGTACTGGATACATCTGTTGTGTATCATTGTCACTTGTTCACTGGATACATCTTTTATGTATTACTGTGACTTGGTCCCTGGATACATCTCTTATGTATTATTGTAACTTGTTCACAGGTAACATCTCTGCTATGTATCATTATCACTGGTTCACTCGTAACATCTCTGCTATGTTTCATTGTCACTGGTTCACTGGTAGCATCTCATCTATGTTTCATTGTCACTGGTTCACTAGATACATCTCTGCTATGTATCACTAAAATATTATCACTGGTTCACTGGAAATATCTCTGCTATGTATCATTATCACTGGTCCCCTGGTAACATCTCTGCTCTGTTTCATTGTCACTGGTTCACTGGATATATCTCTTATGTATCATTGTCACTGGTTCACTCGGTAACAATTCTGCTATGTATCATTATCACTGGTTCACTAGTAACATCTCTGCTATGTAGTATTATCGGTAGTTCGCTAGTAAGATCTCTGCTCTGTTTCATTGTCACCGGTTCACTGGATACACTCTCTTATGTATCATTGTCACTGGTTCACTGGTAACATCTCTGCTATGTATTTTGTCATTGGTTCACTGGTAACACCTCTTTTATGTATTATTGTCACTGGTTCACTGGTAACATCTGTGATGTATCATTGTCACAGGTTCACTGGTAACATCTCTGCTATGTATTATTGTCATTGGTTCACTGGTACCACCTCTGCTATGTATTATTGTCACTGGTTCACTGGTAACACCTTTGCTATGTATAATTGTCACTGGTTCACTGGTAACATCTCTGCTATGTATTATTGTCATTGGCTCACTGGTAACATCTCTGCTATGTATCATTGTCACTGGTTCACTGGTAACATCTCTGCTCTGTATTATTGTCACTGGTTCACTGGTAACATCTCTGCTATGTATCATAATTACTGGTTCATTGTTAACATCCCTGCTTTGTATTATTGTTTCTGGATCACTTGTAACATCTCTGCTATTTATCATTGTCACTGGTTCACTGGAAATATCTCTGCTATGTATCATTATCACTGGTTCACTGGATGCGTCTGTTATGTATCATTGTCACTGGTTCACTGGATACATCTCTTATGAGTTATTGTGACTGGTTCACTTGTAACATCTCTGCCATGTAACATTTTCAGTGGTTCACTGGTAACATCTCTGCTGTGTATCATTGTCACTGGTTCACTGGGAACGTTTCCAGTATGTAACATTGTCACAGGTTCACTTAGACGATCTCTGTTATGTATTATTGTCAGTTAATTAAACGTTAAGTTGCATATACACGTCGGATGTTTATCAATCTGAAATTAATATTGACGGGCAGACACCGTGATTCAAATATATTAAAAAATCGATGTTATCGTAACTTGAAGCGCATAGAAATGAATTGATATCGGTTATACAAGACCGATTTTTCTACAGGGTCGTGATGATGTTTTAATATCGTCTTCTAGAGTATTGAAAAACAGATCATGGTACATGTATAAATGTACATTAAAACGCGTCACGCTCCTGTGACTTTTTCTTTCTAATGATTTTCTTAAAATATTCTAGTAACTCGATCTGATGTAATGGCAATTTTGATTATCGATTTTCCAGAATGGAAAAAAAAATCGTGTATTGATCAATAATCTACTAACACATCGTCACGTTTTAGGTGAGTTTACCTGTTTTATTACCGACAGCTTTTTATAAAATAACAAGCATGTTATACGAGGGCAGTTCGATATGAAATGTGTATTGTACCACTGCGCAAAATGCCCTATTCAATACCTTTCCAACAGTATCAACACCTGCTTTCAGCTCCGCATAATTTTAAAATTAAAGTCATTTAAGTAGAGACAGTCGTTGACTACATTTTTAAAAATGGATGGGGAACGGGTTGAGAATAATGAAGAAATAAGAGCTTATTTAGAAGTTTGTACACAACTTGGCCATTCGGTATAACAGATTTTATCTGATTTGGGGGAGTTTATGGGTCTGATTAGGGATCTAATGAGACAGGTCGTAGGTGGAAAAAGAAATTTCTGACTGGCACAGAGTGCGTCAAAATCTGGCTGACTTGTGACTGTAACAGGAAAGGGAAATGTTTCATGATTTCGGTGTATATGAAATAAGCATGTTGATTTAATACCGCGCAAATCGATTGAAGATTTAATATAAAAGTGTATTCATGGTTCATCGGATATTTTTTATCGCAAATCGTTTGTAAGGTTTTTTTTTTTAGAACTATGTTTTACTTCACGACTTTTCAAAAAGTCAACATGAAATGTTTATAATAGACCTTCTTTAAAAAGCCTACGCAAGCGTGATAGTGCCATTTCATATACTAGAAAAAAATTTACTATCTGGTTTAAACGAGATACTAACTCGTTTAAACAAGATAATTATCTCGTTTAAACAAGATATTTTCTCGTTTAAACAAGATAATTATCTCGTTTAAACAAGATATTTTCTCGTTTAATCAAGATAGTATCTCGTTTAAACAAGATAATACTTCATTGTTATTCTGGTATATTAACGAAAGCAGTAATATTTAAAAGCAGTAGTAGTAATGGACTACTTATAGCTGTAGCTGGCTACTTGCAGAAAAAAATTTAGCTACCAATAGCCAGTTACTTGTAGGAGAAAAGTTAGGTACTAGTAGCCAGTTACTTGAACGATGATTAAAAATACAAAACTAGCAATTATTTCTAGTTAGTTTTTATTGATTAAAATAATATGTAATTGTTATGTTTTTCTGATCTGATGTATCTGTGGCTATCTTGGATAATTAATGACTATGCTACAACCAAGAGTATTCACTCTTACTTTCGCTTGGTGAAATTCAGGGTTTTCAGAAAAAAACACTTGAAATAACAGACATTTTTTGCATTTTGCGAGAGAACATAATATTTATTTTAGAAAAACAAAAGATGCCCATGGACCTTAAGGCTCACCTGGGGATATGTCAAAAATTGTTTTCAAAGTGCAATAGGCAATATATTAATTACAAAACTTTCCAAGTTTTCTCAAGCTTAGAGCTGCCAAAATACTTAATCAGAAATATCCAGCGACAATTCAGTTATTAGTAGCTAATGTGTATGCAGTGGCTAAAATACACTGAAAAATTTCCACAAAATTAACTATTCAATTAGCTACTCAAGGCATGTCTGCCTCGGGAGGTCGTGGGTTCAAACCAGGCCATACACAAGACTTTAAATATTGATATATATGTATTGCCTCCTCGCATGGTGCTCGGCATTAGGCAGATAAAGTATGGACTGGTTCATAAAGTGCCAGGACAATAGACTGGGGGAGAGATATAGTTTCAAGCTATGATTAAACATACACTCAGTTAGCAATTTTTCGAATCATTTGAATCACTGAAATGATAAAATGAACTTTTAGAGAGATCAATAAGAACTATAAAAGAGTTCATTAATACTGTTTATATCACCCCAGTCATGATATTTTAACTTATATTGATTCAGTCAGTTTTGGAATGCTGGTGGAAAATAGAGTTTCCAGAAAAAACCATAGACTTTTCTAAAGGAAACTTATAAGTTATAATACATTAGAATCTTCCCAATAGAGATTAAAGTCTAGGCATTTGGAGGAACTATGATCAACAAGTGTTCACACGCACTTTAGACCAATTAATAAAGAAATTTAGAAGTTAAACTAATAATTTGTCATACGGTTTAAAATATTTGTGTATTATGTCACTTTTTGAAGAAAAAAAAATTTTTTTTTTCAAGTGAATAACCATTTTCATATTATGTTCATACTCGGAACATTTCTAGAATTGCATAATAAGTAAATTTCCGATAAAGTGTGTCAGTACGACGAAAAGTCCATTCGACGAAGTGTCTGCACCGGAATAAGACTACATGTAACATACATGTATTCATTGATTGTTGTTACTATCTTGGGGGCTCAGTGGTAGAGGGTCTGCCTTAAGACTACATCAGTGGCTCATTGGTAGACTGTCTGCCTCGACAGTCATGGGTTCGAACCGTGGCTTGGTCATACATATGACTTTGAAATTTGAAATATCGAACGGTTCACCTGTTGCCAGGATATTAAACTGGGGGAATGGTTTACTTGTCTGCGGCCTACTGACACGGTGAGCTAGCACCTTACCAAAAAGACACCTTGAGTTTGTGCTAGTCCATAACAGGCCAGGCTACACAAATGCACACCACGCACTTACATGCACTTGTACTTAGTTTAATTTTATATGTACATTTTACACCAATAACACACAAACACGAAGTGTCATAAGGGTATTCTTAAGCATATATAGCTAAATTTAAGTAACCAATCCTATGGTGCAAACTAAATGGGATCAAAAGTTTGGATGGTGGAAGACTTCAGTAATTGTGTTTGCCACAGTTACAACTATAGTTTGTTTTGCTTTTCTATTCATAGTAATGTTGGTCAAATACAGAACAAATACAAGAATATAAATATATGTTAGTAAAAAAGAAATTGAAGCCGAAAATTTACCCATAGAAATCTATACCTAAATGTAACCCTCCCCTGTCGAATCGTGTAAGCATATATGTGCGTATTAAGGCTTTTATGGCTGATATTTGATATCAATGTTCACAAAATATTATTGATCATGATATAAATTAATACTGAATATTTTTTAAATAAATATTCAGCTACTCGTACTGAATTTTAAAAATCATAAAAATCTATACATTAATCATATATATGTACGTATAGGTGCGTATGAAGACAAATATTAGAATATTTGGTATCATTGGAGACAGAATTCAATAACGTTTTAAATTATTACTAAAATGTGGGTGATTTATTAAAATGATGATGTTCTACGTTCGTGGTACACGGGAGAATGCGGAAGGTATATCCGCGAAAGCCGTGATTAAAACCAAACTACACACGGTAAACATTTGTTTGTTTCTATACAAGTAAATAAAAACATTTTTTAACTAGAAATAATTGCTAGTTTTGCATTTTTAATCATCAAGTAACTGGCTATTAGTAGCTAACTTTTCTTCTACAAGTAGCCAGCTCCAGCTATAAGTATCCAATTACTACAACTGCTTTTGACTATCACGGGGACCGCTTTCGTCAATATACCAGAATAACAGTGAAGTATTAACTCGTTAAAACGAGAATGAATCTTGTTTAAACGAGATAATTATCTTGTTTTAACGAGATAATTATCTTGTTTAAACGAGAAAGTATCTTGTTTAAACGAGAAAATTATCTTGTTTAAACGAGATAGTATCTTGTTTAAACGAGATAGTATCTTGTTTAAACGAGAAAATTATCTTGTTTAAACGAGATAGTATCTTGTTTAAACGAGAAAATATCTTGTTTAAACGAGATAATTATCTTGTTTAAACGAGAAAGTATCTTGTTTAAACGAGATAGTATGTTGTTTTAACGAGATAATTATCTTGTTTAAACGAGATAATTGTCTTGTTTAAACGAGAAAATATCTTGTTTAAACGAGATAATTATATTGTTTAAACGAGATAGTAATTTTTTAACTGTATAAAATGGCACTAACACGCTTTCGTAAAAGCCTGATCATTTTTTTTTTTTTTTTTTTTTTTTTTTTTTAACATTTTGTATAAAGTCTAAATACATAATTTACTGATGTCGACTTTCAGAGAAGTAGATTTGCTATTTGAGACTTCTGACTTTATTTCATAAAATCGTCTATAGTCTATAGTTGCGTTATTTTTTTCACTCGTTGATAACTTCGGTGGCCATGTAAAGCAGACGTTTACAGATCACAGAACCTCGCCGTCTAGGTTGGAATACCCCTCGTGCAGATCCTACGTAGTGTGAGAAAGTTTGTCAGTTAGCTCGCCAAAGATCGATGGTTTTTACAGTTATATGAATTTTCACTAGGCTGATGTAGATTTTAAAAGTATCCACAATGACCGTCGAAAATTTAAGCCATAGTGACCACCGTTACTATGAATGTAACGGGATCTTAGTAAAACAATACTGGTATTATTTACTAGAGAAACGCGAAAAGATTGGCTTGTTTAGACCCTTGGTAAAGTCAAAGCATACCGAAAAAAGTAAGACGCGTAATTGTTAAATAAAATTAATTATACAAAAAGAATAAATTTATTTACAATATTTTTGTTGACTTAATTCAAATTCATTATGTGAAAACATACCAACAAACATTCTAATAACATCTCTGCAAAAAGTAAAAATAAAAATCCGTACGTATTATTATTGGTCCATAATTGTTTGGCACATGTTTTTTCCTAAATATTTCTTTTTTCAAACTTTTTTTATCAATATAAAAGTAAAATTACATTTAAAAAACATTGAATCCAAATTCTATTTTAAATAATATAAACTTCTTCCAATTTTTCTGTAAATGGAACAGATTTTGAAAAAGTTGAAATTAAATTACTTCAGTGATCCAATTGGTCCTCACCCAAGTCTGCTTTAGGTTATTTTAAGGTTAATAAAGGTCAAATGAATTAATATGCAAATCACATTTCCTTACACATGGTGTTCACTTAAAAAGAAATCGATGTCCAAAGATGCAATAAATATAGTTAAAAGGTCTATTTTTAGCTCACCTGATCTGAAAGCTCAGATGATATGTCTTGCGTCGTGCGTCCTCCGTCCTGTATACTTTTAACATTTTAATCTTCTCCTCCAAAACCAATGGGCCAACTTTAATGAAACTATGGTTACCTTTATGCCTGGGTGAAGAAATTTTAGATTTTCACAAATGAAGGAGTTATTCCCCTTGGGGCCTCATCGGGGGAAAATAGTGAAAAAGCTTTAAAAACCTCTCCTCTGAATGTACAAGAGATATACCTTAGTTATTCCATGTATTATATTTTAAGGTTATCTTGTTTCAGATTTGCACAAATGGTAGTCATGAGGCTCAAAATGGAGCAATTGCATGGCATTTAGTAGAGAAAATTCCAAAAATCATATTTTTGCCAATATATCTTGAAAATTATTCACTTTTTGTATAGTGAATGTTAGACTATTGTACCTTTTGATATGACGCGTAGGCGGCGGCAGTGGTGTGTCAAAATGAGAAAGTTTATGTTAAAGTCCATATCTCTAACCAATACTGTTCTTTCAATGTAATTTGTAACACAGTTTCATCATGCAGTTTAATTAAGATTACATGAGTTTATAAGTTGATGTTTCAACTATTTTTTTGGGTAAAACTTGCTTTTTTTTACAGAAAAAGGGAATTTTGAGAAAATGTGAAAGTTTATGTTTTAGTCCATATCCCTCAAACTAATGCTGTTATTTCAATGAAATTTTCAACAAAGTTCAACCATGCAGTTTAATTATGATTACATGAGTATGCAAGATGATGTTTCAACTCTTTTTGGGGTAAAAACTTGCAATTTTTACAGAAAAAGGGAAATTTGAGAAAATGCTCCTACAGACCCATTTTTATTTTTTTTTTCTTTCTTTCTTTCTTTTTTTTTTTAATTTTTAATTTAGCATGCACAATGATAGAACACATAAAATACATTATGGGTACGTACAAAAAATTGACATTTGTTGGGGTTTTTTTTATAAAAAGGACACGTTTTGAGAAAATTTTTGAAAGTACATCTAAATCTTGATGAATTACATTTCAAATGTTGTATGATTAGTTTATAGATTATATTCAATGCATGTTGACCAGTATTTCAATTTTTTTTATAAACTTTGGATTTTAAATGAAAAAAATAAAAATATTGAAAAAATGCATTTAGTTCTCAACCGATATTATTTTAGAATTCAAATAAAGCTATATTAGTTTCTGTGTTATTTACCTTGTATAAGAATTTTTTTAAAATTTTAGTGCAGATCCAAGATTTTGATAAAAAATTGAAAAAATGGTTTTTACTCAAACAAACATGAATACTTTCTTTTATAAGATGTGATTTAAGTTTTTGTGTTATATACAATAAAAATTATAGTTCAGTCTATCCATTTTTATGTGAAAAGAAAGATATTGTTTGAAAAATACAATTTTATTTATGAAATGCATTTTGTAATAAACCAACATTATTTTTAACACCAATAAATAATATTACAGTTAGTCTGAATCTTAAAAATGTATTTTCTAATCAATCAGAAACTAACCAGGTGAGACATTTAATTCCGTGGAAATCTTTTTTAGTGTTTTCAACAATTTGTTATCTTGTTGAAAACATTAAAACTTGTAAATGCACAAAATTACAGAAACTTGTTTAATAAGTCTGAATATTCATCCCCATATAAGGTCGGGGTAAATTTTCAATGGAGTTTTTAAATAATTTGAATGATTTTGTTTGAATATGGAGTTTTGTGTTCAAAAAATGTATCTGACAAACATGGAATAATTCCAGCTACATGTATATTTTCTACAGTCCTATGTTAGGCTTATAATCACACACACACACACACACACACACACACACACACACACACACACATTATATTTAACAATTTAAAAACTAACAAGAGAATCGGTAGAACCGATGGATGCTCCCCAAATAAAGGCCAGTTTCTAAAATGGCTAATTAATGCGTGTTTGTTAAAATAAAATTTTGCAAATAAAAGTAATTGTGCACTGCACAGTTGTATTCAAGACAATATTGCCTTTCTAGCGATTCATTGGGGCCAAGCATCGACTTATAGTAATCACATTGTATATCCACCCGCCCGTCCGTTCGTCCGTCCTGTAAGCAATTGTTGTGGCCTCAATTTATCCTACATTTTACCATTGATCTTTCTGAAACTTGCATATTTGTAGAATACACATTGAAGATGTGCATATATGACTTTTTGAACTTAGTTGGGTTGATGAATTTTTTCCCAATTTACCAGATATTGGACATTTTTTTTACAAAATGATACAACAGACTAAATTATAGGGCTCATGGTTTGTGTAATCAACTCCGCTTAGAGTTTTTATTGTTCTTTCTGATAATTTGGACATTTTAGTAAGCTCATTGAAGAAGTGCATGTGACTTTTTGAACTTAATTAGTGAATTTTTCCCATTTTTACCAGATATTGGACTTTTTCATATTATAATACGACAGATTTTATTATAGGGCTCATCTTTTCTGTTATCAATAAACGATCTGAACAACAGATTTTTTTAACAACCATCAAGACCTTACAACCTTACTTTTGCAGATGTTTATCTAGAGTATTATGGTTATCTTCATTGTGGCACAGCAGTGTACAATACTACACATCTTCTAGCATTGCAACATGGCCAGAATTGTAGGTTTAAAATACATATATAAGCATAAGCACGTCTTAAAATTTGTCCATGTCCTTTAAAAGAAACAAAAACAAAAAAAAAGCGTAGCCCTTTCTTACTGATGTCAGATTTCTAAAAATCTCTATAAACTCTTCACTGACACACACAACACAAAGGAGTCAATCATATAACAGTCAAAATGCGTCCATACCATTGTGTAAAACTGGTCTGAAAACCCAAGTTCCTTGTCCATTTGGTCAGTAAGCTCTGAAAAATTTTTTACGAGACAATGACTTAAACGTTTTTAAAAAATCTTATTTCCTTTTGGATCTGCTTGGTTTTACTTGTGAAAAAAAGTTACAACTTTTAATTTTGAATCTGCATAGAGTTGAGGTAAAATCTAAACATTGCAAATCGAGTTATTGTTGATGCAAGCGATAAAATGGAAAAGGAATATTGGAAGACAGCTTTGCAATTGTTAACCTAAAATGTTATTAATTTGCTTTTGAAACATTTTTAAGAGAAAAATATCCAATGGTAAGTAAGTGATAATTTAAAATGAAAAAATATTTTTTCTAAGTAAAATCTGTTAATGGTAACTGAATTATTTTCAAAAGAGGAAAAAATAATAAAATTGAAGTGCAGTTTTTTTCAAAACTTACCTTATATTGGAAATTGAATAATTAATTTTAAGTTTAAATATTGGATTTAAATCAAATTAACATAACTTGTTGTTTTGTTGTTTTTTTTTTAATTGTTATATATAAATATATATATTCTTTGTTTTATTTTTTAAGTTATCTGAATTCTTATTCATGAAGATGTTATTGCCATGCTTAGAATTTTTTAATGGCCTATTGTGACGTAACTAAAGAGAGAGACAGTTAAGAGTTTATTTAGACTGCAGGAACAAAACTAGCACTTTAATGGTCAAGGACATAGGGTTGCCTTTTAATGATTGAAAGATGTATAGATAAAAGATCATCCATATTTAAGGTAGTTCCCGGCACCGGAGGCAAAAAAAAAAAAAAAAAAAAAAAAACAAATTCCGAATTGAAATTTTCTGAATATCTGCATACAGATTCCTTACAATGAACTTTGTTGAATAAAATTAAATAAATACATATGATTGGGTTTTCGTTTTTTCAGTAGAGTGTGTTAAACCTACCCCACTTTTCCACAATATATAACAAATACTTGCTAAATTTTGATGTGCCAGATGTGCACATTTCGGAAAATCATTCCTCATCAGTTACCGAAAAGTTTGATAGATTAAAAAACATACGCCAAATAGTTGAAAATTAATGAATCTAAAGTTCCAAAATTATATGAATCCAAATCCAGTTAAGGAATGCTTTGCATGAGGGAACAGACCTTAGTTTTAATTAAATTTCAAAAAATTAGGACGGCTGAAAATTTTACTAAATGGTAAATTTTCTGACAGCACAATCTAATGCTCATTTCTAAATATCCATAATTGTAAATTTCATGTTTGTTTTTAATTAAAAAATGACCAGATGTAATGAAAACAAATTTAGTTTTATGGTTTTAATCAATATTTTAATAAAAGACGTGTCATGAAGTGATATACACAACATTCAAATAATAAAAGCAAAAGTTATTATAGCAGAATGAGGAAAAAACGTCTTCATTTTCGTTGACAGTTCAACATTGAAAATCCAAATTTCATAAAATCTGTGAAATAGGTTTCTTTGAAAAAGTATGTTTATTTTATATTCTTCAAAATAAAATTTAAAAAAGCATATGCTTGGGTTTTTGTTTTTGTTATATGGGAAGAATTATCTCCCCTACCCCTCAATTTTTAAATTTCTATTTAAAAATTCTAATCATCATTATGTCAGGTTAAAAGTATTTTTTCAATACCAAATTTCGTAAAAATTAACAGACAAATTTTTGTATGTTCCACAAGCCATTTTTTAAATGTGTTTGAAAAAACCCACATTTTGGTGTATTTTACTCCTTATTGAACGAATTACCATTTCCGAAATTTTTCTTAACCGTTTTCCAGTTTTGAAATTCTTATTATTTGACACAAACATTCTTCCTGTGCGATCGGTTTTCAATTTATTAAACGATTTGTTATGAATAAAACCGATACTTTTCATAATTTGGACATTTTGTGAGCTTATTCTAGTATATATATACACATTTCATCAGAAACTGTCGCTATCCTTGTTTAAATTACACCGGAGAACCGTGTGTGCATCCAGTGCTGGCCAGTAGGAAAGGTAAACCGAATGTCTATTTTTCTTTATGTTTGCCAAAACCAATATAATTTTTTGAAGGGTATATTGAAAATTCATGTAAATATATTATTAAATACCCAAAAACTCTTGAAATTATCAAATCCTGTGCATAAGACCCCCAAAAATTAGCGAAAGAATGTGTAGCATTGTCAGTTTATTGGCCAAACTAAACGATAATTTTTAAAAAAATACGATCTTAAATGATTAAAATGAATGAAACAACAGTTCATAACTTAAATTAGAACAATATTTGAAAAAATGGTATTACAGTTGTAGAAAGTGTTTTCTTTTGCATTCTTTTAATAATTTATCATATTATTATTCAGGTATTTTCATATTGGCCGAGTTATTTGGCAAAGGTGTGTCATATTGGTCCGAGGCCGAAGGCCAAGGTCCAATATGACATACCGAGGCCAAATAATTCGGCGAATTTGAAAATACCTGATTAATGATAATTTTATTAATTAACATTTCAAACATTAAAAATAATAATAATAATTTGTTAGAATCGTCGATTGTTACATCAACAAATCTTTTTTTTTTTTTTTTTTTTTTTTTTTTTTTTTTTGTGGTAAGTGTTGATTGATATCGGTGTCAATATCCAAAAGAATGTTTTTAAGTCAAAATCTTCAATTTCTGTCACCATTTCATACCGACTTTGGTCATTTCACAAAACCTCGAGCACGCCTTCTCTAAAAAAACATGTTTGTCTGATATTCGTTGCATCCTATCAAAGCTGTTTACGTCCGTTTGTTTGCAAACATACCGCGTTACAAGAAACGTTAACGCTTACAAGACACGAAAGACGAGGGACTTAAAATGTATAGTTTTTTTGTATATTTTGTGTCATACTTTTGTTGATAATAATTTTTAAAACAAAAGCAATTTTTCCACATAAAATAAGCATATTTTGTAATCAAAAAATGTTCAATTGGCACTTACCCCTTTTAGATTATGTGAAGCGCTACGCGGTCAGCCATTTTTTTTAAAATGAAATGACGCCATAATAGTTGCACGCGCCCAGTTTTTTCATATTGACCCAGTTTTGTATTTTTTTTGGTGAGGCAGATTTTTACGTATTGTATCAATAACACATGTTGTTAATTAATAATTCTTATTTCTGTTCGGTTATTTTGTCCTGTTGAATAGAGTTACTTCCCTTGGTGTCGGTATCTACCTTTAATCATACACTTTGGTTAACATTGTTTTATGACCATATATGATAATTACTTAAAATAAAACTTCTACTTTTCGCTCAGTTCATTTGATTATCGGTTGAGTGTAATTAACATAATGTATTTGTTATACATTATCAGCTACGATTTTGATCCATTAAATGTTTTTCAGAACTTGCTGAATAATTTTTGTTGAATTTGTGTGCTTTTAAAACGACAAATTAGAATAAAGTAAGGGTTTAAAGGCCCAAATTAAGATTCGAGGTGTTCGAAGAATATGGAGCAAACCAGGACACTGAGTTTAAACTACCGACCTTCAACAGGCTAGCTTGTTCTTCAAACAAATGAGCTGCCAAACCTCCTTATGCTAGGATTTGCGCGGGTTGGTTTGCGGTTTTCTACACTGCATAAAGAAAAGTTAATAAATTATTTGAACTGAAGTTTAGGTACGAAATAAGCACACATGATGTATACACGTTTTCTTTTTTTAGGAAAACAGTTATTTCATTGACGAAATCTATATGGTTAGTGAATATAAGATAACTTCCAAAAAAGAATGGAAGCCAGATATGATTTAAGGAATCGTTTAAGAAGAAAGTATGATTTAAGAAGCACAATAAGAGGGAAGCGTAAAATAGGCATTTTTAATAAGAAATTAAACAAAATAGTGAGAAGACGAAAAGAAACTTGCAACAGAGAGGAAAAAGCAAGCGAATATGTCCACGCCTCAAATAGCGAAAAAACTGAAATAAAAGAGGATGTAAATGAAGATTGGAACAAAAATGATATCGATGATGCTAGTTATCAAGTAGAAACAATGGCGATGGAAGAATCGAACCGATAGAGAAAACGAAAAAGAAATTGGGTCAAAAATTAATCCAATATGGACACAAAAATTACAGAGAGCAGGCAATAAGAGGCAATTAATAAGTTACTCAGACTTGGATGACAATCAAAGTGAATCTAAACGTAATAAGTTTTGTGACTTTGAGAATGAGATGTTAAATCAGACAACCAGGAGAGACCATGGTATCGCTACTGGTTAACGTTTGGAATACGACGAACAAAAGTTATTCATCCGACCACACACCTGACAATGATTTTCCTGCAGAAAAAAAAATATTGAAAAATAAATGTGTCCACAAAAATGAAAGTAAAAACAAATTTAAAATAAGTGCATCAGCAGGGAAATTACGCAACAGAGAGTTAATGCATTGTGATCATGAGTCCGGAAACAGATACAAGGATAAAATGTCACACTTTAACTTTAAAAAATCGACCGAAAAACATTATGAAAATGATAGATCTAAAAGAAAAACCTCACATTATGAACATGAGAAGTACAGAAGACATAGACAGAGAGAACAAAGGGGTTATAGTTTTAGGAAGGAAAATCAAACCAATAGGTCTGGGGATAAGTTGGCTAAAAGAAACAGTTTTAAAGAAAAATATCGGAGAAAAAAATCGCCAGAAATGTTTGAAGACAAAAATATTAAAATTTGCGATAATAAAATACTTGATAGAAGAGTTTCTCAAGAAGATATATACTTCACAAAAGAAAGATACCGATCAAAAACTAGACCAAGCAGACATGGGAACGAAAGAAAGGACGAGAATTTTAGAAGAAATTACGACCGACGTCAAACAAATGATGTCGAAAGATCAGAAAATGTAAATAAGAGGAATAAAAAAAATACAAGCAAAGATTGGGAATATCGGAAAAGACATGATACTGGTAATGAAAAAGAAAAAATGAATGATAAATCTATAGGCAACGGAAAACAGCACGGTCGCAATGTTACTCGATCAAACCGACAAGTAAAAACAAAAAACCGTTTGTTCATCGAAGATGATTTTGTTTCGTTACTTACAAAAGATAAGGACGAAGTTGCCATAGTCATAGGGACACGATCTGATGATCTTGAACATTACCTGTGGAAAAAGGAAAACCATACTAACATAAAATATCTTGTAAAATTACTAGAAATGGTTTGTCTTTCTGATCGTAAGGAAAACCAGAAGAAAATCTTATATATACTTAAAGAGAGACGATTTTTTACCAGGTGTGATGTAATGGCTCCTATTACCAGTGCTTCTATGGAAAGGAAGATGGAAACGGATGGATGTAGCTATTTGCAATCATTGCTTACTATTGCGCATTCATTAGTCGACACTATTAGAGATGAATATGAAGAAATGTCTCATTTCGTTACAATTGTAGATGGTAGCACAAAGTATCTAGACGAGGAAGACAAAAGAGATGTACAAGCTAAAACTGAACAAATCATCGAAGCAATTAAGAAAAACAGACAAGATACTGCAGATGTACCAAATGACGAAGAGTCCAATATCATTGACAAAGAAATCCTCCCTTCGATAGAAGACATCAGAAGCAACAAGGATTACGATTTAAAACAGAGACAAAAGGAAAAACCCTTTGAAAATTCAAAGGAATATCTTTCTTACACGTTTCATCTATTCCGTGAAGATTTTGTGAGACCTCTCAGAAAAGGGATACGACAGTACATTGACCACCTTGAAAACAGTGAAGAAAAAAATAAAAGATTTATGCATGATGATATTCGGATATTTGAAAATGTACATATTATTAAATGTGAATGCAGTAAAGAAGACGGGTTGATTTGGAACATACGATTCGATGTATCACGTTATAAACGGGTAAATTGGAATGCCAGAAGTCTTCTCCAGTATGGTACTTTGTTGTGTCTTTCATGTGATTGCTTTAGATCAATTATGTATGCCACAGTTGCCAGAAGGAATCCCGCCGAACTTAAAGAGGGAAGATTACATATTTCAATTTTTGATTATCCTCTGGATAGTGTTATGCCTCTGTTGAACAAAACCTTTGATATGATAGAATGCAAAGCATCATATGCGTCATATTCACCACCCTTGAATGTGATTCGAAATATGTATTTGTCCATAGAAAAAGGGGACAAACTACCGTTTTCTTCGTATTTAGTTGACATGGATAGAAATATTGACACTCCAAACTATTTGCAAAACAACAAAGAACCAGTTTCGCTTGATTGCATTTCAAACTGGAAGGAAGAAAATTTACAAATTAATATTCTAAATGAGTTTCAAAGACCAAATGCAGAAATGCTTGGTTTAGATGAATCACAACATGAAGCTTTATATTTAGGACTGACCAAAGAAATTGCATTGATTCAAGGCCCTCCCGGAACAGGTAAAACAGTAATTGGGTTAAAGATAGCAAATGTTTTGTTAAATAATGCAAGTATTTGGAATGGTGAACCAGAAAAGGCTCCATTGTTGATATTAAGTTACACAAATCATGCATTAGATCAGTTTTTAGAAGAAATTTTGGAAATGCCAGTAATGATTAACTGCAATGTAAAAGATATAGTCAGAGTTGGCTCTAGAACAGATTCAAAATACTTAGAAAAATACAATTTATCGAAGCACAGGAGGGAAATTCTTTCAGATATGTTCATTGACACCTGCGAAGCGAAACTGAGGGGACGACAAGTTTCAACACGAGAAAACTGCAATTAAACATCGAAAAAGTAAGATCGGGTTTATTGCATGAAGAATACTTATACAATTGTAAACATCATACCAAAAGCACAATACGATTTTTTATTGAGTTGTGAACAGAGTTACAGTGTTTTGATAAAATGGCTTAACATCAAAGGTCTTCGGAAATGCAAGTTGACGTCGACTAATGAATATG
The DNA here is from genome assembly GCA_029721355.1 of Tegillarca granosa. Taxonomy (NCBI): domain Eukaryota; kingdom Metazoa; phylum Mollusca; class Bivalvia; order Arcoida; family Arcidae; genus Tegillarca; species Tegillarca granosa. Next base: position 44,778,203 of record CM056597.1, on the reverse strand, counting down.
AACCTATCGCTAGTTCTCGAATAGCAAATGAACCTGCAATGGAATATATTGACATAAGTGACGAAGAAGATTTTGATATAATGAATGGTTATAATTCAGAATCAGATACTGAAGACAATGATTATTACTTATTGACAAACCAGAGTTTATTCAAATCACAATGTAGTATAGAGTCATTGGAACCTTGGTTTGCTGTATCTGAAGCAATGTTGTTTCCCGAAAACCCATCGCAATCGTTAGACTATTTCAGTGAAATAGATGAAAATGCACGAAAGAATATCGCCTGGAACATTAAGATAAAAATTCATGACCAAAACAGAATGTCAGAAAGTGAAGCAAATAAATAAGAGATGTTTGGTGTTTGTCAATAGAAAATAGATGGCGCCTTTATAGACACTGGCTTTATATGTTAGAAAAGGAGATGATTGAGAAGAAATCTGAACATGAAAGAAGCTATGAAAGGGCACAAAAAAGGTATAAGGAAGCAAAGGTAATGGCTGACGTCAGGGCTTTGAAAAGAGCAAAAGTAGTTGGAATGACTACAACAAGAGCTGCAAGAGACATAGAGGTTCTTCAGAAAGTTGGTCCCAGAATCATTATTCTTGAAGAAGCAGCTGAAATTCCTGAGCACCATGCACTAGCTTGTATCTCGTCATCCTGCCAGCACTTAATAATGATTGGAGATCATCAGCAACTACGCCCTGCTTATAATGATTATGAGTTGTCAAAAGAATTCAGAACCAACATATCTCTTTTTGAACGATTGATAAGAGCAAAACTTCCATTTTGCCAGCTAACACATCAACATAGAATGAGACCCGAAATATCAAAATTATTGACACCACACATATATAGGTAACCTAACAGACCATGAAAGTGTGTTACATCTAACAAATGTCAGAGGAATTGCTACAAACCTATTTTTTCTATCTCATGTAGAATTGGAGAACAAAAATGTAGAATGTGAATCGAAGAGTCATGTTAACAATCACGAAGCCAATTTTGTTTGTTGCCTTTACAGATATCTTCGCATTCAAGGATATAGGGATAACGATATTACAATACTTACGACATACAAAGATCAAATGCGACTGATAAAAAAAATTATTGAAGAAATGGGGGAGAGAGAATCAACAACAGTGCCAGAATATTTTGACAATAATATCGATTTTTCTATGGTTCAGGATTTAGGGTATAGACGCGATTTCAGAAGACAAAACGTGAGAGTTACTACCGTTGATAATTTCCAAGGAGAAGAAAACAAGATAATAATAATATCACTGGTCCGAAGTAATATCGAGGAGCGGATAGGATATTTGAAAGAGGCTAACAGAATATGCGTAGCGCTTTCAAGAGCAAAAACGGACTTTATGTTATTGGCAATATGTCGTTGTTGGAGAAAAAATCTTCGCTTTGGAAGAAAATTTTGTCTGATGCAAAAAGACGAGGAAGCGTTGGCGATTCATTGGTACTTAGTTGTCAGAACCATCCAAATAACAAAACTTCAGTCACAAAATTAGATGATTTTGAACTTGTAAAAGACGGAGGTTGTAACCAACCATGTAAATATCAAAGAAATTGTGGTCATGTCTGTGATCGTTTATGCCATCCAGATGACAAAACTCACGAGCAACGATGCATAAAAGAATGTAAAAAAACATTATGTGACCAAGGTCACAAATGCAAAAAACTATGTTATGAAAAATGTGGGTTGTGCAAGGAACAAGTGACGAGAACTTTACGTTGTGGACATGAGCAGCGGATGCCCTGTTCTTCTAACTTGAAATATGTTAAATGCGAATCAAGATGTGAAAAAGCAATCAGTTGTGGTCATCGATGTCAGAAAAAGTGTGGAGAACACTGTAATACGCCTGAAGATTGTTTGGAACTGGTAAAATTTAAAGCAAACTGTGGACATGAATTTCAAGGTCCATGTTGCACCAAAGATTACCCTGATTGCACCGTACCTTGCGAAACAAAACTTGACTGTGGACATATCTGTAAAGGGAAATGTTCTACTTGCAGTCAGAAGAGACTGCATATTCCTTGTAACCATTCATGTGACAAGACATTAATTTGTGGGCATATCTGTAAAGCAAAGTGTTCGATACCTTGCCCGCCGTGTAAAAAAAAGTGCAATGTAAAATGTAGACATAGAGATTGTAGAAAAAGTTGTGGTAGTCCTTGCATTGACTGCAAAGAAGATTGTGACTGGCAATGTTGGAAAAATTGTCCAAATGGGTTCAAATGCGATAAACTGTGTTATGAATTTTGTGATCGTCCACGATGTAATGCCCCATGTACCAGACGGTTACAATGTGGCCACGTGTGTCCAGGACTACTCTGTGAAAAATGTCCAAATAAATGCCTTACTTGTGACAATGAAGAACTAACGGAGATATTTTTGGGAAATGAAGATGACCCATATGCAAAATTTATTCAACTGGAGGATTGCCAATGTGTTTTTGAATTAGATGGACTTGATCAGTTCATGGATACTGTAGAAGATGAAACCTCAGAAATATCAGGAATTAAAAAATGTCCGAAATGCACAACTACAATTCAGACAAGCAAACGTTATGGAAACAGACTTAAATTACAAAGAAAGGATATAGAATCTGTGCATCGGATTATAGACAATACAAGTCATAGGGACCTTGAAAAACAGAAAGAATATTTGATAGAAAAAAGATTAAATTTACAATCCTTGTTTGATATTTTGAAACACTCAAACAAAGTCAGATTACGTATCTTAGATTTATTACATGAGAAGAATTTAAGAAAAATCAGAACTGAAAGTGAATTTATCCTAAACGAAAACCGCCTGAATTTTCTTACTAACATAAATAGTGTAAAAGAGCAGCTAGATAGATTAGAGGATGATAACGACATCGTCCAGAGAAAAAGACGTTTTACTTTAAATAGGATACTTTCTCTCTCCGATTGGATCTTTAAATCTCGTCATCAATTTTGTACTCAAGAACTTGAAGAATTCCGTTTGGAGATGACTCGTACTTCTGTTCTTTCGGACTTTATTATTCTCTTAAGGGACAGTAAGATTGCAAAAATATCAGAGGAGACGGAACAAATAAATACAGCAGTTGATGATACCATTGAGAAACTTGAGAGTGTGAACAAAATCCCAATGATTGAGATGGAAAAGATACGAAATGAATTTGATAATTTGCGAAAAAAGGTACCAGAAAATGGAATTGGAATATCAAAAAGTGAACAAATAATGATAATTAAGGCAATGAATCTCCCAGTATCAGGTCACTGGTACAAATGTAAAAATGGTAAGTTGACAATAAGTTGTATATTACTTTTTTGTGGTTAATTAGGCAGATTATAGATTTTTGAAATGTAGGGGGTTTTAAATGGAACACGTCATGGCACACAAAAAGAATTTAAAATATATAGTTATATTTCCAACTTTTGTAAAAGTTAAGAAAAAGCTAAACACAACATCCATAATGAGACCACTAAATATGAAATTTTTGTAAAAATAGTATCCAGCAGTTCCAATTAATTAAATGTATTTTTTCAACATTTTTTATAGATCACTTATACATGTACCTTAGCTATTTAATAAGGCACATCAATGTTTTTTAATTTGCATATCTATCATAAAATGTCTTTGGAAAAACTGCATTTAAGTGCAAACAAAATTTCCACCAGTGAAATAATTTTTTTATTGTTTATTGCTATTTATTGATACTGATTTCAATTCAATAAATCATTTATATTTTATTATATTTTACTTCTTGAATTCTGTTTATAAGTATTTTTTCATATCTGTACTTATACATTCGTGTTTCAGGTCATTTTTATGCAATTGGAGAATGTGGTGGTGCTATTGTTCAAACAAAGTGTCCATACTGTGACGTTATAATAGGTGGTGGTAACCATATTTTAAATGCAGATAACGCACGTGCTACCGAAATGGAAATACGGTTAGACGTGTAAGTTGGGCATCTGATTTGCTATCATCCTGCTTGTATGTTTTAAAGTTTTTCATGTGGTTCAACAATTATTTAGCTATTGACGAGCATCTAAGATTTGCTATTGTTTAATGAGGTGAAATCAACATGTGAAATCACTTTATTCATAATGAACTAAAATCGAAGAATTTGATTAATTTCAAGAAAGAGATGTCATACCGAAAGTTTCACATTTATATTGAGACAAAGCCTTTTGCTTTTTATAATATTTTTATATCTTTTTGTTATCTTAACTATTTGAAACAAATATATGTTGACACAATAAAGAGTAATTTTTGTAGTGAATTATAATTTTTGTTCTAGGAAGGTATAAAATAAGACTGTTTTTGTTGTATTGGCCATATAAAATATTAAATGTATTTGCTATCCAGGTATGCTTATTTCTTAGCTTTTATTTTATTATTAATAAGGTGAAAACCAGATTAGAGATGAACTTAGTGTACAAGTAGAATGGTTTGTTAAACATAAAATGTAAAAAGTAACTGTATTATCTTACATTGTACATGCAAAATGTTATAAATTTTAAACGATAAAAACAAAACCATCTGGTAAATTTGTTTGACATAAGTAATGACATTGTTATATCTATTTGATTTCTTTATTTTAGTATTTCTTGAGTTGATTATTAATAAAGTTAAATCGTAAGAACCCCTAAAAGTACTTTAATCAAACCACTATGATACTATTTGTTATTTGAATTTGGTGGTTTAATTCAATAAGATAAAGCTTAACGATCGTTGTTTCAAAGATATGTTTTCTTATTTTTGACTTTCGCTTTTATTTTGTTTTTCATTGTGTTCTTAGTTATAAGAATATTGCAAGCTTAGACTAGTCAAGGTGCTCATAAAGTTTTATGGCCGTCTTCACAATATTGGTGATAAGTATGTAGTCACTGTATCCAAATTTTTACTGGATATATTTGACTTACCATAGTTCCTTTTCCTTGTTCCTTTCATTTTCAAAGTTGACTTGCATGTGAGCGGTGTAGCCAGCTAGACAGGGGTGCTTACCTTTCCGAAGCACCCGGCCTCACGTCCTTGATGGAAGTTCACGTGTACAACTAAATTTGGGGGGATGGAAAATGTGATTTGGACAAGGACTGGTATGTTTTATTGCATTTTGTTTTTAATTTTAATAATAAGATTGTACTTTTTTAATTATTTTAATAAGATATCAATGACTTACTTTTTATATTGTTAAATTAACATTTTTTCCTTTTTATCTACATGTAAAATGGGTTTTAATTTAAATGTCGTTTTATTTCTAAAAATCATTTACGATAACTAGTATGTATTTTTTGCGAAGCATTATCAAATATTTTAGTGGGCCTCATACTTTTTCTAATTGATTATTATATAGAAAATGCATGGTAAAGAGATTGTCATTTTAATACAGATTTTTAATGCCGGTTGCTATAGATTATAGGTTATGTTTATATATAGATGTACCCTAACAAAGCTAAACCTTGATTAAAATTGTGATTATTGTACTGAAAGTGTAATATAAATATTGTTAAGTGTTAACATATAATATAAACACATGTTTTTATAGAAAATATAATATTTTGTAGAAAAGTATTGGCAATTAAAATGTGGGCATATTTTTTATTTAGCTGTTGTTCACATGCAATTATAATAATTATTTTCATCCTTGGAAACGTTTGCTCTAAATGCACGATTTCTATAAATTTTAAATTTTAATCATTTTTATTTAATATAAAAATTGCATTATTATTATTTTTTTTTTTTTATTTATTTATTTATTTTTTTTTTTTTTTTGAAAATGATTTATTTTTTGCCTTTTCAAACGATATTTTAGAAGAAAAATCAAAACAAATTTTAGAAATTTTTAGTGATACATAAAGTGAATTGCTATAAATCAAACAGAAGTTAAACTCAGGCAAACAAATTGAATAATGCGTTCCATAAGGTTCTTTAAACAAAATATATCAAGTAAAACTTTAACTTAAATGGATAGAGTTAAAATAAAGTAATCGGAGTTTTGTATTTACATAAAGCTTGCGTTCGAAATTCCACTTATGGTACGAATTCCTACCAGTTGGTAACATTGTTAGAACTAGTTATGGTTACCTATGGGAGATTCATATCGGCAATATTAGTAACCAATGCTATCTGTGCAGAGTGGGTAGGTTGGCAATATCGTATTTCAAACAACGTCTGTGTATAGATTGTTTTAAGACAAGGATTCTAAATAAAACAAGTCTAAAGCAGCAAGATCAAAAGTACCGTAACGAGACACAAAGTGTTCAACAAATACAATTTAAAATCAGAAATAAACTTTTTTTTTTTAGATTTCGCTAAATTAGGTCAATTTTGTTTATAAAAAATAAACCAATTTATCCCCAAAAATAACTGTCTTCAATGTTACTTTCTTGATCTGGTTATGATATCAATGAGTTTTCTTTAGTTTTGGTTTTAGATGTGATCGAAGGTCAGCTCAAATGTACTACAGAATTATATACACAATTATACAAACTATCCATTGTTATCTTTTTGGTGGAATACCGAAGGTAAGCAATTTTTCATATAAGTATAGTTTATTGTGAATTAGAGGTATGTTATTCTTATCAGGTTTTACTTGTTTTCAATAGTACTTCGGTGTATTTTTGTTAAATATTATGTTTTTTATCACAGTTTTAGTGTTTGGAGTGTGTTTATATAAACCAGAATGCACACGTTGTTTATATATTTATCAAAGTATTTATTCAGCATTTCCTTTCGTTGCATATTCCAACAGATATTGAAAATTCAGGTTGCTGTACAAAGTCTAGCCTTTTTGTAAAACAACTTTTTTGTTACGTTATTTAATTGGTTCTTAATTATCAAGTAATTAAAACAAGTTTTAATAATATTTTAAGCAAACTGCAGTACATAAATGAAAAGATTCATCCGGAATTTCATGTCCTAAGATTACTGAAAAAAAAAATTTACAACTTAAGCTTTGGTTATAAATGTAATGCGAAACAATCGGATTTTTTTTCTATTTTAAATTTTCCAATATGGGGACTTTCAACAACGAAGCAAGCTGTTTTCAATTTAATTTCATAACAATATTGTTGATAAGTATGAAGTCGATGTATCCAAACTTATACTGGATATATTTGACTTCCCATATTTCTACGTTCCTTTCATTTTCAAATTTAATTTTGCACATGACGTGTATAGCTAGCTACACAAGAGGTGCTTACCCTTCCTTGATGGAAGTTTACGCGTATAACTGAATTAGCCAATTTTCAAAGTAATTACCTTTTTTTTTTTTTTTTTTTTTTTTGTGGGGGGTGGGGGGGGGTTCGTGAATTGGACATGGTCTGATATGTCTGTTTTATTTTATAATATTTTTATTTTAGTACGGTTCATTGTGTTTTGGAAGTGGCTGTTTTTCAGGTTGGATTCGTTTTCATAAGCACAACATTGATAGTAATTTTTAATGAATATTTTCTTAAATTATATTTTTAAGAATTATCGCAAGTGACAAAGTGACAATCAAAACAGAGCATACAAGTTTAAATTATTGAATTTTTCAGAAAGTAATTCCGAAAGTTTTAAAATCGAATTAAATCATAAATAATGAAAATAAAACTACTGTTTCAAGTCAATTGTCTTTGTAACTACTTTTTATCACATCATTTCTACTTTGGGATAATTTTATTTACATATCATGAACCTAATGTGAATAATATAGCTTCCTAGAATCGTATTCTAGAAGGCTTTTTTTTTCACAAAATACAGTATATCTTGTATCATAAAGCGTACGGACTCTTTTTTTTTTTTTTTTTTTTTTTTTTTTTTGACAATCAAGAGTCAGTTTTTCCCTTATTTGTCTTAATTTTTGTCATTAGATGTGTTGAATTGTTCATTTATCGTTACTCTAGAATTGTTTTATACTTGAAGTTTTGTTAAACACAATTTTTGTCTTTATTACACACTGATGAATACAATTTGTTGCAAGTTTATTTCGCATATCCTTTCCATGAGTTTTGGTTCTTTAAAAATCGTTGTTATCCCCATGCTCTTTTTAAAGACGAAAACCTTCTTTTGATTGAAAAACTTTTAATTTTTATGATACCTAGATTGATACTTCAATTAATCCTTTTTAAATAAGACCAAGTTGTTCAACATACAGCAAGACTATTCAGAACATTTGTTAAAAAACTAAAAATGTTCACTAATAAATAAAGAAACAAGACAAAGGAATAAATTTATCAGTTAAAAAAACAAAACAATAGACTGAACAAGAGAATAAAAACTCAACGAATGAAAGCAAATGACGAAAAAATAGTTTTTTCTTTATTTTTCTCCAAATCGTCTTAGTTGATGCAATTAATGAACTAGTTAATACAAGTAATTTTATTGATCATATGAACATTTTCCTAAGATCGACATATGTTAACCTTGGCTATTATATGAACAACAATGTTTATGAATACAAATCGGTAATTATGTTATGGACAATTTGTTATCTACCTTGAATTGAACACGATCAAAAATCCAAGTTTTTAAAGTCCTTGTTGCCACCCATATTGTTGCAAATCTAGCCTCGTATTACGTCTTATTATCATTCTATTACAACAATTCAATGGAAGAAATTACGCTACAGCTTCCAACCTTTTTTAAATAAAATGTGTATCATTCTTATACTAGTAAAGACAGATAACTGAAATGTGAATCCAGCAAGACGAGTTCATAAACAAAAATAATGGAATCGTAAAACGTTAATAATAATAACGGTATCTAAAATAGTAGGGGGAACCTTTTTTTTTATTTTCTATTTATATTTTAAATCTTTTATGCATAATACTTTTAACTTTGGTTTAGCATATGTACACGATGCTTGTACTTTTTTGCACATGTTGTGTTAATAAACTATTTTCCGGTAGTGGAATGTATTTGTTTTTAGTTGATTGGAGTTAAGTAAATGTGTTTACGCTACTGTGACGATTGCTTACTTTATCGATGCGGTTATACTTCTCTCTGAAATAATTGGGTTAAATAGAACTTATGGGAGTGAAGATCTTGAATGTTTTAGAATAATTATTTAATTTGGCATAACCATCAAACATTTTAAAATGGAAGCATTTATATGGATGGACTGTTCAACTTCAAATTTGAAATAAATAAAGCGGATATATAGCCATTTGAAACATACAACTGGTTTTCGTAACATTTCTTGACATTGTTTTCACAGAATATGTATATAAAAGCCGTTACTTTTAGCCAAGTCCTTCAAAGTTTCCTCAGGCCAAAATAATTAATATTCAAGGAGCTAATGCAATCGTCAGAGAGAGAGAGAGAGAGAGAGTTGGTGTATTTTCTACCTGGACTATTTTATAAATGTAATGGCAAATATCTTTGTTTTTGTTATTTTATATTTAAGATCCTGTCATAACTTTTCTAAAACAATGGGAAGCTATGGTTTTTTAATTTTTCGAAGTGAGACATCTATGTCTTTTTGCATTCGAATCCTACTTATAGTAATTTCAACCTAAAAATATTTTCAACTTTGAACAAAATCCAAAGTTAAACCAAATATTTGTACAATGTAGGCCACAATGCCAAAATTGAATTTAACCAAGTTTGCCGCATGAATTGCATATTGTCTGAACTTCCAAAAACATCAATTTAAGCTCGATATTGAATATTTAAACATGTGCACGTCAAAATGTACAATGTAGGCCACAGTGCCAAAATTGAATTTAACCAAGTTTGCCGCATGAATTGCATATTGTCCGAACTTCCAAAAAACATCAATTTAAGCTCGATATTGAATATTTAAACTTGTGCACGTCAAAATAATGTCGGGATCAGCGTATAACCCTGACTTAAATCAAATCACAATTACACATCCATTCCAATACTTTTAACATCTTTCCTACACATAAACACACAAATATGGTGTAAGCACCTTTAGCTATAGAAGTTTCTTTTCGAACTTGATAATACGACTTGTACATTGTTTTATCAAACAACTATTCAGTTCTTTTTTTCATATTGTTACCAAGCGTATCTGCAACTAAATATGCAACAGATTTACACACAGACCAAAGAAACATAAAATCTTTTTGTATACAGAATTGAACTGAAACAATATATAAATATTTCTTATGCAAAGTGTCTTGTTAAAAAAGGACAGTATGATGCAATAAGGACATTTAAGTGATATTTTGTTATAAGAGAAGAGAAATAAAAAATTACATATTAATGAAAAAGAGGTCGATAGAGTCTGATAAAAAGTCTGGTTAAAATTAAATCACTTGACCTTTGACATTGGCTTTATTTTAAAGACATTGCAAAACATGGAATATCAAAAACTTTTTATATAGCCAAGATATAGCGATTTAAAGCTTATTTCATCCACTCATTTATGACCCTAGCCCCTTATGATTGGTTTTACAAAAGAGTTTTCATATTGGTCACATACACCTTGGTTTATGTAGCCATGGCAACGCCACTTACAAACAGCTCAAACAAACTTCCGGCCAAGCTAGTATAGCTAGTAGTTTTAGAGAAGAAGTCAAAATGTGTTTTAATGACGTACACACTCACATTCACACGCCGTGACATTCATTAAGCTCAACACTACATTATACAATCAATAAAAAGTGTTGACTGTACTGATTTAATTAGTACATATCCGGTATATATACTAAACCCCAATATGAGATACCTTAAATGTGAAGTACGGAGTTTTATAATCAATATAATATTGGGTTTTAGTATATGTACGGGATTCTAGCCATTCTCTTTTGTTAAAAACGAGCTGTTAACTGAAAGGCATTATAAAAGGTTTTAAGTACTGTAATAAACTTTACAATTAGTGGCAATATAATTTCTTATTGAAACACATGACATGAAAAATTTCAAAATAAGCTTTGACTTTTATTATGACAAGAATCAAACACAGCTTACATGCGAATAGCAATATATTGAAATGGGTTTAGCTGTAAATATTGTCTTAATTACAAGATATTGGTGACTTTACTAAAGACAAAGACAGAACACACACACACACACACACCAGCGTCTTTAAGCTTGTTTACATCGCAACTACAAATCAAGTTATGTGATGTATAAGTTTATACGAGTATTTCTGAACTACTATGTACTATTCCGTGACCCTCTTACTGTTAGCACACTCGCCCGCAATGTCTCAGAATAACATCGCATAGCATTATACTTATATCAAACCAACCAGCAAAGGGAAAAAGAAATCCTTTCCAAATTGCGGTATACCGGATTCGAACAAAAAGCAGTGGGGCACTTTTTAACGCCAAACGCTTTAACAAATAGCCCTACACGACCAACCCATAAGCTTAAGGGCGATGTTTAGTTAAGGTGCTACCTGGTGATCCAGTCGATACTCTGGATGCCCATCGCCAGACAAGAAAGTAGTACCTTCAATTTTAAAGTCTTATGTATGATCCGGTCAGCGTTCGAACCCATGACTTCATGCTTCCGTGGTAGACGCTCTACCACTCAGCCACCGAGACAATTCCAAACATAATGGATATGTTCTCATTTTAGAAAGAAGAAACATAAAACATAAATGATCTAAAAAAAAAAAAGCTTTTTTGAAGGTAAAAACAGAAAAGGTATGAGAAAAATAGTCATTTCTGAACAATACAAATCATATAAAATAACGAAAAATCGGGAATTATTAACATCTGCTGAATACAATGCTGTCCTCAGAAACAACAGGAATCGGCAAAATTTGCTAGATGAGTAGAGTAATTGTGTTTTACGCCCCAGTCAAGATTCTTGTATGGAGGTTGTCAGTTCTTGGATAATTGAGAAAACCTTAGTGCCCGGAAAAAAACACCTACCTTCGCCGACATTGGCTTTGAGAGGCAATATGATCTGCTATGTAAGCGCGCACTTTAATTCATTCGACCACCGTGACCCCGTCTTTAAATGACATACAGAAGCAGACGATAAAACAACATCCTATGATGCAGTAGTACATCGGAAACTTAAAGAAAGACTTCTTCAACGTGGTGGATCAAAGTTCAATTGAAACCCTTAATATACGATCTATGTATTAGATACCGCAAGATACCTTATACGGATTACATGATAATTCTCCGAAGAATCACACCCCCCCCCCCCCATCTTTCTTATCCCAACCATTTTCGCAAAATTAGGATCCCATTATACGAGTGTAGTGGTTTACAGTTAATTGCAGTTATTGATATACAATATCCTTGTATTTTATTCGAATACTGATATAACCTCTTTCACGTTCTCGCTCTCGATCGAGAAAATTTGTAAAATGTCACTTCAAAACATGAGTTCTTAAATTGAAAATTAAATCTCTAAAAATTGCCTTAAAGTTCTGACTGAATAGCTAATAACCGTGTTGATACATACAGTTTAAATATGGCGATAGTATTGATTATAAGGTGAAAAGTTATCTTGCAAGTGAAGTCGAAGTGTAACGGTGTGAAAAAAAAAACATAAGGTACTTGTCTAAATTCATATATTTTTTAGGGAAGGGATTCATGTAGACTCTATACGTTTTATTAGACTGGTCCCGGTTTCACAGTCAATCCTTAACTAAGATTTCCTTTAACCTAAATCCGGATAATTTGAAATCTGAATAACTTGGTTAATTTTTTAGCTATTCGGGAATTAAAGGTGTCATTTTGAAGATCATTTTAAGCTGGTAGCATCTGTATTTAGTTTTATCACAAATGGGTATTTGTAATTTAAAAAGACATTCCCAAAATATGCCAAATGTACGTTAGTGAAATCTTAGTTAAGGAATGATTTTGAAACTTTGGTCTGGGCTTTTATGCCCGATAGGGATAGACAACTTGACTATTTTTGTTAGAAGTCGCGTTCAGTGTATGGCAAAGAACATAAAATTATACCTGTTAAATATCTTATATAGCTAATGTATATATTGTACTTCACATAACATGTACAAATATATACTTAGTATTTAAATAAGTGACCGTCTAGATGAACATCCCCAACCAAATCGGATGGGACAAACTATTCTGGCATTCTTAATTACGTGTTTGTTTGTTTGTTTGTGTTTTTTTTTTTTTTTTTTTTTTTTTTTTTTTTTTTATTTGTCAAAACATTTCTCGTTTCAATATTAATATTTCTTCTATCTATTCAGATCACATATATTTTTATTAATTAATGAACACGGTTGATCTTCAAATGTTTTTACCATATAACAAAAAAAAAAAATTAAATAAATAGATATTATTTAAGTTGATTGGTAAAAACAGTGTGAATCAAAATTAATTAGAAAATTAAGAAAATGTGTATTATCAAATATCGGTTAAATACGGGCTTACGACTAGTTAACGTGAGACTAATACATTCAATTTAAATCAAATTCAGTTATATGTATCATTATCATTCATTATTATTATTATTATTTCGTCGTCGTCGTCGTCATCATTATTATTATTATTATTAATGTTTTAAAATAATTATAATTGATTGCTCTTCTTATTATAATTATTATTTTTATTATTGATTTTTATATAAGTAGCTGTTGTTGTTAAATACCTAACATTTCACGCGTTCTTGTTTTTAACCTCGGTATTCCGGATTGTACACTGTCTTTATATGTATAAATAAATCGTTGCATTCTAATTTTTGACCCGACCAAGTCACGTAAACAGTTTCTTTACCTACCATCATGGCGTTAAGTTTGATGTCTGCATTTATCGTTATTTTACTGACTTTTCTGTTGTATAAGATAGCTTTTGCTCTGGTCAATTTAAGACGGAAAGCATAAAATATACAATGCTCTTCCTGGACCAAAGGACTACCATTGGTTTTACGGTAATCTACATTTGGTAAGTAAACTAACATTCAATTTTTTTAAATTATGTTATTTTAAGTTCCGCTCTTATTTGTAGAATTAACGGAAACACTTTATTGAAGAAAACTCATATTGATAAGTATAGTTTAGCGCACAAACCTATTTAAATCTTTTTAATTCATTGAAATTTAATAAAATTACGAAAAAAGTCCGGCATTTTGATTTCGAAATTAACATAGATTTAACGTTTTCCGCTATAATATTGCTGCCTACATTCCTTGGAATTCAAAAACAAGTTTGTATTGAAAATTGGAAACTCCAACAACTATTGGCCTTCGGACTAGTTAGTTCTCTGGTGTTAATGTTAAAGAAACTATATAGACTTTAATCTTAGCAGCCTCTCTCTCCCCCCCCCCCCTCTCTCTCTCTCTCTCTCTCTCTCTCTCTCTCTCTCTCTCTCTAAATATATAAACTTAAAAATGGTTACTTTTATAAGTTTTTGTTAAAACATATTTTTTAAATTTTAAATGTTAGTTGAAGATTCACTAGTTAATGAAATACGTAGGATGGACTGAAAATATTTAACCTCACCATCTGGCGTCATTTAATCATTAAGCCCAGTGTCCATTCAACGTTTTTAATTAATTATCTGTATATATATATATATATATATATATATATATATATATATATATATATATATATATATGCATTTTGTTTATATTTTAGCTTTTTTTCCTTGCTCTTTTTGCACTTATGAAAGTCAAGTGCTTGTTTTCAGCTATATGTCACCTTGGAAAGTTACCTTTTCACCATTAATCATAATTTTAAATAATAATGACTTGTTTTATAAAACTTACGCTATTTGTTATTGACAATATAGGGTTTACATTTATTTTATATGTTTTATCTTTTACAGTTTTATTATGTAATTTAATGTTTATCGGCATTATAGTGTATGACAGACTTAGTTATTGTCACCCATTACGGGAAAATAATGTTCAAATCCAAGTAATGAGGATCAACGTTGATAAACTCTAGTGTCAATATTCTTTGTATTGTATTTTCCTCTAGTTACCCACGGTTTGTCTCCAGCTACCCGCGAATATTACTTACGTAATATAAACATATTTGTTATAAACACATTGTTTGTAAATAAATATATTGCGATTTTAAAGCTGCATTAAGTTTTCAAAAGAAAAAATTAAAACGGTGCTAATCTAATTAATGATGTCCCTAAGAACAATGTTTCATTTGGTTCAACAATAAAAGCTCGAATAAATATAGAAATTACTGTATTTACCAAGCGAGATGCAGCATTTGGGATCTAATATTAGAACATGGTTACGTCATCAAAACCCGGGTCGTTTAAAAACAACTTTAAAAACGGTGAAATACAATAAATTAAACATAGAACTTCGTTGAATTTGTTATTTGTGACTTAGTAAGGGATACATAAAACCATTTCAAATACATCTGGATATTAATGAAGGACAATTAATGCAATCTGTCATGTTTCACCTTCGATTCTAGGGTTTTTCCGTACATCCGTGCGCATGCTCCAAGCTCATATTTACCATCTTAAAACACTGACCAATCGGTCAGAGGATTCCGTTTATTTACAGCTAAAAGAAATGAAATTTTAGAAAATGTTTGTCACGGATCGTGGTTAGAAGATATCTTTTTTTAAAAAAAATATATTTTAGAAAATTAAAAAAAATTCAGAAAATTGAAAAACTTAATGCAGCTTTAATGAGAAGGAGCAGGAGACTCGTTTGGGCTGTCCATCAAAGCACATGGAAATATTGTACATAAAGTGTAGAAATTTTATATAGAGTTTAGACTTTTTATTTTATATCAAATTATTAGATAACTGCCCACACCAGAAATCTAGCGGTTATACTTACATTACACCGTCACGACAAACTATATATTGAATGTATTCTACACTGTTTTGGTTCTTATTACCAGAAAACTATTGTCTTAGCTTAATCTACATCTAAAATGAATTTCTCATAAGACTTTTTTTCAAAGTCGACTTTTATGTGGAAGTAAGCAGTTTTTTATTACTACAAAAATATTACAATGTAATATTTGTATAGAAAGGAAGCTGTTGTTGCTACGAGGATTTTACATGTTGAAAATGGTAATGTTTACACTGGAATCAATGTTTTGGTGACGCATTATGTGGTACGCACAAAAATTCACTATGTTTTTCAATCTGAAAATCTCCATAACGGCAACTTTTTACCCTGTCCAGAAATATCCCATAGTAAAAGCGGAAACGCTTATCAATTTCCAGACTTAAGTAAGTGAAAAATACCGAACTTTATTAAAGCTAAGCATTATTCACTGTCACAAACACGGTGACTTAAACAGTGAATAACTTATACTATATAAAACAATTGAAAACATTTAATATATATAAGTAAATACTGTTTATTTTCCTTTTTCAGTTTATGTCCAAAAAGAGTCATGAACGGATACAGTTCTTCCTAGATTGTGGTGCCAAATATCGGAGATATTATCGGCTATGGTTTGGTTTCTTCCGTCCAATAGTTTTTCTGAATCACCCGGACACAATAAAAGTTCTTATGAAAACAGCAGGTAATTTATTCTTATCACGATGACGGAGTAAAGGACACACTGAATTAGAACAGTCATTTGCTGATTTTGACTGCATTATTTACATAGAAATTCAAAATCAGCACATGACAGAACTGTACAATGTACAAGTTTCAGTTTCTTATTCTGAGAACATATCAATATAAATGTAACAAGTAATACACGAGTAACAGCATTACATAAATATACCAACACTGATTCTTTCATTTGTAATTTTATACACCAGTCTGGCTACCTTATTTAATTTTAAAGATAAATTTTTATTTAAAATTTTAAAGTATTTGTTTTGACAGTATAGCATGTTAGAATAAACATATTTCTTTTTTCTATTGACAAGGTTAGAACAACATAAGATATAAAGAGAATCTATTACGAGTTTGAGGTCGAGATAGGGAAGTTCCGATCGAGTGGTCAGACTTTTCATCTCGAACGAGGTTCTGCCCAGTGTGAGATGAAAAAAAATCTGACCACGAGGTCAGTCGAGTTATTGATTATTTTTCTCGCATATAATTTACGAAAAAATATCGGAATCCCTACTTTTACGATGCAAGATTGTGATAGCGGATAAATACAAGGCACGCAACAATAGAAATAACGTTTCGTTCAAAGCAGAATGTGAGCCTACGCAATAATGATTTTTCAGTTTATATATACATCGTTTAGTAAAAATAATACTATTTATCATAAAAAAAGTCTTTTTTGTTGTTTTCATATATTTTTTCACAATAAATTATGACCCTTGGCAATTGAAAAAAATGTAGTCCCCGTTTAACTGAGATAGGCTACACGTGTGCACGCGGTGTGCGATATGAAAAATATCGTACAACCAATTCAGTGAGATAAATCTATCGCATATATGCGAGAAGTGGCATTCATCACCTATAGCAGTGTTACGTGGCTCACATATTCTATTTATTCAACGTCAAACTTCAATTACTAGTTTGTAGTTACATTACGACTGTAAATAATTTGTCTTGATATGCGATTTTCACATTTCGATTCAAGTCGTATCATTAAATAACTAGATTTTTAAAATCGTTAAATACCTTGTTGAAATCTGGTACGTTTAGAAAAACGTTTCTGTCTGTAGCTGCCATCACGGCAAGAAATTTTCTCTTAACAAGCAATCAATAAGTGAAGGTCGATTTTACTTATGAAACGATTACGCTTACGCTAATTGGTCGTTTTAAAATACCATCCAACGAAAATTGGAGTTTGAAAAAAATATTGAAAAATCCCAACATTTAATTTTAGTTTCACACACACCCTGTTGGAAGGTTATATTACCCTTTCCCTACGCGCAGTGATTTTAACGTTTTTGAGAGTGATTTCATTGAATACACAGTTATCATAGCGAAATAAAGGCAACGTCAACCAATCAGAATGAAGAAAATTTATAGTCATATAATACCCATTATACTTTTTTTAATTTAATTTTATTCATTTCATTTCATTTAATATATGTAGAAATATTATTTATTTTATTTTCCATTTGAACGTAGTTTACTTGTAGTAGTTAGCAGCAATGCAACTTTTTTTATTAGCATTAATCATTAGGCAAATATACTGTTCTGCATACTCCTGTTATTTGAAGAAATTACTGTCCTGTAAGTTTTAAAAAGATTTTTAAAAAAAACATATGCAAGGGTATCTGAGATAGTGAAAATAGAATAAGACTTCTAAGCCTCCATTTTTGTAACGGCGTGTCTCTACGACCGCCCTTGTGGCTTATTGGTAGAGCGTCCGCCTCGGGTGTTCATCATGTGTTCGAATCCCTGTCGTGTGATGTTTGTTTCTTGAATTTTACTTTTGCAGAGCCAAAGCCAAAGGGAATGAATGGAGGATATAGGTTTTTAAAGCAATGGCTCGGAGAGGGATTACTTGTTTCTGACGGAGCAAGATGGAGTAGATCTAGAAGACTTCTTACACCGGCTTTCCATTTTGATATTCTACGTCCCTATGTCAACGTGAATAACGAGTGTGCTGAGTTAATGCTTGTAAGTATTATAATTAATTAAGTACATTGCATTTCACCTTATTTTATCTTATTTTCCTTTGATCATTAAATAATGTATTTTCCCATGTTTCTTTTTTACCCTTTTTTTCTTTAAAATGAAAAAATATTATGTTTGTTTAAAAAGAAAAAATCCAGTCACTGTGAAATCATCAATTTTCGTGTTGGCCCAATTTTCTTTTTTTACGTGGACACCTCGACCAACGAATTTATATGTCAGCGAAATAGATTGGTATAATTATGTTTATAACAATTTACCTTTTTGACGACATGAGTGAAATAAGTAGAGTAATCTGGTAACACTGAACACATAAGACGATTTTTGTACAACATGTGGTTCACTTTATTAACTACGGTCATAACCATGAATTCTATCCCCCACGAAATGATACTTTTTCTTAGAACCAAGAAAATTGATGATTTCACAGTAAAACGTTTTTATGAAAAACACTAGACAAAGATGAAGGATTTATATTAAAACCACGGAAGCTGAACAAATATTATTGAAGTCAGATAATTTTGTTGCATATCTAACTTAATTTAAATTCAATAGCACTGAAAAAATAATCTTTCATTTTTTTCCAATCTAACACAATACATTTTAGATGGCATCGACGATGTCTATTGGTAAATATTTAGTGACGATTTTTACGTGATTTTTTTTCAGAATCAAATATCAAAATATGCAGACAGTGGGAAGCCATTCGAGTTATACAAGGTCGTGAGTGCATGTACACTCGATATAATTCTAAAATGTGCTTTCTCCTATGAAACGGATTGCCAAAAAGATGGGTAAATATAAATACTTTACCAGTATATAGAGCAATATATATATATATATATATATATATATATATATATATATATATATATATATATATATATATATATATATATATATTCTTTGAAATTTGTGAAATAATACGAAATACAAATTTCTGCATCTACAAAGCATGTTATTGACAAATGCCAATGCACAATGCAGCCAATACACACACAACAAATAACTGAAAGAATGCACAAGATAACATTGAATATAAACTTGGTCTGATTTTTAACTCTGCTCGCGCTCATTTAGTGCCATACCCTCATGGTGAGCTGGTGGTAACATATTATATCTTGACCGACCCAACTATGATATTATGTGCGGTTGTTCTTTAGATAAACATTAGATGTTAAGTTATTTCATGAAAAACTGTTTTATAAGAATCTATATACCCAGGTCAAGATTAATATTATATGCTTATATGCTGATTTTTTTTTTTTTTTTTTTTTTTTTTTTTTTTTTTTTTTTTTTTTTGAACTTTTCATAGATTGTCATCTTTATTTCAGTGAAAGTCATCCATACATAACGGCTGTAAGAGATATAGCACATGGTGTGGCTGAAAGATCTAGGTAAAACCCCGTTAAATCAATCAATCAATCAATCCATAAATTATTATTACACCAAACTTAGCAATAACCATATTTACTTCATCACACGCTTTTTGAATGAATGTAATGATAATTTTAAAAAAATCTTTTTGGCCAAAGCGTGTGTCTCATTGGTAGTAGAATGTACTAATTCCGACTAATTGAATGCGTGTTAGGTGTAGGGTTTTAAACTTTTATTTTATGATGAACATTAACTGCAATTTGATCTTGTTGTAATGTTTTTGTTCTTCTGAAACAGTTACATACTATAAGAAAATCACGCCACTTCTTTTGGCTTTGGTTAAACTCTAGAAGATACGAACTCCGTACTTATGAAGGGAAACAATTAAAAATAATTCATAAATTCCGAGAGTTTAACTTCAACTGAACTCGCCAGTGTACCACGTGATCAATACCTCTTGACGTTTGTGCGGAATGAAATGCGTTTACGTCAAATATTCTCGAAAAAACGCCGTTATTACGGGAAAAAGTCACTTTATGCGATTCCATTGCCAATAGAAATAATTGTCCCCCACAAGCGCTATGAGGTATCATGTAGAGCTCTGGGTAATTCCTTTTTTTCAGAGGATTGAAAATAAAGATTGTTAAGAAAAAATTGATTTTATGTTAATCATGATGCGTAAAAAGGGACTTTAGAGTCCACGGTGTGTATTATTGTTTTATAAAAATGTCTTTCTTGCCCGATTTCATCGACTTCGTTTGGACGTTTTTTTTTCAGTTAAACTTAAGAATATGTCTTGTTTTACACTCACACTGAAAGCTAAATCGGTCTTGTTTTTGCATGAATAGCGATAACTTTGATAGTAAAAAAAAATAAAGAAATAAACATGTTTGAAACATACTTATTGTTGATATTTTTTTTAGGAAATTTTGGCTTCATCCTGATATTATCTACTACCTGACCCCGACAGGACGTAAATTTAAAAGGCTTTGTGATTACGTTCACGGCGTGGCTGAAGACGTGATAGAAAAGCGACAAAAAGTACTGGTAAGTTAAGTACTGAATCGAGAACAAACGTCGTATTGATAAACAAACATCGGCAGACCTCTATCTTCATTCTAACACGGGATTATTGATCATTCACAAAACACGTATACTTGTTTGAAATATATCCAACAATAAAATTAGGCATAGAGACTACATTATCAAACATGTTTAAGAATTTAAAAAAAATTATCCTTACTTGGGAAAGCGAGATCTATAATATGACAAAAAGATTAGGTAATTAATTTAAAACAGACACCCAAATAATGAGTTGCTAATAAAATCTTTCATTTCAGGATAAAGAAGGCGCACCCCAAAGGAAATATTTGGACTTTTTAGATATCCTTCTTACAGCAAAGGATGAAAATGGAATAGGACTGTCTAAAATTAGAGATTCGGAATGAAGTGGACACGTTCCTTTTTGAAGGTACATAACTTGCATAATCTTCTGAGCAAACCGGATAAGGCATATTTATTGCTTGAAACATTGGTAAAGTCTGAAGTTAGGTGTTCACCGGTTGCTTAATTGTTAATTTTAGAAGCTTAGAGTTTATTTAAACCTTTCATCTGACAAGGTCATTCGTTTTTCAAATCTTATCAATAAAATGCAAATATTCTTAAAACACAAGCTTTAGTATAATTAATTTACATTCTTTTGGATCTAAATGTACTAAGTAAAATAAGGAAGTCAAGAAATTGCAAAATGTACCAACAAACGGTCATTGTTTTAGCAGGGATAGGAACAAATGCAAGAAATATCTGTTTAAACTAGTAAGATAAATTGATTATCCGGTCTGAAGCCGATGAAAATTATGACAAATACAAATGTTTTCAAATACTTTTAGTTATGTAAGTCACATAATAACTGATGTGTGAAAAATCTTTAGGTATAATTTTTTTTTCTCATTAGGACACGACACAACAGCAAGTGGAATTTCCTGGATTCTGTACTCCTTAGCAGAACATCCAGAATATCAGGAAAAGGTTCAAGCTGAAATTGACGATGTTTTGGAAGGCAGGGATACTGAATTTATACAGTGGTAAGTAATTGTTGAAAACCCGAAAAGATTATTTTCAATACACCCTAGTAACTATGAACAAAAACTCTAGATAAGCACATTGGCTCACAAATTATCTCCTTCAAATAAAAAACTGATATCGGAATACATGAGGTAAATAAACAGTTTCATTTGTCTTTGGAAAAAAAGGAAAATTATTTTTTCTACGATTTAAATATAATAAACCTCTTCGGCAACGAACCGTAACCCGTCTTGTGATATTTTCTGTAGCATGGGTACAACATGTGATTTACAAATTTAACCAACAGGTGATATATAGACAAACTTGTTTTAATTTTATTAAGCTGAATTAGTCTGACTTTGTTATACTATCGAAATGTAGATGAAGTTCTCAAGTTATACCAACTTATCACGTCATGACGTTTCAATTCGGATTGGTAAACATAAAAAATTAAATTATTATATTAGTACTACCTACTTTATACTGTTCTATAATTATTAATTTACGTTTTTTACCTTCAACCTTCATTATATTATGTTATATATTTTACACACACACACACACACACACACACACACACACACACATATATATATATATATATATATATATATATATATATATATATATATATATATATATATATATATATATATATATATATATATATATATATATATATTGTTATTTTAGGGATGATTTATCTAAATTTGAGTACCTAACCATGTGTATAAAAGAAGGTATGCGTCTACACTCGCCAGTCCCAGGTGTTGCTAGAGAGTCGACAAGAGAGATCACAATTGATGGACAAACATTCCCAAAAGGAACAATGTTCAGTCTTAGTTTGCATCAGCTACACAAAAATCCTGATGTTTGGGAAAATGCTAATGAATATGATCCGGAAAGATTCTCAAAAGAAAATGTCACCAAAATGGACACCTATGCATTTTGTCCCTTCTCAGCAGGACCAAGGTAGGTCTATTTATCAATGTCAGAGGTATCTATTATGATAACTATTAAGTAAGCTCACATCGTCAATTAGCGGGTACCGCTGCTGCTGAAGTAAAACTCCCTGAGGGTATCCATAACTCAGTAGGCAGTACTTTGTGCTGTAAGAAAATGTACCAATTAGCAAAATTTTCAGCCGTTTTAATTTTTGAAATTTATTTAAAACTAAGGTTTGTTTCCTCGTGCAAAGCATTCCTTAGCTGGATTTGGATTTATATCATTTTGAAACTTTAGATTCAATAATTTTAAACTGTTTGGCTTATTTTTTTTTATCTATCGAACTTTTCGGTCTTAGTGTCACTGATGAGGAATGATTTTCCGAAATGTGCTAATATGGCATATCAAAATGTAACCGATATTTGTGTTATTTATTTACACGTGTTTATAATTGGCTGTAGATTTTTTTTTGCGAGATAGATCGGCTTTTTTTCTAATTCCCACTCGTTATGAAAACGCCAAGGTCCGTACAAACCATCAAGACAAATTGCATCGACGTAAGATTGCAATTAATGTGATAATACAATAGACCATATTTAATCGCTTACAGTTGTGATTGTTTGGTTGAATGCTATTTTACGGCACATCATTGATTTTTTGCTATTTGTGACCATTTTTATTGATCGCGAGAATTAATCTTAGCGCACGTTTATCGGGTGCGTAAATATGTCGGTGTTACCGACATACGTAGTATTAGTGCGCACATATGGCAATTTTAGCGTGCTAGTACACTGGTCGCAATGTCGCAGATAAACATCTACGACAAGGTAAAAACTTTCTCATATGCGACCTACCAGGGTAGCCGGCATTTATAGGATAACACTGAAAAGACAATATTAATGTCGGTTACCAAGGTGATTTTTCCTTAAACAGAAACGATTTTGATTTATGTTTGCCTTACATTATGGATTAGTTTTGTTTAATGTTTCGTTTTTTTAATTATGTATATTTAGTCCCTTTGGCTTTTTTTAGTGAAATCTTTTTAATTGACTTTTTTATACAGAAATTGTATTGGACAGCATTTTGCAATGAATGAAGAAAAGGTTGTTCTTGCAAGGTTTTTGCATAGGTAAATATGAAAAATAATGTCCAAACTCGTGGTTACTATTAATATTATTACTATTGTAATGCTACCATCCGGTATACCCCGGGAAAATCCCGAATAACGAATTTATTATCACTTTGGTCTGATTTCTTCTGAAAGGAAACTGATGCTGCTACATATCAAAACGTCAATGTTTACCACTTTGGTCAACGTTTCTATGAGAGTTGTTTCCCTTTAGCCGTAGATACGAAGTTATCACACTCGGAATTTCGTATTTTATTTTCTATACGACAGAATTAAAATTTGAATTTTAAAAGAATCCGTAATTAATGATATAAAAAATCTTTTATTACTTTTGTCTTCTTTTTGAAGACCAACAGGTAAAAAAATATACTGCAATACCTGAAGCAGGACGAGGAGGCAGCCATTACTCAATAGGTTGCACCCTCCGTGTTACCCGTTCACGTGGTATCGTATTATCCGTTCAATGACTGTTTAACCTGTGAAAAATCAAAGGTACGGGAAGGTATGATTTCGCGTTTAACCAATCAGATTCCTAGTATTTTGCCAAAGTGGTAATAAATTCTATGTCCATTGGTTTAATTCCAATTCTTTATGCACCGCGATGATATAAGGTGTTCGCTGTATGTGACTAGTCACATTGAAGTGCCAAGTGCCTAGTTTAAAGTTAATACGGTACGGTAGAGCTTGTTCACACTATGGGAACTTTCTGCAACGAAGCAAATTACTTACAATTAAATTGTTGACACAAGGATATTGCAAGCCTAGGCTAATCAGGGCCCTTAAAAAGTTTTATGGCCGTCATCACAATATTGTTGATAAGTATGTAGTCACTGTATCCCAACTTATACTGGATATATTTGACTTACCATAGGTCTTTGTTCCTTTCATTCTCAAAATTGACTTACACGTGACGGGTGTAGCTAGCTAAACAGGAGGTGCTTACCCTTCCGGAGCACCCGGCCTCACTTCCTTGATGGAAGTTCACGTGTATCACCTATTTTGCCAGTTTGCAAAGTTTTTACTTTGTTTTTGGGATTGTGATATGGACAAGGACTGGTATGTTTGTTTTATTAAAACATGACTATGGTTTTTGCCATTAATGTTTAACAAACATATACAAAGTGACTGTATCATTCAGTTTTAATTTCGATTTTTAGAATAAAGTAAAGAAAAAACCTAGGTCAAACTACTGCATGGACATGTGTATCAGCTAATGAATTATCCCCATCCACGTTTTTTTTTTTTTTTTTTTTTTTTTTTTTTTTTTTTTTTTTTTTTTTTTTTTTTTTTTTATTTAAGAATTAAATTTCACTTTTTACGTTGTTATCGGGGTGTAACAACGTAAAAATTATTACAAATTGTGTAAAACTGCGTAGCGTAGCGAAACATTAAACAGTTTTTTAAGCTGACATACATTTCTGAACTGATGAGCTGATTTTCCGAAAATCGATGTCACAACGTCGCGGCGTAATAATACATTAAATGTCACCTTTAAAAGACGATAAAATGTCTTGTAAAAAAACTGAAAAGGTTTTAATTGATATCATTTTATTCATTTTCTTGTTAACTTCAGTCAACATATGAATTATATTACAATTAAATCCTTTGATAAAAAAAGGTACTATATTATGTCTCGTGACAACACATTTACCAACAACAACGTACGACTATCAAACGTTTGTAGGACACGCGTGTGCAACTTACAGGTTGACGTTTCCAATAACAAAAGAAAACTGAATGAACAGTGTTTAAAAAACCGTGGAAACAAATAATGAATGGAATTAATGTTTTCTTGGTTGAAATCGATTTTGCCAACTATGGGCAGGGAACGAGACGAAGGGATTTGGTTTAATGATGACACCGGTGGTAGCTGTAATGGCTGATCAGAGACGTGGAGGTAAAACAAGTGGTAGGGGGTCCATTAGACTAGACGTTAGGCTACCCGAGAAGGTATCACTGATATTTTCTACTGTGAACAGAACAGTCTCTACTACAGCTGTAAACTGAGGTCTCGTTTCTGTGGCCTGACATGAGCATGATGTGGCGTAACTGAAATTCAGCATCACTCAGCACAGATATGGCTGTGGCTCTCGGGCGATGTGCAGCGTATACCTGACTTCAATTATAATTTTTTATATATTTTTTGCATGAATTCGGAAAACACGAGTTTAGAAATTGGTTGAGGTGTGTAAAAAGATTTATTTTGACTTTAGATTTTTAAGGGGCGAACAAAAGGGATTCTCCGCGACTGGATTACAAAGCGATAAAAATATTTCATAAATAAATATTTAATAGTCATGAATATTTTGGTGAAAAAATATCAGAACATGTTAAGTGGAATAATTTTTTGCAAAATTTTAATCTAAAAAAGTTGAAGTATTTCAATGTTTCTAGGTGGAATATTCGCCGATCTCGACGACATTCCCATTTGTTTACAATTTAAAAATTACTTCTATTAATAGAACTAAAAGATGGGTAATCCCCGAAAGTGGTCGAAAGTAGTTCCGGTAGAAAACGTTGTTATTGGAAAATAACAACGTCAATTGACAGGCAAACGACCAATGAAATTGCTCTAAATCGTGTAACAACGTGAAGTTTGTAATTATTCATCCTTGTTTATTTATTTATTTATTTATTTATTTATATTAGGTATTCGATAGAACTTGCTCCAGATCATACTGTGCATAAAGAAATGGCGGCAGTAACAAGAGCAAAGAATGGAATACAAGTCATAATAAAGCGAAGGAAATAAGGAAATAACAAAGTTTATAATAAAAATTGAAATAAACAAACATCAGACACCACGTGGTTTGAAGAATTGATGTATTTGTAACAGTTCGTAACCGGACGTTCTTATTCTACAGTTTTATGTTATATTTAATTAGCATGCAGCTTTAAAGCCAATTCAAGTTATTGCACTGACTATAATTGTACAGATAATTTCATTTAACTGCTTCAAATAGAAATTAAAGAAATTATGTAAAAGAAAAGTGATAGTCCAATGATGTATTTACTTTTTTTTGACTTGTTGCCAGAGACAGAGTAATTGAAAACATGCCATGCTTTTTATATCTAGTGTTTCCGGATCTACATAAACTCGGTTTTTAATATTAAGAATATAACGCTTATTCTGGTATTTATCTTTGGTAAATGTAGTCACTTATGTAATTGTCTTGCCTTAAGTAAATGTAACCAGAGGTACTGTTTTAATTATGCCCCTTTTTAATTTCTTTTTTTATGAGATAATGCAATTCAAAAGTAGAACATGAGGAGAAATTATCACGATTCTGAATTAAAATGAAATAAAACAATTCCAAAAAAGAACGTTATGATTAACTTAAATTCACCAAATGAATTATTACGGTGTGTGTGTGTGTGTGTGTGTGTGTGTGTGTGTGTGTGTGTGATACCGGTAAAACTTAATTCAGCAGAATTAAAATTATGAGCTATATGTAAAAATTAAATTGTTAATGTTAATTAAATATAATCTTGCGTATTTAATTTGTATTTTATGTTGAGATAATTTCGAAATGACATCATAATAAACAATCTGACTTTTTGTACTTTGATTATTTACATGTCAATAAGAAATCTAGACTGCTTATATATTAGATTAAAATTGTTTGTAGGATACATTTGATCTCGTTTTGTTTCAATAAAGGTGTTGCGAAAGTGCGTAAGTTTATATTAAAACAGGTCTGTAACAGATTATCACTAAGATGATCGTGATAACTATCGTAGGTATAACAGAAATATGGGAAATAACATGGTAAACATAATTACACTCGACTGTATACGATTACACTCGACTTTATACGATTACACTCGACTTTATACGATTACACTCGATTGTTTATGATTACTGTATACCTTTACACTCGACTGTATACGATTACACTCGACTGTATACGATTACACTCGCCTGTATACGATTACACTCGATTGTTTATGATTACTGTATACCTTTACACTCGACTGTATACGATTACACTCGACTGTATACCATTACACTCGACTGTATACGATTACACTCGACTGTATACGATTACACTCGACTTTATACGATTACACTCGATTGTTTATGATTACTGTATACCTTTACACTCGACTTTATACGATTACACTCGATTGTTTATGATTACTGTATACCTTTACACTCGACTGTATACGATAACACCCTCCTGTTTACGTTTACACTCGACTGTATACGATTACACTCGACTGTATATGATTACACTCGATTGTTTATGATTACTATATACCTTTACACTCGACTTTATACGATTACACTCGATTGTTTATGATAACTGTATACGTTTACACTCGACTGTATACGATTACACTCGACTTTATACGATTACACTCGATTGTTTATGATTAATTTATACCTTTACACTCGACTTTATACGATTACACTCGATTGCTTACGATTACTGTATACCTTTACACTCGACTGTATACGATTACACCCTCCTGTTTACGTTTACACTCGACTGTATACGATTACACTCGACTTTTTACGATTACACTCGATTGTTTATGATTACTGTATACCTTTACACTCGACTTTATACGATTACACTCGATTGTTTATGATTACTGTATACCTTTACACTCTCCTGTTTACGATTACACTCGACTGTATACCATTACACTCGACTTTATACGATAACACTCGATTGTTTATGATTACTGTATACCTTTACGCTCTCCTGTTTACGATTACACTCGACTGTATACCATTACACTCGACTTTATACGATAACACTCGATTGTTTATGATTACTGTATACCTTTACACTCTTCCTGTTTACGATTACACTCGACTGTATACCATTACACTCGACTTTATACGATTACACTCGATTGTTTATGATTACTGTATACCTTTACACTCGACTGTTAACGATTACACTCGACTGTATACCATTACACTCGACTTTATACGATTACACTCGATTGTTTATGATTACTGTATACCTTTACACTCGACTGTTAACGATTACACTCGACTGTTTACGTTTACAATCGACTGTTTACGATTACACTAGACTGTATACGGTTTCCGGACACTGGGTATCATTACTGTCAAATCCACTGATGCGGCTTTGTTCACATATACTTAAATATTATGGAATATTATTTATTCTATAAAGTATATTAGTTAATTATCAGTCAATTACCACTAAATTTGCTAAATATGTAAAACTTTTGACTTCGGTCTTAAAATATTTACTAAATTTGTTATTTCTTATATTTTATCGTTTTGTGTTTTTGGTCTATTTATTAATAAATGTATGCTATTCTTAAGTAATTGTTATCTGCCTTTGCTAAAGACATGTAATATGTATCGCTAAGATCATTCTGTCTACGTTATAGAGAAAAGCCTCAAACTGTCCATTCTGTGAAAGAAAGGATTGATCGGAGCCCTACGGGCCTCGATCAATTCTTCCTTTCACAGAATGGACAGTTTGAGGCTTTTCTCTAACTTAAAACATTGCATTCTTTGTGTTCTTAAAATACAGTTTGAAATCGCCCTTTCATTAAATAATTGACAGTTGTAGGTTACATGATTTCTTTCATAACTTAATGAACATCAATAGATAATTATATAGTGTGTTCAATAAAGTGTATACAGTCATGCACAGAACAGAAAATGCATGCTTTTTGTGATTTGCTCATGTAATACTACAAATCATGCCATGTGCTTTCATTTGTTAAGATGTCATCGGATAGTGTACATATTTTACTCGTCAAAATTTACCCCATTAAACAAAGATATTGAAGGAGAAACCAGTTATTGGAAGCTAGTAATATTTTACAGTGTAGATATTCTAATATTAGTGTTCATCCTGCCAGTAAAAAGATAAAGTCTGTGTAGAATGAAAAACCAAATGATTGTGAAAAGGTCGACAGTTTAGGTGAGACAACTCCGTGTTGATTCCGGAAATATATCATTTACAGTTATTTTACATCGAGTCTCTAAGTCCAAACTCATATTCGTGTGGAATTTAGCGATGTTAACATGGAAATTGTACATGTGTTCAATTTTGAATGAAAAAATGGACTTTATACATTTCTTTGCTGGTTATTGATTTAGGATACAATGAGTTCAAACTTCTATGGTGTGTTTCTGTTCGTATTTAACACTTCACCTGTAACTGTCCAATAAGTTCATATATCTGTACATTCTGGCTGTCCATTCGGTTAGTTAATGTACAGATACTTGAACTTATTGGACACTTACAGGTAATAAATGGCGATTTAACCAGTTAATGTACAAAAAAGACAAAGGATGACGTCATAGCAATGTTTTAATATCACTTCGCGCATACTAACTGCTTATGCTAAAGGCATGTCATCTTTATCGCTAAGCTTTTGCTGGTTGTAATCGCTAAGCTCATGCTGCAAGCTATGGCTTTGCAAATTCTATCTGCTTTGCTAAAACATGTCATCTGCATTGCTAAGCTCATGCATTCAGCTATCGCTCAGCTCATGCTATCTGCTTATGCTAAAGAAATATCACCAGTATCACTCAGCTGATACTGGCTGCTATCTCTTACCGCAGGCTATCTGCAATTGGCTTAAAACATGTTATCAGTATCACCCAGCTCATCTAAGCTGTCATCGCCTAGTACATGCTATCTGCTATTGTTAAAGACATGTCATCCTCATTGCTTAGCTCATGCTTCAAGCTATCTCTAAGCTCATGTTTTCAGCCATCGGTAAGCTCAAGCTATCTGCTATTGCTAAAGACATGTCATCTGTATCGCTAAGCTCATGCTGCCATCTTCCGTTTTGCTCACGCTATCTGCTCTTGCTAAAAACATGTCATCTGTATTGCTAAGCTCATGCTATCACTAGATGCATGTTATTAGTAAGTACTGTTGTTGTCAAGTACATGCTACGGCTAACTACACTGTATTTGTTAAAAAATCTTTATGTATCATTTCAAATTTTAGATTGTGTACCCAGATATGAAAATGTTCTCAACAATTTAAGGCCGGACAGACTTTTCCGTGGGTGCTGTGGAATGTCATATTTTTGGTGACTTCATTTAAGACGGTTTTCAATCATGTCTTCTGTTTTTGCCCGAAAATAGCAATTCACTCTGGTTACATGATTGGGTTTTCATATCCTTTTGCCTATTGCCTCTTTTTTTTCATCCATTTTCCAATCTGAATGCAATCACCTGCCATCAAAATCAATTAAAGTTAAAATCATTCTTATTTTATTCATAAAAAATAAACATTCGGATTTCTTGTAAATGTAAACATACATATTTTACAATAGCAGCAAACAGTTTTTCATGTTTGTAAAACTGCTCATAATATCAATGCAGCAACGACACCAAAGGTAAGCCAGATAGTATTCTTGACTTAGAACAGCTGGGATTACCTGAAATAAAATGATAAATGTTAGTTTAGGTATTAGCCATTAAGGCAACATAAAATTAAATGAACCCTACATATTTGTCAATTAGCCAAGTGCCCGTCCAAAGTTAGATTATCAGTGATAGAAAGTTCATACAGGTATGTCTTCACACACACACACACACACACACACACACACACACACACACCGGTATGTATGTATGTATGTTTGCAATTATTCGTTCGCTTAAACGTATGCTGCGACTGTCTACATTTGTTTTAACAATTATAATAACCTCGTCCCTCTTCTAACACCACAAGAATTTAAATCGCATGTGCGATGAACAAAGGACGATAGTAGTGTCACAAAGTTTGAAAAGAGCGATAACGTTGAATATGTTAAACTAGTGCTTTATTGAAGTGTTTATCGTGACTTGATTAAACAATAATCTCCAATTAAACTAGACATGGTAAGATTTAGAAAAGACTAGATGATTTATTTGACAAGCCTATATATGGATCATTTACTATCGTTAAAAAGTTTTACAAAAACGAGGCTATATGCTTTTCCATATAAATTGTGTTGCGCTAAAAATACTCCATTTATATTATCATCAGTCATATCAAACTGTGTAACGTATTATAGAAAACATCACTTCCATTTTAATGATAAATGAAGGTAAATGCGCAGACATACCACTTTAAGTTAAACTTGAGGAAATTTAATTAAAAGAAATAACGCATCTACATCAGCTAGATCTTTATTTAAAAGGCCAGCTTCATTGTAAGCCTTACTGTGATAAAGTTTGGATCAATATTCATTACATCAATACATTTTTGTTGAAACGTTTCTGGGCTTTTTTTTTTTTAGAAAATTGCCGCATCGTGCTCAGCAGTAACTGACTTCTTATTACATATACACTCGTATGAAGTATAGTTTGAAAAAGAATAGAATTATTTGAATCAGCAAAAATTTTCTATGTGGTAGAACGTTCCGAAAATCGTGCGTCGTAAACAACTTTGAAACTTAAAACAAACAGAAAGATGCATTTACAAAACTAATATGCCTTAATTAACATAACTCCATGCTTACCTGAGTTAGCATAGGTACCTGCTTTGGAAGAAACGTTTTTGGACGCAGTAGTATTAGTTTTTGTTAATTCACTGTTTTGTGTTGATATTTTCCAAGAAGCTGCGGTTCTTGCAGAAACATTTTCTGGTAGCATTTCTTTCGTTGTTGAGATCGTTTCGATTGCATGTTTCAGTGATGACAATGGATATTCTGTAGCACTTGTACTAGAGTATTGAATTGTCTGTGATGTTGATTTTAACTTTGATCGACGTGAAGTTAATTTACTAGACATAAATGGCTGCGATTGTAAGGATGGCTTTGGTTCTTGGGTACGCACCGTGGTCAAAGTTATATGTGCTGAAACGATTATTGAATTATACTTAGTTAAGTAAAATAGATTTAATAAATTATTAATAATTTTTAAAAAATTCAGAATTATCACAAATTTTAATTACAAAGATAAATTATGCAAAAATACTCAGTCGCGATACCGTTTCGGTAGTTTATTCATCTCTAATTTAGATTAAGTATCTAAAGATGTAATGGTTTTTTCTTGATTTCATTAACTTTTAAAACAAATAACTGTGATTGTTACAAATGTCACCGTTTATTTTTTCATTTTTTTACCCAAAGAAACAAAAAATGTCATTTGAAATACAGACTAGTATTTAAATCTAAAATTTTATTGTAGTTGAGGATGTCCATTTCTCATATTCTAATAAAAGGACAGTTTACTTTTTATGTATTGCAATCATTTCTCCTTTTTAAAATCTTTTAGTCAACCAAAGTCAAAGGAACATTAATTTGTGTGAAATTGATCAGTTTCATTGGATAATGATCGATATGTAACTATACAATATAATGCATCAAAAATACAACATATTTAAATATTCAACATATCAACAAGACGGACTTACTGATAGTTAGATTCGTTATGATCAGGGGTAATAAATTACTCTACCATATTCGCATATAAAATTATATTCGAAGTATGTTAAGTTGCACGGACGTGCTTCCCATTGTCCTCCCTCGTTGTAATCCATTAAAGTACAATCATTCGACATCGAAGTGGAATGTACTTGTCCTTTGTGTCTGGGTCCTTGTCCAGGCTTCCAGTTCTGATAATGTTTTTGTACTCCATCACCTACGAACGATATCAAAACAGATATAACGAATTGGAGGCCAACATCAAACCTGAAGACCATGTTGAAGCAAGCTTACTGATTGTCATCTATTACTAAAGCTGTGCTATTTGTTTCAACCTAACTGTTTCTTCTTTTAGCTCTAATAAACACATTTTTTAAAGTTTTGTTTAAGTGCAAATTGAAAAACTAAACGTTATATTACCTTTTACTACTAGAATTACAGCTTTCCCTGTATATATTGTACTACATTATAATGTTCAAACAGCTTTATAACTGGCCATAACATATTGCTTTTTAACTAGCATACAAATCAAAGGAGCTTATGATTGTTGTAAACTTTGACAGTTTAATAAACATTCGAGTAAAACAAGAGATTGTAAGTTTCATTTTTGTTGTTATTGATTGTTTCTACTTTGTCAAACACTTTTTAGTATCTTTCATTACAATATCTGTAATCTGTAAATGAAATTCCCAATACGAATGACGTTTCTAGGCCATACAAATTTGATTTTTTTTAGTTTCTAGTTTTTATTGACAATTTTTTTCAATTTCAATATACTTGTTTTTACATAAATTAAGATTTTTTTTTACCTGTGACCCATTTCCATTTTGACTCCACAACATGATAAGATGCGCCTATCCAGACTCTATTCGGGTCATTTCGTCTCAATTGTAACATGATAAAATTCTGTTTATCGACACTATTAACACGAATTAAGTCACCACCAAACCTCAGACAATGTTTTCTGGCTTCGGTCCATGATTTACTTTCTGTTACTATCTGTAAACATGTCCGCTCGTATATCGACACTAGTAATGATGTAGGTATATTTGACGGACATTCATGACTCCGTAAATGATCTAAACAGTGAATAATAAAGCATTATAAGAGAGAGGGAGAAGGTGTGTGTGTGTGTGTGTGTGTGTGTGTGTGTGTGTGTGTGTGTGTGTTAACACGGTTAAAATGTTTGATTTTATAAACCATCTTATGTTTATAACCGGTAACGATATTTTAATTATAAGCGAAACGTGTTTATCAGCACCATAGATTAAAGCAAATATTAAATAGTTGAAAATTTTTGCGAAAAGCATGTTTCAGGCAACAGCTACTGTAACTAAATAACACGGAACAATAAATGTTCATGAAAGAAACAAAAAAAAAAAAAAAAAAAACACAGAATAGCTGCATTAAGTTTTTCAATTTTCTGAATTTTTGTTGATTTTCTAAAAATATATTTTTTTTAAAAAATAGATATCTTCTAACCACGATCCGTGACATTCATTTTCTAAAATTAATTTCTTTTAGCTGTAAATAAACGGAATCCTCTGACCGGTTGGTCAGTGTTTTACGATGGTAATTATGAGCTTGGAGCATGCGCACGGATGTACGGAAAACCCTAGAATCGAAAGTGAAACATGACAGATTGCATTAATTGTCCTTCATTAATATCCAGATGTATTTAAAATGGTGTTATGTATCCCTTAATAAGTCACAAATGACAAATTCAACGAAGTTCTGTGTTTAATTTATCGTATTTCATCGTTTTGAAAGTTGTATTTAAATGACCCGGGTTTTGATGACGTAGCCATGTTCTAATATTAGATCCCAAATGCTGCATCTCGCTGGATAAATACTGTAATTTCTGTATTTATTCGAGCTTTTATCGTTGAACCAAATGTAACATTGTTTATTAGGAACATCATAAATTAGATTAGCACCGTTTAATTTTTTTCTTTGGAAAACTTAATGCAGCTTCAATGGTGTCATAAATTATAAAATAAAAAAAATCGTTTTTGCACATTTCTTTGTGAATTGCATACAGGAACGTCCTATCACGACTGTACACTATTAACTAGACATGTAGATATCCTGCGTCGACTTAAATAAGGGTTGAGTTGTGGTGTTTAACGTCCAAGTCCATTATATAAGGAATAAGTAGAAATATGAGAGCTTAGTGTATGGTTTATATATTTTACTTGATGAATTCCCTTATATATATATATATATATATATATATATATATATATATATATATATATATATATATATATATATATATATATCTCCCATCCCTCTAAGTTTGAGATAATAATTTTCAATGGAAGAAACGGTGGTAGAAATTTCTATCTTCACCTCCTCGTGCTGTTTATCTTCACCTCCTCGTGCGACCGGAACTACTTTTTTAACTGACAGCAGCAAGTTTAATCACAATTTATTTCAATATTATTATTAAAATATTTTTCTGTTATAATTTTTCCTGTTTTCATGTTGCAGCTAAGCTAATTTTCACGTTATTTATGCACTACATACTACTTGCGGAATAAGATGCACTTTTAAGTATAGCTATTTCTTATGCAGGTCAAGTAAAATATATAAACCATACACTAAGCTCTCATATTTCTATTTATTCCTTATATAATGGACTTGGACGTTAAACACCACTACTCAACCCTTATTTAAGTCGACGCAGGATATCTACATGTCTAGTTTAATAGTGTACAGTCGTGATATATATTTCTCCCATCCCTCTAAGTTTGAGATAATAATTTTTAATGGAAGAAACGGTGGTAGAAATTTCTATCTTCACCTCCTCGTGCTGTTTATCTTCACCTCCTCGTGTGACCGGAACTACTTTTTTAACTGACAGCAGCAAGTTTAATCACAATTTATTTCAATATTATGATTACAATATTTTTCTGTTTTAATTTTTCCTGTTTTCATGTTGCAGCTAAGCTAATTTTCACGTTATTTATGCACTACATACTACTTGCGGAATAAGATGCACTTTTAAGTATAGCTATATCTTATACAGGTCAAGCTGCGGAGTAATACATTTTCTAAAAATACTCCCTCGACAGCTGATCATAACATGTAGATTCCACGATTGTTTTTTTCCTTTTACAAGTTATGATGTAAGAATTCACGTTTTTCAGCATACCTGCGGTATGCTAGGATTCGAGGCCTGTCTTTTTAATGGTGGTATTCTTTTTCTGATTTAGACGGTCATTAAGAGATAGGAATTTCTGTCAGCCATTCGTGTTTTGGGTTAAATTTGCTCAAAATTGTTAATGGTTTGGGAGAAAAAGAATCAAAATCTGCCCACTCGGGTGGGATACATCAATCTACAACTGACGCATATGATAGAATATATATATATATATATATATATATATATATATATATATATATATATATATATATATATATATATATATATATATATATGGTTATATTTTACTTGATAAATTTCCTTATGTAAGGAATTCATCAAGTAAAATATATAATCATACACTAAGCTAATATGTCTACTTGTTTTGTTTCTTGTGGCGTTCTGTTCACAGAATTTGTAATTAAAAATATATTTTCATACTAGCTTGAAACGGCAAAATTAACATTCCCGCATCTCAAAATCTCAAAATCCCAAAATCGCCACAGAAAATGTATTTATTGTCATCTAGCAGTAAGTTGATTTAATTAAATGCTTGAAGAATAAATAGTAAAATCACAGATATTTGTTTTATTTCTGTTTGCAATTAATTTAGGGTACATATGTAAAGTATGCTTCTGTAGTAAGAAAGACACGAATTACTGCAATAAAAACTATAGCATTAATAATTCCTTATGTCAATTCCAACGTATTAGACATACCATACTGCTTGATTACGTCAACAAATTGTCACAGTTTTATATAATAAAACTATTTTAGCAATCTGTGACAAACATTTCTTAACCTCATAAGTTAATGTAAAACTAAATTCAGTAAAGGGGAATGCGTTTCATATCTGATTTGTAATAGAGAGTGTACTGGTGTAGAATTTAGGTAACAAAATAACCACGAATTCAACGTGACGATTCCTTTTTATATTCAACAATCTATGGAAAGTAGAACTGGTTTGATTTTTTAAAGTCTTTAAAAACCCATGGCCCGGCTATTTCCCATATGTTGATAAGGATGCCGTTTCTGTTGATAAGTTGGTAATCCAACTTGAACAGAAAAAGGAAATTACTAACAAAATAAGATTAAAATTATTTCAAAAACAAACGATGTTTAAAAAAAGCTTCCTTAAGCACAAAAAATTGTAACATCGAATTTTGAATTCCTGACTTTGGACTGTCATTGGAAAGTTGTGCAAAATTGCAGACAGCCTCGAGATCGTG
The DNA here is from genome assembly GCA_029721355.1 of Tegillarca granosa. NCBI lineage: Eukaryota > Metazoa > Mollusca > Bivalvia > Arcoida > Arcidae > Tegillarca > Tegillarca granosa. The sequence goes on along the minus strand of CM056597.1, from coordinate 44,740,500 downwards.
TATTAAAAATAAATATGTTGAATTACGTCACATTTCTCACCTGCATGGCCTGTTATGAAAAAACTCAGTCCCAATAGGTATAACAAAACAATTGTATTGTCCATTGTAGCGCGGAATTAAAACAATCAATTTCTAGCCATTTGGACAATGTATTTTATACCTTGTATCAGTTATTGTTAATGATTATAACACATGACATTCAAATAATTGATTAAATTGATCACGTGATGTTTAATCAATTAATTATCTATTTATGTCCTTTATCTTTTATTTAATATAAAAGATATACCAGTATCTAAAAATAAAAGTCAAACCAGGAAGTAGGATAATTGATAACTTTTATTGTTACTCTCTCTCTCTCTCTCTCTCTCTCTCTCTCTCTCTCTCTCTCTCTCTCGTTTGAAGAGTGCTACCCGTAACACTGCATACTAATATAAACATATACACGAACATGCATAAATTTCACCAAAAAACCACTGCTCTTTTTCATTTGAATAATATTTGTTAAGCTTTAAATCCAACGAATTTTTTCAAAACCTTTTCATTGTTCTTATTCTGTCTATCCATATCTAACTCTCAAAACAATTCATAATCTTCATAAGTAGTTTGTTAAGAAAAATATCAAAATAAAAAATTATAGATGATCTTTATTCGTGTCCATCGTAGAATGTGTAGATACAGCCACATCATCGGTGAATACAGGGTTAGTTCTACTACAAGTCGTTGTAAACGGAGAAGATGATAGTTGTTTAGTAAAGGTTGGAACGGATTCGTCGTCGATATACATTGAATTGCTATCCTTTGTGCTTCGAAAAGGTGAAGATTTTCGCTTCCTAAAAGAAAAAAATATATAGTTATATTTATTTTAATCCCTTAGGGGGGCTCGGTGGCCGAGTGGTCTTAAGCGCACTTACTGTTCAAAGCGTCTCCCACCGCCTGGGTTCGAATCCCACACGGGACAGATCCTAGTAGGGGAAAATTTGTCAGTTTGCTTGCCGAAGGTCGGTGGTTTTCTCCGGGCACTCCGTTTCTCTCCACCATCCCAGAACTGACCGCCGCGAAATAAGTAAAAAGGATTTTGACCGGGAGTAAAACGCCATCACTCTACTTCTCTCCTTTTACGTAACTTTGATATTTTCAAAGGATAATTCAACCGATTAGACTTAGGAACATTTAAAAGTTGTTCCAAGGATAAGATAAACCTCGTATCAATTGTGTTTGAACACGCTTAGTTAAGACATCCAACACAGAGCTTGAAAAGAGAAGGTACTTGTAGCCGCTACACCTCTAACTGTGACATATAATATAGACAGCAATAAAAACAAATTTCTCAATTTAGAATCCTCTAACTAAGACTTCATACTTTAACTAATAACCTGAGATAAACTTGTATCAATATACATTTTGCTAATCAATAATCAATCTTAACAATATACAATGTGACATAATGAGTAGGAGTTAAAAGACCAAAATAGTTTTTTTTTAACTTAGTTTACTAGGTCAGAAAGAAACCGTTGGAATGGATAAATATATTTTGAGAAAGATCCATTTTCAAACTACGGTTAATACAATCCTATATTCCCCTTTAGTTTTGTCATTAGTTATTCAAAATTAATACACAATATTGGTATTTTGTCTCTCAGAGAATCAACATGTTTTTCATTCAGAGAGCTCCTGAGAGATTTGGTTCAAGACATATACCTTAGTTTATTGCAACAGAATTAACGTATACTACCAACTTGTTTTAATAAAACAACATGTACACATGTGCTGCACGGGTACCGTTCCACGATACCTAGATTAACACCTTATCTGGACGCTTTCGTGTTTCTAATCTTGCACGGCAATTTTCGTTTGTTTTGTAAACAATTCCCAAAGTTCAAGTTAATCTCAATCTTTGTCAGTTATGATAATTTATTTCATAAGTATTTTCCTCTTCATTTTTTTAAAGAAAAAAAATCAATGTCGGTGATGGAATTTGAATCGAAGTACGCGTACGTGCTGGTCGACAACGTTACAATAAGACCACCAAGCTTTCGATACAGAAATGACTTTTCTTAGAAATATATTCCTTATTTTTTGTGATCAAGCATTTTATTTATTTATCTATTTATTTATTTATTTATTTATTTATCCGTTATTTATCTATTTATTTATTTATATTAATTTATTTATTTATTTATTTATTTATTTATTTATATTATAGAATGATCAATGTTGAAAGGTTCTGAATTTTGTAGAACTTGTTATTTTATTTTAAAAATTCTTTTTAAACACCAAACAAAGAAAATTAAAAATTTCAAAAAGAAGAAAAAAGAAGAAAATCTTTTTCGCTGAAAAAGAAGGAGTAACAAAAACAAAGATCAGAAACTGAAAAGTACTCACTACTCGCTAGGTTGGTATTGGTTCTATGTTGGTTCTGAATGGTTTATAAAGACGCAATCAATGTAATTTTATTTACTGTTGTATTTTCGTAGACGCGCAACAAGCTGAAATCACATTGTGCACTCGCCTAACGTGTCATTAACAATGCAATACCCCTAACAAAGAAGTACTTACTTTAAAAATATTAATACAGCAATTACAACCAAACCAATAAGTAGCACACCACCAACTGTAAATCCTATCACGTATTCTGAAAAGACAAAATATAATTATGATATACTATATTGTACATCACTTAGAAATGCATCATCAAAACGGGTTGTGTTAAATTTCAGATCCTAAGTGTATCATAAAAGAATCGGACGGATTTCTTTGAAATGAATTACGCGAATTAGCCATGATCTTTAAGATGTATCGTTTGTGACAAATATCAAATTAACAAGATAAAATACTTAAAATGACAGTATAAACTTGCAGAAATGTCATGTGTAATAGTAATTTTTTTTTTTTTTTTTTTTTTTTTTTTTTTTTTTTTTTTTTGAAATAAAAAGTACGAATTTTTCATAAAACAGGAAATTAGCATATGATAAAAAATAAATAATATTTAAATAAATAAATAAATAAATAAGAAAGAAAAAGTGTCATTATCGTGTCTTGTTGGATTTTTATTTATATTTTTTATTACTATACAAATTACACACTTTATTATCGCCATAGTGCCATATTCAAGATATGGTTCACACCGTTAATGGAACGGATTTTTTTGTCGTTATGAAAGGCATCAATACTAGAATGTTGATTAACTTTTTCATTGTTTTAGATTTATAGCTCCTTGCAAAATTAAACGGGTTGCTATATACATACTGATTTATAGTCCTTGCACAAAAAGAGTAATAGTTGACAAATTTGAAAATGTTCAGAGCCGAATCTCTGTCTGAGATGATACAGCACTGTGTTAGCGCTACGAGCTAGATAAAGTGGCCAGTGGTAACCAGACCATCTAACCCAAAAATTTATACCGAATATCATAAATATGAAGATGAAAAAATTTGATGAAATTAACATTAATTTAAACATCTACATTTAAAATGTTCTTTGATACATGTATTATAAATATTCAAATATTTTGAAATCAAAAGAAATGTTGTTGATTAATTAGTTTTTTTCCTATTTGTTTCCGCAGTTGGATTTCCATGAAGGTGTTTCCTTATGTTATCCGTTCTATCCACATGAAACTTACCTTTATTTTTATTATTTTTGCTGTGTTCACCTAGTTTGGTTCCAATGACACCTGGAGCTGATTTTAAAAAAGTATGAAAAATATATGAAATCACACTCTTGGCATATTGAAAAATATATGTTGGTATTGGGGTGTGACTTTGATAATGCTTGATGGAAATCATTGTTGGGGCCTCCCCAATTATTATATTGGTGACCTGGTTCAAATTCTTCGTGTTTTTGCATCGTCTGCACTTGTTAAAGCAAGGCTTCTCAACTAGTTTCTTTATATAATTATGTGTACTTATGTTAAATTTGGATAAAAGACACAAAGCAAGTGTTGGGAACTTAGGTGACCGAGTGGTCTAAAGCACGCATACGAATCCGGGTGTCTCTCACCGCCTAGGTTCTAATCCCGGTCGAGCAGATCCTAGTGTGAGAAAGTTTATATGTTCGCTTGCCAAAGATCTGTGTACTCCAGTTTCACCTACCATCCGAGGACTGACCTCTATGTAAGTGAAAGAAGCATGACTGGGGTGTAAAAAATATGGCTTTAGACCACTCCACAAGGGGGGTTGCTGTGTTAATATTTGATGAATAAGTCTTTTTACCTTTGACTATTCAAGTACTACTGTTTAAAGAATACCTATGAAATTTTGAGTTTTGAATAGATATAACATCACAACTTGACATATTTGTCATTAGATTCTGTATCATGAGGGTTATAATCAGTGATTGCAAAGTTTGTTTATATATTCATCTTTTCCAGTTTGTTTTTACTGTCATTGCTTCAAACATTGGTTGCATTGGTCATTGTTAAGTACAGTTGTAAAACTTTCAACAATGAATCACCAAAAACATACTTTGATATAGGAAAAGTTATAAATTATAGCAACAGTATTCTGCTTATATAAATAGCAATTAGCGAATAATAAAATAACCAAATCCATCCACATTTTCAACACAAACAGAGAGAGAGAGAGAGAGAGAGAGAGAGAGAGAGAGAGAGAGAGAGAGAGATTATCAAAGTACTTGTTGAAATCGCTATAGTTGACGTTTGCAGGTACGTTTTTGTTGTTGAGTTAGTTGTGTATCCTCTATCAGTCGTGAAGCTTTGCTTTCTTTTAGTCTGGCTGGTCATTGGAGGCAACGTCTTGGTTGGAACTGAAGTTGATTTAGATGCTTTAGGCTTTGTGGAAGTTTTAAGAGTTGCTGATTTTATCGTAGTTGGTGTAGGAATTATTGATGTTGTTGTAGATGGTTTAATAGAAGTGGATTTTCTGGACGTATGTTGATGAGTTGTGGTTTTTGTAGTTGGTTGTTTAGAAGTTGTGTTTTTCATAGTTGGTTGTTCAGAAGTTGTAGTTTCTGTGGCTTGTTGTTTAGAAGTTGTGATTTTTGTAGTTGGTTGTTTTAAAGTTGTGGTTTTTGTACTTGTTTGTTTAGAAGTTGTGTTTTTCATAGTTGGTTGTTCAGAAGTTGAGGTTTCTGAAGCTTGTTGTTTAGAAGTTGTGATTTTTGTAGTTGGTTGTTTAAAAGTTGTGGTTTTTGTAGTTGGTTGTTTTGAAGTTATGGTAGCTGGTTTTGGTGTTGAAGGGGGTTTAGAAGAAGTGGATTTTATAGACGTTTTTGTGGCTTTTGTTATTGTAGCTAGGTTTGGAGTTTTTGATTTGGTTGTAGTTCGCTGAGTTGCGGATTTGGTTGAAGGGAGTTGAGAAATTGTAGATTTTGGTGAAGTTGGTTTAGTGATCGTTGATTTGGTCTTTGTTGGAGTAGTTGTGGCTGTTGTAGGATTTTGAGTAGTTGTGGATGTTGTTGTAAGTGGTTTAGAAGTTGTGGACTTAGTTGTAGTTCGCGGAGTTGTGAATTTCGTTGCAGTGGGTTTAGAAGTTGTGGATTTAGTTGTAATTCGTTGAGTTGTGGATTTTGTTGTAGGAGGTTTGGAAGTTGTGGGTTTCGTTGTTGTAGATTTTGTTGTAGTTGGTTTAGGAGTTGTGGGTTTCGTTGTTGTAGATTTTGTTGTAGTTGGTTTGGAAGTTGTGGGTTTCGTTGGTGTAGATTTTGTTGTAGTTGGTTTAGGGGTTGTGGGTTTCGCTGTAGTAGATTTTGTTGTAGTTGGTTTAGAAGTTGTGGGTTCCGTTGTTGTAGATTTTGTTGTAGTTGGTTTAGGATTTGTTTGTTTCGTTGTAGTAGATTTTGTTGTAGTTGGTTTAGAAGTTGTGGGTTTCGTTGTTGTAGATTTTGTTGTAGTTGGTTTAAGAGTTGTGGGTTTCGTTGTTGTAGATTTTGTTGTAGTTGGTTTAGAAGTTGTGGGTTTCGTTGTTGTAGATTTTGTTGTAGTTGGTTTAGGAGTTGTGGGTTTCGTTGTTGTAGATTTTGTTGTAGTTGGTTTAGGAGTTGTGGGTTTCGTTGTTGTAGATTTTGTTGTAGTTGGTTTAGATGTTGTGGGTTTCGTTGTTGTAGATTTTGTTGTAGTTGGTTTAGAAGTTGTGGGTTTTGTTGTTGTAGATTTTGTTGTAGTTGGTTTAGAAGTTGTTGGTTTCGTTGTTGCAGATTTTGTTGTAGTTGGTTTAGAAGTTGTGGGTTTCGTTGTTGTAGATTTTGTTGTAGTTGGTTTAGAAGTTTTGGGTTTGGTCTTTGTTGGAGTAGTTGTGGGTGTTGTAGATTTTTGTGTAGATGTGGATGTTGTTGTAGGTGTTGTAGTAGTTGTAGATTCAATGGTAGTTTGTTTAGTTGTGAATTTCGTTGTAGTTGGTTTAGAAGTTGTGGGTTTCGTTGTTATAGATTGTGTTGTAGTTGGTTTAGAAGTTGTGTGTCTGGTTTTGGTTGGAGTAGTTGTGGGTGTTGTAGATTTTTGTGTAGATGTGGATGTTGTTGTAGGTGTTGTAGTAGTTGTAGATTCAGTTGTAGTTTGTTTAGTTTTGAATTTCATTGTAGTTGGTTTAGAAGTTGTGGATTTAGTTGTTGTAGATTTTGTTGTAGTTGGTTTAGTGGTCGTTGATTTAGTTGTTGTTTGAGAAGTTGTGGGTGTTGTTGTAGGTTTAACTGTAGTCAGTATATCTGAAAAGAAAAAGATTATTTACTACAAGTTAGTTGCTATAAATACACATTGTTTTTTTTTTTTATTGAAATGGAATTATCTGAAGCGTTTTTATAACCGTTAATCTCTTAATGTAGTTCGACCCCGATGTGAATTTTGCTACTTTTTATTGCTCCTCTGACAACATTGTCCATATGTGGTTGGATGACGTCTTACCCGTTATATTTTAAAGAAAGCTAGCACTTAAAATTACATCTGGGGCATTTGTTAAATAAAATACAACAAACGCCCTTCCAATCGGAAATTTATAGTTTAATTCTTTAAAATTCATACCAATAATACCGTTTAAAACACCAAAAAAGTAACATACATAATTATATGTTACATAATTAGTCTGTACTGAAGTGAGTATCTAAAAGTTGTTAGCCATTTGATAAATATAAATGCAATATTATTTTCTTTTGTATTATGAACTCCTTCGTAATGAAGGCAGAAAAACGTTGATCTATACACGTATATTGTATTTAATAGTTAATTAAAAACTTATGAAAATAGACTTGTGTTCAAGCGTTCTAAATTTCTTGGACTTGTAATTTCTAAAGGGAAAGATTTTGCGGAACCCAGTTTTCATTTTTTATTTATGTATTTTTTATTTTTTTAAATTCCTATTGGGTCCCTTGTTCAGTTGACTCTAATTTTTAGGTATTGTTTTGGTATTTACTTCAACAAAAAAGCGAGATTTATCCTCTCAACCATACAAACATTTTTGACTTTACATTATTATATACTTATCATATGTAAATGTCTGATTTCAATTTTAAAAACTACCATAACGTATAATTATCATTACGTTGTATTATATCTAACGCTCAGTAAAACAACTAAGATAGCCGCTTGTATTGGCCATTAAATGAAAATGTATTATCATACCGTATTCACATATATAATGGAATTTGGCTGCAGAAGAATAAGAAGTAAACCATCCACTTGACTTCTCTTTGTTACAGTTATAGTCTTTCCATTTTCCATCTTTATCCATCACTACACAATCTTCATCATCATTATGTCTCTCCAAAAAACCAAAGTTTGAATAACTGAATGGTATACCTATATAATATGATTAAGAATTTTATGAATCATGTTGCAAAAATAAAGCCAATTTATATGTCAGTGTTGCGATTCTTTTCTGTTTAATGAAAACTGGACACTTGAATGATGTAGTAGTTCTGCGAGTGTGTCAGTATGTAGAAATGTTGCGGGTGTATGTATTTTCAGCCTGGCATGGTTGAGATATTCTACAACTTTGACTGCGGCCCCCGGATCGTATTTAACATCGAAGCGTTACGTGTAGGTGTGAGTCTCTTGTTCGTACGTGTGTGTCGGTTTGCTTACAAGACTTGCTATATATCTTTCACGATTTAATAAATAAAGAATTTTTATTGTCTAGTAGATCAATATAAGAGTCATTGACCATTGCCTTGACCAAATATGATTCCATATGGTACCTGGTATTGAATCTTACCTGACAATAATCTTTATAGTAAAGTCTGAAAATTGTTGAACATTTTTGTCAGGTAGACCCCCAATATAGTGGTTAACAGTCATTGACCCTGTCTTGTATAAAGACAATACCATGTAGTACCTGGGACCCTGTGATATACTTGACAATAATTTCTTTAATGAAGTTATATATAAACACACGGCCAAAGTAAAACCGATTGGGAAAAATATTTTGATTTCTAACTTATAACTCAGTAGGCAGTATTTTGTGCTGTCAGAAAATGTACCATTTAGTAAAATTTTCAGCCGATTAATTCTTTTAATTTATGTAAAAATAAGGCTTGTTCCCTCGTTCGAAGCATTCCTTAGCTGGATTTGGATTCATATAATTTTGGAACTTTGGATTCATTTATTTTCAACTGTTTGGCTTGATTTTATCTATCAATCTTTTCGGTCCCTAATACCACTATTGAGGAATGATTTCCGAAATGCGCATAAATGACATATCAAAATTGAACATATATTTTTGTTATATATTGAATAATATCTAATATCATTACGAACGAGTGTCAGCAAAATCGAAGAAGCTTTTTTAAGAGCAAGTTTTCATACCAAAAGGACTTGCTGCTGCTGTCTGTTCTAATATATTAGTCAGTCTATGCATTATTATTGGCTTAGTATGCTTGCTTTTTAAAATGTTCTTGTATAAAGAAGATCAACCACATAAACACACTTTCTAGTGTAAGTAAAATTAGTAATTGAAATAATAATTTTCCTACAAACCTTGTTAAATTTAGAGAAAAATAAATGATTATGACATAGGAAACTTGGCAAAGTTCTTTAGATGTCGAAATACAATTAAATTGTTTTCTGTAAACGATTTCATGAAGACTTTTTTAATTTTCATTTTTATTTTAATTTTTATTATTATTATATCAACACATTTTGATTTAGCGAAAAATGCACTATGGTTCGTTTCTATATACATGTATATTATACTTGTACCTGACGCCCATTTCCATACACCTTCTTTCTCCTTGTCATGTGGCACCGATCCAAGTTTTCTCAGACACCATACTGTGTACAAAGTTTTGTTTATTTTGATCTTCAATTGTAACCAGGTTTCCACCTCTTGTTTTGCAATCTTGTTGTGCTTTTACCCGCGTTTTCTTACTTAATATTAATTGTAAACATGTATTTTTGTACTGTTGGTATCCTTGTCGTTGTTCACAGTTCATTATAGCTACAAAAATAAAATTTTTATACCTCTTTAATTAAAAAGACTGTGTGTGTGTGTGTGTGTGTGTGTGTGTGTGTGTGTGTGTGTGTGTGTGTGTGTTATCATCTGCGCAATAGTATATGATTATTTATATTATCTAATGTTTTTTCAGTTCATTTAAAATTATTGCGATGTCAAAACAATAACTCCAATATTAAAGTTTGAAAAGTTAAAATACTTTTAAGTAACGAGAAATATGTTACTTTATAATACAGGGTGATTTAACTTACGTTGAGTAATTGATCTTTCTCTGCGGATTCAAACAATGCATTCTTTAGGTTTTGTAATATACCGGTAAACAGTTTGAAATGAGCAACAGATATAAGATATGAAACACTGGGAACCTAAAGGAAACAAATTGTGCTTACTATATGTGTAATTGTACTTAATTCAAACATAATATATAAGTAGTAAGAAGGATACGTTAAAAAGTGAAAATAAAAAGGTGTTAAAAGCATTTAAAAAAAACTTTTGAACTGACACTAGTTAAAATGTCCAGCGGTGTGGTTTTAGTTCCCTCAACCATAAAACTTGTTTACAATCAGAAATATTCTAACTCGTCCGTTATAGACCCTAATTTTCATATAATCAAAAGGAATAAACGATACTTTTGCTTAACAAATTGAAATTTAAACCTTTAAGTTGAAACCTAACAAAATTCCGAAAAAGGTAGTTTCATAAATACATGTATGTAAATCAATTGCATTCATTCATATCACTCAGTTGAAAATGACTAAAATCTCGTTAAACATATATTCCATAAACATAAGTACAGTGACCTATGTTCAGCAATTAATTGATGGCACTGAAAAAGAAACTGAATTGAGGCTGCTGTCATATTAAATTTTTGAATTTTCTGAATGAAATATTCAAAAATTTATAATATGACAACTCATATTATAAATTTTTGAATATTTCATTCAGAAAATTCAAAAATTAATAATATGACACTGCTCCTAAAATGTCAGTTTAAAAATATAAAAAGCAGATTTTACCTGAGTAACTGATTGGAAATATAACAAATAGAAGAATTAGTTGTCGTTCCATTTCTATTTCTTGACATGTACACGAGATTCTTTACAAAGCAGCCGAAGATACAAATGAATATCAAACCATGTATGTAAATAGCATGTATTAATTCATGTATATCACATATGATAAAAATATTTATTTAGAGATAACGATTTCTGATATAATTAAATGGGGAATCATTGTGATGGCCTGATCAGGCCACATTAGGGTGTCGAAGTTAAAGTGGGTGTAAATGTGCGCGCGTGCGTTTGTGTGCGTGTGTGTTTCCCAACCCTTCAAGACCTTGCATGTCTAATTAGTAATACCATGGTCATGATATTTTCTGAAAATTGACGTTAAGACTTTGACAAGGCTAAGTGTGTTATCTTGTTATGATAAAAACCATCCTTAAAGAAGGTTTGGAAGGTCACGTACAGAAGGGAATGTCATGTACATATATATTAAATGATTGTCATATTCATATTTATTTGTTTGAATTTCCAAAAATATTTGCACATTCGCTGAATTATTGCGTTTACTTTAAAAGACTAATTATAAAAAGTATAAGCATATTTTGGGCAAAATTAATGACTTTTAGTAAATTGTTTTGGGTCAAATGGTGAATTTGCTTTTAGCTCAATGTGCTAAAGTAGCCATGTGTGCGTTCGATTTTTCGTTTCATTAAATATTTTTTAAAACTACTGGGCCGCAGTGCTTGGTCCAATAGAAGATTTGATACGTTCAGATTTAGATTTTTGAAAATTGCTGTAAATCCATCATCACAAAACAAAAAAAAAAAAAAATCAAAGTACTGAAATACTGGAAAGCGGTTAGCCTGGTAGCTCTGAAAGTTGAGATAAATTTTGATTATCCCACTTTCAAAAAAGTACCTGGCGGTATTCAATTTCTCAAAAAAATGTACAGCCTTTTGAAGAGGTTTTGGTTGACCCTTAGCTTTTTGTAAATATGTAGGTTACATTTGTAACAAAATGTATGATGTTGTAATCAGTTTTAGATCAGAACCCATTTGACTAGACTGTTAACTGTGATTGTGGCAGTATGTAAATCACCATTACCCCATTCCTCAGTTTTATTTCAAAATAAGGGATCAAATAGATGCATCTGAAAGAAAATGACCAGTGAAAGTGTTTTGATACAAAATATAATCCACTTTAAGACATTTTGTAAGCTGCAATAAACAAAATGAATATTTATTGAAAGTAACAAAATATCTCTCAACAAAAAATCTTATTCAGTAATTATGAAGTAATGTCTTATATCTAAACTAAGCACCTTAATACAGGAAGACCAACATCTTATTTCTTATCACTCATGATCTTTGATCTGGTTTAATTACAGAGAGCACTGCAAAAACATCAAAAAGTTATCTTCCATGTCAAAAATCTTTAAACTTAGTCATGATATAGCATTTTAAAGCTCAGGTTATCAAAATGCCATGACCTTGACATTTGGATTTTGCTTCCATCAGACAAAAATGTCTCAATACATCAAAAAGTAATGCCCGCATTGCAGTTTTCCAAAAAAAAAACAAAAAAAAAAAAACAAAAGGTCAATCACAAGAATTAAACTTAAGGAGAGAGCACCGATGGTTGACACACTGACATCATGTGAATAAGAGTTGGGTGCTTGTATAAAGCAGACTGACTCTTTGAGCTAGCATGTGAAAATCACTGAGTATGGCAAACAATAAAACATGCTTGCACATCTCACATACACAAACTTGTTCTTTAATTTATCCTAAGAAATAATTTAACTTCCTCTTGTCATGACTGGCTGGAAAATTGCTAATGTAAGATTAAACAGCAATAAAACCAACAAACCTCTCATTTAATGCATTAGATTATTTGTATGAACTCAATTTCTTCAGTGAAGGCATAAAACTTGCTGAATAGAGCCAAATTACATAACATGCCACTCAAAAAGGAACAATTTGGAAAAATGTTTATATGAAATAAATCTGTAGATGAGTTCATACAATGTAACACCGTAGTGAAATTGTTACAATTAGTTGTTCCTGCATTTGTAATAAAAATTATGACTTTCATTGATTGTTATCAAACTAAAATAAAATACAATGTATTCTGAAAGTTAATCTAAACAAGTTGATATCAGTAATTTGAAAAACTAATGCTGCATGTTTATCTCTATAATTATTTATCCTAGTTTGTGAAAAGGTGAAAATGATGCAGTCTGTTGTATAAGTAGCCAATATTCATTAGTTTTCTGATATTATATGCCTACTCTGGTTCTGTTCAGGGTATACTGGAGTAGAGTGGAGAGACAAATGGTGTTTTAAACCCTGTCAAGATACTGATTCTTTCACACAATTAGCAAGGTAGTCTGTCGTAAGCTGATGGAGTAAACTGGAGTGCCTGGAGATAGGCAAAGGCTTTCAACAAGCAATTGTAAAACTTTCTCATCCTAGGTTCTGTCACTGTTGGATTCAAACCTACTCAGTAAGATGTACTTTGATCTGTGAGCATGTGACTCAATTTCATCTAATGTGGTTTAACGTCCCAATCAAGAATATTTCACTTATATCGAAACCTCATCAACTGTAGATAAAGTGACAGAAATGTTTACCTTTGCAGTGTGGTTAGGGCAATGTGCAGGGAGGGTTCTGTAGGGTGCCATGCCTGTCATGACACTGGACTTCAGTTTTTAAGGTCTACTCTGAAGAACCTCATGACTTTCATTACTAAATGCAGAGTGCTTGGCAAAAAAAAGGTCACTACCAGTTTTCAAGTATTGGTCAGACCCAGTCTGACTTTGAACCCTGAACCTCCCTAATACAAAGCGAGCACTCTACCAACTGAGCAAACATAATGATGTAGGCATGTGACTTAGACCACTTGTCCACCAAGACCCCAATGTTTGGGTACTTTAATAATATGAAAAGAAATTTCTGGAGAAAATTTTATTTACAGCAACATAAAAAACAAAAGGACCATGAAGGCCTTGGACACTCACCTGAAATGTTGTACACTCAGCTTGATTTTAGTAAATTGGACCTTTTCTATAATTTGAACTAGTGACCTACTTATTGACCCAACATGACCCTTAAACATCCTTAAGCTAGCTTTTGTCAAGAGGATCATTCTGAGAAAGCTGATAAGATTGGGATAAAATTATGGGCCCAGGAGTGTTAAAAAGGTTTTTCTATAATTTCTCTAAGTGACCTACTTATTGACCCAACATGATCCTTAAACAAACTTAAGCTAGCTTTTGTCAAGAGCATCATCCTGAGCAAGGTTGATGAAGATTAGGCTGAAATTTGGGCCTCAGAAGTGTTTACAAGGTTTTTCTATAAATTGACCTAGTAACCTTTTTATTGAACCAGTATGGCCAATATATGAAACTGAGCTAGCACTAGTCAAGAAGATCATTCTGAGCAAGTTTGATAAAGATTGGACTAAATTTGTGGCCTCTGGAGTGTTAACAAGCAAAAGTTGACGCACGACACACAAAGGATAACACGACGGACATTGACCCATGACAATAGCTCACTTGAGCACTACCGGTATGTGCTCAGGTGATCTAAAAATGTTGCTAATAGAAACAAGTTCCAATTCATGTTAATGTTTTTGGTTTATCATCTTAATCTTTCTATTGTTACAAAAGGAAATACATGTATATTTATTAAGGGCATATGGTCATTGGATATAAAAGAATATTTAAAAGTAAAGTTTAACAGACCACAATATGTCTGAAAAGATATCACTTGTGTATTAAGAAAAAGCACAATTTGTCTTTTAGCAGAATTTACTTTCATAAAACCTTGATTTGATAATCATTGGGCATTCACAGTTATCAATCCATTTCATTGTCAATTTGACTCTTGTTAATAGATGGTTATTGTGTTTTCAAGTGTTGTATCTTGTCTGGTTCAAAGGTGTCCATTTTTACAAATAAGGATGCATTCTGGTTTATGGTATCAAGTTCAGATCTACTGTGATTTTTCAAATAAATCCTGAACGGCCTTAGACGCATGATGTCTGTCTTTATTTGTTTGTTGCTCCTTCAGTCTGTTATTTCTGAAAATAGAAAAAAAAACAAACAAAAACATTTTTAAATAATAACAACTTTTTTTAAAAATGAGTTAAAAAATAAATCATTCTTAACATTCCTGAGAATATACTGAATATCACATTTGAAAAAGGATCTCGAGAGTATAACTCAATGAAAAAAAGAAACAAATTTAAAATATTGAAATACACATTTACTTGAAAAGGATCTCGAGACCTTTGAGTATAACTCAATGAAAAAAGAAACAAATTTAAAATATTGAAATACACATTTACTTGAAAAAGGATCTCGAGACCTTTGAGTATAACTCGATGAAGCAAAAACAAATTTTAAAAATTTAAATCCACATTTACTTGAAAAAGGATCTTGAGACCTTTGGGTATAACTGGATGAAGCAAAAACAAATTGCCAAGTGGTAATCTTAGTGTTACTGCTATAAAGTTGTGCAAGTGGCAATATATTTACTTAAATTGAGATTTCTCAAGCTAAAGTATAATCAGACATGTTTTACACACAGTTCATCTGTCTGTAAAAATAAAACTTCTGAAAAAGTTTTTAATTTTCTGGATAAAATGTATTTACAACCTCACAGTCCAATGTAAATTGTATACCTAAGCTTTCTATAATATAATTTGTGATTATCCAGCTTTACTGAGAAATTTTGCAATTTGCAAAGATGTGAAATTGACTAAGTCTATTAACTCCACAATTTTTCCATGTAAAGCATTAGTGTATGTCATGACCTTTTTATTTCATAAAACCTGTTTACTATGCATAGAAAGGCAATTCAAAATATGACCTGTGACTGTCCTAGATTAAGGCCAGAACTAATAATGTTCTGTTTCATTGCTGTTCTACCATAAGCCATGGTATGTATACAAACTTTATTCCACATAAGAATGATGGGATGAGCACTCTACATCCCAGTAGTTGTTACAAATTATTAATACCTGTCAAAGTCTTTATTAGACTTTTTCATTTCTTCTGTGACTTTCTCGCTGTTAAGTTGTTTACTTTACTAGTATGAGCCCAGTCTGGATTTGATCAGTCATACAGTTAAGATGGTTTACCTGAATGATAATAATAATTTACCAATAATTATAACAATAATAAAATTAATAATTATAATAAATTCTTTTCCTGGTAAACTGACATTAGAGTTTACACAAAGAACAAATATCAATTACAGGTAAGGGGCCCCAGTGGCCAAGTGTTCTAAAGCACACTTACGGATCACAGTGCCTCAGACAGATCCTAGTGTGGAAAGTTTGTCAGTACACTTGACAAAGGTCGGTGGTTTTCTTTGTGCACTCCGGTTTCCTCCACCATCCCAGAACTGACTGACCATTTTGAAATTAGTTAAAGAATTTGACTGAGCGTAAAACACCATTACTATACTCTCTCTCTCTCTCTCCCTTTCTCTCAATTATAGGAAACACGTAGAACAGTGAAACTGCCAACAGTTTTCAGATAAATGGTAGAATTGCTAACTCTAGTCGTATGGGGCGAATAAAAACGTGCATTTTAGAACTAGAGATACTTAGTAATTTCCACAGAAGTTTTCAAAATCGGTACTGTCATTATAGGCGTTTTCACTTAATTTTGGCAGTGCTGAATGCAGGAAAACAGAAAACAAAATACAAATATATCCCAGTACAGTATATCAGTTAATTAATAACATACCACCGGTGATGAAATGATCTGCCATCGGATCGTGTTTTAGAATCCAGTGATGTGTCATTTCTGCGAATGATGTCGACAAGCCAACCACAAAATTCTTCTTTCTTCATTTAACTATTTTGTATCTTCCCTGTCTGATTATATAACTTTTGAAATTTTAAACCTCAAGTTAGATTACAACAATTTACTTATTTATGTCGGAGTTCTCAATGAAAACAGTGAATGCTGCTGTGTTATAATCCATATTACACGGGAAACATGCACACTGTCACTGGGGTCTGTTAGGTCATCGTTGAGACACTAAGTAAACATAAAGTTACGTTAACACTTCATTCATATGCGTTTTGTGAATGAAACTACACACGCCATATTGCCAGTTGAATGCATAGGCATGACGGGAGTAGGCGTGGCATAGTAGATATCTCCCCAAACAGCATGTAGGAATCTTCGGTCAAAGGTCTAAGGTTACCGCTGGGAGTCGCTTTGACCTATCACTTCCTGCAAGACACGATGCCAATAAGCGGTTAGCGTATACGCTAACCGCTTAAAAACCGCAAGTTATCGTTGAAATTTTATCCGTCCTTTATCATACCCATGGAAACGTGAGAAAATAATGTATTTGGCCTACATTTGGTTTTCTTTTCACTTTCAGCCACTGCGGTAGCTCAGTTGGTAGAGTGCTCGCTCCGTAAGTGGAAGGTTTTGGTTCGAACCCCGGCCGGGTCCGACCCAAGACTTGAAAGTGGGTAGTGACTGTTCTTTCGCCAAGCACTCGGCATTACGAAATGAAAGTCATGGTTCTTTCGGATGGGAACTTAAAATAAACGAGGTCCCGTGTCATGGCAGGCATGGCACGATAAAGAACCCTGCTGTATATTGCCATCAGCGCAACGCACAGGCAAAATTTCTGCACTTTCGCCTATAGCTGGCGACGTCTCGATATAAATGAAATATTCTTGACTGGGACGTTAAACACCATTACTCAACTCAACTCTCTTTTCACTTTCACTTTACGCCTTAAAACATGTAGACAAAGTGTTACCAATTGGAAATCGCCTTTGTTACCACAAGAAACAAACAGCGTAGTTACAAGTGGTTTGTTGCAAAGACATACTGTCAAATACATGAAGCTGAATTGCAGACTTCGGCAAAACCGGGTGGAAAATTGTTGTCCCCAAGCCATTTCAGAAGCACATGTTTGTATACCTGAAAAAACATCGACTAAATACTGCACATAGAATATAAAGTTTATATCTTATTGGTTGTGTTCTTTTCTTTCATTTATATACATGTATCAAATATATATATATATCTATATATATATATATATATATATATATATATATATATTCTCTTTTTCTTTTGAAACAGTGTTTCATAAGATAGAATGCATCTTATTAAGGACTGTCTTCATTTTAGTATATATAAACCCGGACAAACATATTTTTAGCCTATACATCATATATATATATATTCTCTTTTTCTTTTGAAACAGTGTTTCATAAGATAGAATGCATCTTATTAAGTACTGTCTTCATTTTAGTATATATAAACCCGGACAAACATATTTTTAGCCTATACATCATATATATATATTCTCTTTTTCTTTTGAAACAGTGTTTCATAAGATAGAATGCATCTTATTAAGTACTGTCTTCATTTTAGTATATATAAACCCGGACAAACATATTTTTAGCCTATACTTCATTGGAAAACTTAAAAAACTATTTTTTCCGAAGCATTTTTTTTGGCGGGATATCTCATTTGAAACAGCATATTCGCTGATAATAATTTAATCTGCAATTAAATATCTTTAGTTCAAAGCGCCGACAACAAAATATTTTCTTCACTTTTCAAGAGAGAATCGTACTTTTACATTGATTTTGAAAGAGTTTAATATTTTCTTCATCGTTAATTCTTAATTATGCAACAGATATTGAAAATTTGCAAAATACAGTACTCACAATTAATTAAATTTCATAACAATATGCGTTTTATTTTTTAGAAAATTAACAATCGGGTCATAACAACCAATAATATAGAACGGTCATACTTTTCAAGCTTGAAATTATTAAGACTCTTCGTCGAAAAATGACTTTTTTCATTTCATGAATACGACTTCAAATAAGAAAAAAATTCAGATTCGGAAAATTCTTCTTTTTTTTTCTTTCATTAGGATTAACGTTTTAATAATATTTAATATTTTTCGTATTACATTTTCATCACCCGGTGAAGGTGCTATCTTGACGCAGTATTTTCCAAAATATGGAGTAAGATTGCTCGATTAGAATATGCAACTTTCTGATATGTAATGTTCATTGTGTCACTTTAAAATTTACACTTTTTAGTGAATTTTGACATGACTCATGCCAAAATTACTGAATTTATTATATCTATATTTTATGTAAGAAAATTTTGTTACTTTTAAGGCAGTTTGCTAAACATTTTCAGTGAAGATCTTGCCAGGTAGAAAATTTTGTTTACGGCTTAACATATCACAAAAATGAATCTAATTTCTCTTAAGATATCAAGAATAATTTTATTTCGATACACGAAGTAATAAGGGAAAACAACTGTGCATGCAGATTGGGTCTATTCATAATACAAGTTTGTCGATAACATGTCTTCTACTAGGTCCGTATCAGATTTGTAAATAAACAAGAATGGAAGCCAAACATTAAACCGATGATTGTGAATGAATGATGTTTTTGTTTATGTTTTCAGTATACGCGGGATTTACGCAAAGTGCACAATCTTCATTAAAGTTATTTCTCGATAAGCTTAACAAAAACTAAAGGCAATGCTTGAATGCTTAGTTTGTCACTTTTAAATTATGACATTCTAATAGATTTTGTTTTTATTAAATTTCGCATGATCCATGCCAAAATCAAAAGAATTCATTATATCTTTATTTTATGTTGAATAATGTTTTTGCTTATGTTTTCAGTATTATAAAAAAGTAACATTGTTAAAAAAAAAAACAAGTCAAACAGCGGCCAGTATGGCGGTAAGCAGTGTGCTTTACATGTTGTGACCTCTTTGGCTGAGTGGATACGTTGTTGTCTTCCAACCTCAGACATTTCACCTTGAGTGGTCCTACCTCGGTCAACCGCAAGTCATAAATGGGGTTTCCTTGTCGTTGACCTCTGCCAATTGGCTCGGTACCACTATTATGTAATGAGAGTACTGCGATGTCATTCTGTGACATAGCGGGTACCAAAACTTTAAATAAATATAAAGGTCTTTGTCACTATTAAAAAGCAGGTCTTCGTTATTTCACACAAAAAAAATAAAAAAAAAAAAGAAGAAGAAGAAGAAAGAAGAAAGGAAAACAAAATCAGAAATTGGGTGGGACAACTTGTTACACAACTCGTAACACCTACATGTATTTTACAACCGGTGATCCTAAAACACCATTCAGGTTATCGTTCGATTCAAAAGCAGTGTGGAAAACGTGAAGAAGTTTGAAGTAGCGGATTAAAGCTGTAAAAATCAAAATTTCTGGGACACAGATCTAATACAGACACTTGTTTTATTGTAGGGTACTTTATCAGTTATTATTTTTTATATATGAGGCCATATACTAAATAAAATGACAATGATGCCACCTAGAGATGTTAATTATAATTATACCATTTAAGTAACGAGTCCGATGATTAGAAGTCAATATACGTGTATCTCAATGCACAAACAAATTAATGTTTTATTTAACAAGTATGCATTCTATTTGAAAATGCTTGGTTATCCATGACCTTTGACCCAGAAACACATGTTCTCTTCTCTCGTGTTACTGTACGACAATCCTTTAATTCCTATAATGGCCTTTGACCCAGAAACACATGTTTCCTCCTCTCGTGTTATAATGTACGACAATCCTTTTAATTCCTACAATGCAAGTAGTACTTGTAAGATGTTTGATATAAAAAGTAACTTTTCGAATTTTTAGCCGGTAGTTATCTTAAACCCAGCGAGTTTCCAGTACCAAAACTTCTGACCGTTGCCGTTCTACCTGCTAAGGCATTTGTGTAATTATAAAATAACATAAAAATCTTTCAGGACTTACTTAATGAATTACTATTGGAGTCATATTACCTTATCTGTCGACATGGATGCAATGGATTAAAAAATTAGCAGCAAAACAGATCCATTTTCTCTCAAATCCTTGATTTATTTTGACCTTGACCCAAGGTCACGTTACCATTTATGCTATTTTGAGCACGTCTGATTCGGCACCATAGTGTGCTGAAACAAGGCTTTTAGTTTCTACATTAGAGACCCAAAGAAAACTACTTAACTTTGTCAAGTGAACTTATAAACTTCCATAATCTAGGACATTCTCGAAAGGCATTGGAATTCAGGCAGTATGAGAAGTGATGACCAATAAGCGTACACATGCACTGTAAAGCCACTTTAAAATACAAGGACTGTAAGAGTTAAAATTGTGGGGATAATTTGTGATACAGTTTTAAATATTATATTCCTGTTCTATGTAACATTAAGACAACCTGATTTTCAAGTAAATAAGACTTCCACGTTTACTGATGGTTTCACTGTCTTCGGTACTCAGTGGTGGTGGTGGGTGGTGCTTCAAGAGCAGGAGGTAGCTGGTACAAACACAAGACAGATCATATACCAGAATTAACAACACTTCTTTCTTACGTTGCAGTTGGTATTCAGAAAACAGAGTGGTTCATTAGGTGTTAAACTAGTGTGACTCGGAGAGAGATATGCCTTGTTATGTAAAGGATTTAATCAATTGAGGTGGATGAAGACTTAGGCCATTGCGCTTGCCACAATAACAATTCTAATTATTTATTTATTTATTTATTTATTTATTATTATTATTATTATTATTATTATTATTATTATTATTATTATAATTACATGTATTACTATGTATTAATTATGTATATATTATGTGATACAAATAATTATTTACCGATAGCTTTTAATAATATATATTAAATCGCACTAGAAATAATAATCAAACATGAATGACTTAATCAGATTATTAATATTAATATTATTATTGTGTGTGTGTGTGTGTGTGTGTGTGTGTGTGTGTGTGTGTGTGTTACAAGTCTTGATATATTTGTTGCAGCGAAGTAGGAGTGTTATAATCACGTTAATTTATGAAAATCTACGTTAAGATGTTGACACAATTTACAGTTTGTTATCTTGTTTGATAAAAGCCATCCTTAAAATAGGTTCAGAAGGCCAAGCACCTGAGAAAGTATGTCACATACATATAACATATCGACACACACACACACACATTTACATTTCGATTTTTAAACATAAATTTAGAGAACTTAGACAGGAAATATGATTAAATGGTAACAGGCATGCAAATCATAATGAGACTTTGTAACATTTATAGGCGCTCTTTTGTTTACCCCTGCTTGCGCTGTTTTTGTATGACTTGAAGATAATTTTAATAAAAAAAAAATAAAGGAAAGGGTTCGAAAAATAAGTAAAACAGAAAACCACAAACACGGCCAATACCTTTATCATTTCTTGTTTGATTGTTGCCGTTTAGCTAGTCAGCCATAAAAAAGTCTTCAATATGATAGACTGTGCACCTAGCCTCATTATATTGATGAACATATCACTGAAATCAAGGCCTACATAAAGACTTTTGTTTTTAAGATACATAAAACCCGCTTATAATTGTTTTCACAATTTTAAATTTAGAGAACAATCTGTGTAACAATGACTGTTCGCGCAACACACGTAAGCCCTTGCATTTGAAGGTAAATAAAACATGCACGGAGTCAACTTTTGAGCTTTACTTGGCAATTTCCAGGTATTAGCATTCTAAGACCATTCATTATATAAATTCCCTCTACGAAAAATACCAGGCTTTTGTCAGTTATGTGTTAAAGTAAAAACTTATTTTGCGTATTTTTATTTTGATTTATGGCCATCATTATTTGATAAATATGAAGTCGCTGTATCCAAATATTTGACGTCCATTAGTTCCATAATCCTTTTATTCTCAACTTTGATTTTGTATGTGACGGTTGTACCTAGCTAAAGAGAAGGTGCCTACTCTTCCGGAGCACCCGGCCTCAATTTCTTGACAGAAGATCACGTGTGTAACTGAAGTTTTTATTTGGGTGGGCGTGTTTGTGATTTGGACAAGAATGTGTTTTATTATATGAAAATCGTAGGTACCAATTCAAAATAAAAAAACGTTCTTTATTCATGTTTAGATACTATCGTGGTCTGCAGTTTACCAGCTATCATTAAAAGATGGAAAGATAGATAGATAAATCATAAAAAAAAAAAAAACTATATCATAGTTTTTTTACTATACAGCAATCTTCAGACAGAACCTATTTGAGAAGAACTAGTACGCAATTAAAGGCCGTATTTGAACAATAGAAGACTACTAGTGGATTATCAGATAACCCTTGGTAGATAGTACTAGATATCATAGAAATAGGACAAAAGATACCGAGTATTTGGATTTTAAAAATTCAAGCAAAAAACAACAGAGAGTAGTTACTTTAAGTTATAAACGTATGTAAATATGTATTTCTAAAATTTAATCAGGCATAAGCCCTTTTTTACCCTAGCCTTTTCAACATAACTGACACCTTATTTTCATATATAAAAATAATTTCACTTGTTAGTTTTTACTATTTTATCATAATTTTAAACGTACGTTCAAAGAAGGTTTCAATCAATGTTCATTATATGTTTGTTTTTCTTCTCTTGTTTATTTTTTAATTATTTGTTGTATTTGTCTGTTTTATTTATTAATTTTTGCTTGTTTGTTGTAAAGTATGACACGATATGGTTTGGTATGTTTTAAAAGGGTGTGTTATGGTATGCAATGGTTTGGTTTGTTGTTATCTAATGTTGTATTGTTTGTTATGTAATGCGATGTGTTGGGTTATATTGTGTCGTATCGTATAGTAATGTATTACATAGTGTTATATTGTGTAATTGAAACACGCGTTTTCAGCTACAAAAAGTCATTTTTCAATTTTATTTGTTTAAACTGAAACAAAAAGATTCTAACTATGTTTTAGATTATACATAGTCAATTTTTTTTAAAGCCCTACAATTTCATCTGATTTGAATAAAAATGTTGATCTAGGCGATGACTAAAATCTGCAAAAAATAAGTGATTTCTATAGAAACAAATAGATGTTCTCGCAACTTAAGCAGCGATCTAAGAGACTGGCCCCGTTTCACAATCACTCCATACCTAAGATTTTTCTTGACTTAAATTTAGCAAATGTTAGCAATCTCTTTCGGAGTTACATAAAACATTTGTGATAAAACTAAATACAGACGTAACAAGCTTAAGGTGATCTTTAAAACGACAACTTAATTACTAAATATCTCATCACTTACCAAAATTATTAAGGTTTCAAATTTGCCAGTTTTTGTTTTTTTTCAGGTAAATCTTAGTAAGGAATGATTGTGAAACCGGGGTCTGGCTACATATTAACTTCGATTTGAGTAAATGAAGTTTTTAAAGACTTGCAAACTGATGGAAATTATAATTCCCATTGTGCATTGTGCATTGATCATATTACTATTACCTAGTTTTAACTTGGGAACAAAGAACACACCAATAAGCACAGGATAGAATTTGTAATTTAATCGCAACAAATCTCCAACTTATGTGTACTCCCTTGTATCTAGTGGAAGACCTTGATCCTTGCTAAATTCAAATCAAGTATTACTATTTAAAAGTATCTCACAATAAGACACGAAACAGACATATTAGACTTTGAAAACACATTTTTGTGTTTGTTTTATAAAGTTTTATTGAAAACAAAAAGGTTTGCTAATCAAATACAATTCATGTTTTATAAACTATTTTGCAATTCAACCAGATATTGGAACAAAAAAAGCAGGAACAAGTGTTCCTAACCGAATATATTTCTGATTGATATAATAAAATATAAAAAGTTTCTTTTGTTAACTACATGACACGTTCGTAGATTAGAGTTTATATTATTTTTTATGTCAATTTAATATTTGAATTTCTTATTTTAAAAAATTATTTAAGTTCTAAACACAGTTCTTTTTTTTAAATTTAGCAATCTAAAACAACATTTAAATTTTTACACCATAACATAAAGTTCCATCGCAATAAGTGCAATGTCAGTTAAGTTACAATATAGTCTGTTCTAATTTTTGAATCAATAATTTGTTTGCTGTTGTTACTTCAGATTTTGACTAGGTCTGTAAATGACGTTGATTTTTGTTTTCTGTCTACTGAGTACCAATTGTCGTTGATGTTTGTTTATCGGCGTAAAAATACTTTCCAGTGCCATTCTTTTTCTGAAAAAGGTAAATATTACATATTGTTTTATTAAACAAAATACATACAGAATCGTTGTTAAACAGTTTTAACTTAAATTTGTTGTGTCTATTAATAGTTAAATATTTGTTAACATAAATTCCCGATGTTATTTAACAAGTGCTTGTAAGGACTTAAGGTGACGTCATGTTTTTATGCATAATACTAGCCTGCTCTCGTACAACGTATTTTATGTTATTGAACAAGTGCTTCTAAGGACTTAAGGTAAAGTCAAGTTTTGTATGCTTTTAACTAGCCTTTTCTTGTTATATGAAAATAATGTCCATTCAAATGATCCTGAAATTTTAACCTGCTTAAGCCTTAAAACATAAATCTCTGTGTGTGTGTGTGTGTGTGTGTGTGTGTGTGTGTGTGTGTGTGATCATCTATACATACAATCATCCCTCTTCAAGTTAAGACAAAAATAAATAAATAATCTCTTAATTCTGTTCCAAGTTATCTAGTTTACTACTTTCGTTGCACATTCTTGTTTCTGGCTGCCTTAGTTATCGTCAAATACATATTTTTAGCTACATTTTTTTTTTCAAACAATATTATCTTCAATAAAAATACAAAAATGAACCCCAAAAACAACAAGCAAAAAGTGAAAAAAAGAAATGTAGCTAAAGATATGTATTTGACTTACAAGAATGTAGGTTAAGGCGTAATCCCAATTGCAACCTGTTTCCCCTATTTAAATTGAAAATTTCGCCATTTTCAAACAATAGTTTCTGTCATGTTAACTGTTAAAAGGAAGTTTCTGTCATGTTAACTGTTAAAAGGACTTTTGGTGTCTCCCTGGTTATGAATTAAACTGTAAATAAAGGAAAAAATGTCATGATTATTTTTAAAACGAGTTCTGTAACCAAACCTTATAAAAAAAAAAGATTACTAGAGTAGCACTTTCTTCAGCGACAAAAAGGGGGATTTTGCACCATATAAAATTAATCTAATTACAAAGATTTTAGTACGAGTGAAATAGGTTTGGCTGAATATGATTTTCCCCCTCAGTCAAGTCTCTTCCCTTATATCAAAGGAGAAATTTAAAAAAGAGAGTCCGGAGAAAAGACCGCATTCGGCGAGCGAACTGACATTTTTTTCACACCAGAAACTTTACTTTGTTGGAGTTAAACTTAGAAGACAAGGTTACTAAGGCTACTTGGGTTACAACAGAAATAGGGATTTTTAGCCATTTTTTTTCTTAATAGTTTAAGCATTCGATTGCAACCTTATCCGTCCCTTGATAAATCCTAGCTCCACTGATCTCTGCATCAGTTTTTGTTCTTGAAACATATTAAATCATAAAATAATAGAACCAATTCCAGAAAGCATAGTCTGGTTGGAAAATCTCTGGCTCTTTAAGTAAGTAACAAACGAGGGCTGGGGTTGCAATTTCAACGTTACACCACAACACAAATAGTTTATAACGTGGATTTGAGTCAAATCCCAATGCATTTATCCAATTCTTAATGGAAACGATTTTTTATCACGATATCAAAAGGCCAAGAAAATATAATTCATATTTAAGTGCTACTGCGTTTAAAACATTTATCAATCTTTTGATGAAGTTTTTTTTTGTTCATATCTAAACCAATAAAAGTCAAACGTTGTGTTAGAATACGAATAATTCTTACACCCTTTATTATCTATTTACCTTTCAGCTCTAAACTGTCTCTTTGGTCGTGTTGTCCATATGAGACTCCAAGTAGTTTAATTCTAGAGTAAATAAAAACGTTGTATTATTTTGTTATAATTTTAAACCATTTTAAATCAAAATGAAAAAATAACATGCTCCAAGTATTGCAATATCTTTTAACACCCGTCAGGCCCGACATATACGAAACTTGATAATTTTTCTTTATTTTGTGGAGATTGTTTTTGCCAAATACGACAAGTACAGTCATGACTTTGCATGTTTTTAAAATAATGCTTTAGATGATTAGTTATTAAGACGTGTCTTCATGTTATTGGATAGATCTAGCATAATTTTTTCTGATAAGTATCATTTCTATTAAAAATCCAAAACTCAAGATAGTAGGGTAGACACTTTCGTTAAAAATAAATCTTTATAAAAATTAAAGTATCCTCATTTTCAAATTGAGCAATTTATTTCTGTATTCTTTTCTTAAAATTTCAAAAGTTAACAACAAAAGAATGCTGTCCTGTTTAAAAATTCCAGATTGTTATATAATGAACACATTCTTATATTTACAATTTACTCTAACCTCGGGTCATAAAAGACAAAAATGAAAATAAAATTCTGGTAATTTATGTATGTGTACCTGGTTATAAACTTAATGGAAATAACAGGCACATAGTAAAAATGTCTAAACACAGTACAGATAAGATGTTTCATAAGGCACTGTAATCATCATGAGTAAGTCTATGACAACTGAATATTGGCATTTGAATTAGTAAAGTACTTTCATCTCAAAACCCCTGATAGAAAACTGTTTCATATATTCTAAATGACAGAATATCATAAATTAAATGTAACAAACTTTACTGTCAAACGCATTAAATAAATAGTTTAAAAGATTTATATACAAATTTTAAAATAATTTTATTTTACGTTTCACAATTGGTTGACTTATCAACAACAACATGTTTCTAAGTAAATACATGAAAAATAATTTGAAACTAAAACATACTTACATTCACACTTTTTGTCTTGTAATGTTTCGCAATCTACCGAGTACGCGATGGAAAATCAACGTAATTTTTCAGTTGATCACGTGTAGTAATATACATGAGTAGTAAAACATGGTTAAAAAACTTACTACACAAACAGAAAGAATCAGACATAATATGAAAGCTTGGTTTGAATTAAGCGCAAAATATATTTAAATGTAAATTTGATAAAGAGATACTATATTCAGTTTAAGTTAAAGTGTAAATACAAAGATGGAGAGTGGTCAAGTGTGAAAATGGTCAGAGAATCATAACTCTGTGAGCTCTACAAACTAGATAAAGCAGTTCATGTGAATTAGCTTTTCTTATCCAAACATTTATACTTAGTTTCATGAATATGCAGATGAGATCAATTGATAATTAATATCTTTTACATTAAACATACATCTACGTTTAAAGTTTATTTTATACTATATAAAATATTTTGAAATAAAATGTTGAATTAGCTCAATTTATTGATACGTGACTTTGGTTGCATGGCCGTTATTAAGTATATGTTTTCAACGTTTAATACTAAATCCAAACTAATATTTGATACAGCAAAATTTATAAATAAAAGCAAATCCATTATGCACAGATTAGTGCATAATGAAATAACGAGAGAGAGAGAGAGAGAGAGAGAGAGAGAGAGAGAGAGAGAGAGAGAGAGAGAGAGAATATCATAGTACTTGTTGAAGTCGCTTTAGTTGACGTTTTCAGGTACGTCTTTGCTGTTAGGTTTTGCTTAGTTGAAAGATAATTTCCTTTGATCTGACTGGTACTTGGCAGTGACGTCGACGACGTAAATTTAGCTAATGGCAGTGATGTAAGTGGTTTAAAAGTTGACAATTTGGTTGTAGACAGTTTAGAAGAGGTGGATATTGGTGTTGTGGGTTTAGAAGTGGTAGATTTAGTTGTAGATTGCTGAGTTGTGAATTTCGTTGAAGTGGATTTAGGAGTTGTGGATTTGGTTGTAGTTCGCTGAGTTGTGATTTTTGTTGAAGTGGGTTTACGAGTTATGGATTTAGTTGTAGATCGCTGAGTTGTAAATTTTGTTGTTGTTGGTTTAAAAGTTGTAGATTTAGTTGTAGTTCGCTGAGTTGTGAATTTTGTTGTTGTTGGTTTAAAAGTTGTAGATTTGGTTGTAGTTCGCTGAGTTGTGATTTTTGTTGAAGTGGGTTTACGAGTTATGGATTTAGATGTAGTTCGCTGAGTTGTGAATTTCGTTGAAGTGGGTGTAGAAGTTGTTAATTTGGTTGTAGTTCGCTGAGTTATAGATTTTCCTGTAGGTGGTTTAGAAGTTGTGGATTTCGTTGTTGTTGATTTAGTTGTAGTTCGCTGAGTTGTGGATATCGTCGTAGGGGAATTAGAAGTTGTGGATTTCGTCGTTGTTGATTTAGTTGTAGTTGGTTTAGTTGTTTGAGAATTTATGGGTTTTGTTGTAGGCTTAATTGTAGTCAGTATATCTGAAAACAAAAAAAAAAGATTAACTATAACTCCTCATGCATATTTTATAGGTTTATTTAAATTTAATTGCATTATCTAAGTGTTTTTTTATAATGTTGACCCTCTAAATGTAGTTCGACCCTGATATGACTTTGCCATTTATTTATTTATTTATTTATTTATTTATTTATTTATTTATTTATTTATTCATTTTTTATTTATTTATTTATTTTTTTTTTTTTTTTTTTTTTATTTATTTATTTATTTATTTAAAAAGATTACACGGACGTGCAATTTTAAAAAAGCGATATTAAATTTTACGGAACCAAGTTTTTTTCCAAATTCCATTGGTACCTTTTTAATTAAAATTTCCCAATACGTTTATATATTTTTGGTATTGTTTTGGCAATTACTACATCAGTTTTAGCAAGATTTAACCCACCCAATCATCCCAATATTTTTCATTTAACGGTTTTATATATTCATTGTATGTACATGTGTTAAATGTATTTTATTCTTTAAAATTATCACAAGATATCACTTGCATTATGATGTATAAGTCATAGAACATCGCACAGTAAAACAACACCGTTAGGCAATTGACAAACCAGAGGGCGTTGATGTTACTTTTATCTAAATGTATTATCATACCATTTTGATATATATAATTGAATTTTGCTATATGAGAGAAAATCCATCCTGTCTCTTTATTACACTGTCTACAACATAGTATCTTCGGGTCACAACATAGTATCTTGGGGTCACACTATAATATATTTGGGCCACAACATAGTATCTTGGGGCCCCAACATAACATCTTTTAGTCTCACCCTATCATCTTGGGGCCACAATATAACTATCTTGAGGCCACAACATAATATCTCAAGATAACTTTGTTGATATAATCGATATTATGGTATGTACATGTATAATTTTATTTTTGTTTCAAAATCATCCCTATCATTCTAATGTATTGTATTTAATGCGCTGTATTTAGTATTTTATGTTAATATATTATCATACCGTATTCACATATATAATGGAATTTTGCTGCAGAAGAATAAGAAGCAAACAATCCACTTGACTTCTCTTTGTTACAGTTATAGTCTTTCCATTTTCCATCTTTATCCATCACTGCACAATCGTCATCATAATTATGTCCCTCCAAAAAACCAAAGTTTGAATAACTGAATGGTATACCTACATAATATTATAAACAGCTCCTTTAAAATTTATGAAAACAATTTAATTTCTTTAAAAATCAGTGTTGCCATTCTTTTACGAGTAGAAATAGTAACACATAATTAGTTTAACACAAGTTTTTATACTAAAGGATTTGGTTCTTCTGTCAATATCGACCCTGTTCTCACATGGGGGTGATTACAGGTATTAATAAGGGTTAGCAGGCTTAATTTTCTAAAGTTAATCTAAAATAATAAAGATGTATCACACACACACACACACACACACACACACACACACACACACACACACACTTTCTTGTCATTAAAACTTACTATCTAAAACAATAATTTCGCGTTAAATTTACAAACCTATTAAAACTTCTTAAATATTAATCATTTTGACGGAAGAAATTTTCCTTCAAAATGTTATTTTCTTTTTCCCGTAAAAATAATTATAATATACTAGTCACTTTAATATAAAATTAAATTCAACTTAAATAAATATCTTAAAGAATTGAACATGTTGATTTATTGAAAACATATAAAGTTCCGTTTTTGTGTACAACCTACCTGATGCCCATTTCCATACACCTTCTTTCTCTTTGTCTGTGGCACCGATCCAAGTTTCCTCCGACACCATACTATGTACAAAGTTTTGTTTATTTTGATTTTCAATTGTAACCAGGTTTCCACCTCTTGTTTTGCAATCTTCTTGTGCTTTTACCCGCGTTTTCTTACTTAATATCAATTGTAAACATGTATTTTTGTACTGTTGGTATCCTTGTCTTTGTTCACAGTTCATTATAGCTACAAAAATACAATTTTGTACATTTTTCTTTTTAAGAACAATATCTAAATATATAGTTTATAAAATCTATGAAATGTATTTATGATAATTTTCGCAATTTCATAAAGATAAAATCAGGGTTTAGGGTTATTATTATTATTATTATTAATATTATTACTAATATTATTACTATTGTTATTATTGTTGTTGTTGTTGGTGTTGTTGATGTACATCAATATATTGTAGAGAATGCCTATAAAAGTCAAAAGTAAATGTGTATTGATTTCAAGATCTTAAGTTCATTTGTACTAGATATTATCCCTTTGTATTTACTGTATTTTAACTTATATATCAGTTATTAACTGTTAATAACTTATTAGTGTATTGCACATTTAAATAGAACTCTGGAAATTGGTTTTATTTGATCTAATGTTGATCATTTTGATAAACTTTCTTTTTGATGAGTACTTAACACATTACATTACTTAACATATCTATGATAGCGTGATTGTAAACAAGAGGCCCATGGGTCTAAACGCTCACATGAGGATATGTCCGAAATTGTTTGCAAAGTGCAATATACTATGTATAAATTACAGAAAATTTCCTGATTTTCTCAAGTTTGGAACTGCCACAAAACGTAATCAGAAATACCTAGTCACAGTTCATTTATAAATAAGTAGCTAATACTAATATGCATGTAGGAACTAGAGTACAATGAATAATTTTTAAATCATCAACGATTTCAGTATGGTTATGCAGCTATGTCCTTGACCGTTGAACCTATGACTTTCAACCATATTTTAAAATGATCATCATATAAATAGCTACAATATTCTTATATACATGCCTTTACAAAAAGTTAATAGTTTTCAAGATAATTAACAGTTTAAGCCATCTTATAGAGATATGACCTTGACTTTTGAACCTATGGCTTTGAATGATATATCAAAACCTAAAATATTCTAATATACATGCCTAAACAAAAAGTTAATAGTTTTCAAGATAATTCACAATTTCAGTTTTCTTGTGCAGCTATGATCTTGACCTTTGAGCTTGTACTCTTGAACCATATATCAAAATGATTGTGTTTTTAACATCTATAATATTCCAATATACATGCCCATACAAAAAGTTAAAGGTTTTCAAGATAATAACCAATTTAAACTGTCTTTTGTAGCTATGACCTTGACCTCTGTACATATGACCTTGAATCATATATAAAAATGATCATAATATCACTTTTTACGATATTCTAGTATACATGCCTACACAAAAAGTTTACAGTTTTTCAGATAATTAACCATTTCAGTATGCTTGTGCATCTGTGACCTTGATCTATGAACTCATGACTTTAAAATATAAATCGAAATGACCACCATGTCAATACCTACAGTATTTAATATATATGCCTATACAAAAAATAAATAGTTTTGCAGATAATTAACCATTTCGGTATACTTTTGCATCTGTGATCTTGACCTTTGAACCTATGACCTTAATCTCTGTATCAAAATTATTGTTATTTCAATACCAACAATAAAATGAAAATCCAATGCCCATGCCGAAATGTTGAAAAAATAGCACATTTCATCAAAGGTCAAAAACTAGGACATTTCCTTGACTTTTGACATTATTTCGAATAAAAAAGCAAGACAGGATCAACAGTGAAAATTCCATCCCATTATCTCCTGCCGTTGTTAAGTAATAACAATAAATGTCTCATTTTACAAATTACAAAATTTTACGCAAAAACGCGTGACTTATTATTTTTTGTCCGATTTTCATGAAAAACACAAATACCATGTTCCCAGTTACTAGTATGCTGAATGTAAATATCCAATCGAAAGTTGCCTGCATGGTTTGGTTTGGCTATTTTTAGTAACGACAGCCATCGTATTTTGCGAGGCCAAACCCCGAACAAAATTATGAAAAGATGTAACCCAAACATAGTAATCACCAAGTTTCATTAAGTTTGGTCCAGTAGTTTTGGAGAAGATGATTAAAATGTAAAGTTTACGCACGACGGACGACGGACGGGTATAGATCGCAAAAGCTCATCTGATCTTTCAGCTCAGGTGAGCTAACAACGCCGACAGTCGATTAATTTTTCATTTTAATTACGATTTATCACACTCTCATTGAATCTTGTGATACAGCTGTTTATATTATGGTGAAAACATGATGTTGTGTTGACAGTACATCTTTAATCCATTGTTTATATTAAACTGTTTTAAAGTCTGCAGATTGTACATGCTGACTTGGTATTATCGTACCATATTGTATTTGTACTTCCAGGTCAAATGTCAAGACATCGTCTTAAAACTGTGTAAAAAATTGTTAGTTTTCGAAAATAATGTAAAAATCAATATTTTCTGAGAAAGTCATAAAATTTGTATAATAATCTTCCAAATATGTTTATATTTCCGTAAAAGTTATTTACTTTATTTCTGACTTTAACAATACCTGACACAAAAAGCTTGCAATACTTTTCTGATATAATATATAACAAAAATATGTATTTAATTTCGATATGTGCCATATGTGCACATTTCGGAAATGTATTCGTTATCTGTTAACGATTCGTTCAGTTCATATAAAAACTTATCTTAATCTTTATATAACAGGTTTCACTTATCGAGATTGTACATATCTATGGACCCCAGTGTAGTTTCAGTTAATTTTTTCAATTAGTGCGATATCAAAACAACATCTTCAAAATTTAAATTTGAAAAGTTAAAATGCTTTTAAGTAAACAAAAACTATCACTTTAAAATAAAGGATAATTGAATCTGATATTTTGCTTACTAAAACAGTGCAATTTTCATCTAAACATATTTTAAAATATGAGTAAAATAATTCTGTTATAGCACGCTTTTGTTTGCAAATGTCGGCAAACTGTTAGTCTGAGTAACAGATTTAAAACATGAAACAATAAAACCTAAAGAGAACTTATTCTGTCTATCATATATGTAGATCTGCTTAATTTAAACATAATACATATGAAGTAACAAAGGTATATTTATAAAAGCAATATTATTAGAAGTTAAAAAGATCAAAATCAAATACGTTTTAGACATCTGCATCAACTGTTATCAGAATATGTCAAACATATCTCATTTAATATAAACAGTAAAATAATATTAAATAAAGTAACAACAATATAAAGAATAAAAATAAACATATTTAAACTACTACATTTCCGACTTTAAACGATTACTAAGAACATATCCAGTGGTGGATTTATAATACCTTCAACCATTTAACTTGTTTACAACAAGCGTTTTATAAAATTGTTAATGGGTTGCTTAAATTCATTTCAGGAATGAAATACATATTAACAATTACTTGCCAGTAGCAGATCAAATTTACAATGCAGAAATATACAATACGGAATAAAAATACAATTAAATCTATTACAATAAGGTGTCTCGTAAGCAAGGTAACGACGCCCATCATTACAATCTAAGTGTTGTTTATGATCATAATTTTGTGCAATATGATTATATTACAACTAGTTGAAATTGGTTTCCTCTACGAAATTGTGTAAATATGTAAATAAAATCTTGGAATATGTGTTGTTTTCATATCATTTAAGTTAGGTGTGCAAAAAAATTCCTTTAACTCTTTTACTACTTTTTATTTCTAAATAAGAACCCAAGACCCTCTCATACTACCACTG
This sequence comes from Tegillarca granosa, assembly GCA_029721355.1. Classification (NCBI taxonomy): domain Eukaryota; kingdom Metazoa; phylum Mollusca; class Bivalvia; order Arcoida; family Arcidae; genus Tegillarca; species Tegillarca granosa. The sequence continues at coordinate 44,706,245 of CM056597.1, read as the reverse complement.
TATACGCCTTGCATATTGCAAAATTGACAATTTGTTACGTGCACAACGTTAACCCTGCGTGTGAGTCTCACACTATAAAGACGCTTAATTCTTTTAAAGTTTGTTTTATCCGAAATATTTCAACATATGATTTAAACTTATCATCGTATAGTCTATGTAGTTTTTAAATTATGAAAGGTAAAAATGATAGTTCTGCTTACAATTAAAATAAAAAGTTAAAACCTAACAAAGCCCAAGAATGGTATCCATTTATATTAATCAATTTGTGAATGTCACAATTATCAAAAAAATACCTGTTTAAATTTTACTGTGCCATAAGTGCACATTTCGGAAAATCATTCCTCAGCAGTGACAATAAAGATCTCTTAGAACAGATTTACCATGGAAATTAGTACACTAACCTATGTTCAACCAATTAATTGTATTGTAAAAAGAAGCAATTTTAAAAAATAACACCTTTTTAAATATAAAAATTACCTGCGTAACAGATTGGAAAAATAGCAAATAGTAGAATTAGTTGTCGTTTCATATCTGATTCTTGTCATGTACACGAGATTCTTCACGAAGCACCCTTAAATATAAATTGGTATCAAAAACGAATTAACTTATATATGCCATATGTGATAATGATATTTGTTTACTGATAACAATTTCTGATTTTATAAAACTGGGAATCATAAAAGGACACAATATAAAGCCATAGAATGACCTTAATCATATCATGTGTGTCTGTATGGGTGTGGGGTTGTAAGTAGATGTGTGTGCGTACGTGTGGGTGCATGTGTTTTTTACCATTAAAATCATTGTGATAACAAAGTAGCAATGCTATGATCAGAGTTTGTTATCTTATTGTAATATAAACCATCCTTAGAGAAGGTTTGGAAGGGCGCGCAGTAGAAAGAATATCAAGTACATATTAAAATATAGTCATATCCACATTCATATTTTGGTTTTTTAGGAAATAGTTGCAAAATAACTGAATTGAGGCATTTGTTTAAAACGATAAATTATAAAAAAGTAATAATTTGTTGCTTACAAAAACATTTTGTTTGATTGTTGCACATCAATGGGTAAGTGTGTAATTTTTGGTCAAATAGTGAATTTGATTTTAGTGAAACATGCAACAGTTGCAGTTTGTGCGTCGTTTTTCCGTGATTTAAATTCGGCAGTCTTTTATTGATGTGCATGAAAATTAGCCCGGTACAACCATACAAATTCAAAAACTGTTTCTTTCCAAAACTGATTCTTTTTTTTAATGAGAGACTAGATTATCCTTTCCAGTTTTTAATGCATTAAATTAAAAGAACCCGCAGCTCTTAATCATTTTATAAACACCACTGTATGACAAACAATTAACAAAAATGTAGCCATTTAGAGGTTAAGTACGATGTGTATATATGTAATCAACATTAGGTTACAAATAAGAAGCCGGATAACTCATTACAGAAAAGGTTTAGAAGGACAAATGTACGATTAGGATAAGATACTGAGTATTTTGAATTTACAAATGTGTGATAATTGAATCTTAAGATATAACTAGCTTTAATAAGTAGTTTTACTCATAGAACAACGCACATAAAATCCCCATTATGGACACCTAAATGATTATTAATTACTGATGGATGTCGGTATAACTATACTATCATAATGTTTTAGCATTGATGTTGCCCTGGGGAAACAAAAACCATTTTGTCTCTTGATTACAGTTATATTTTTTCTTTTAGTTTTTTCGTTCTGCCCTTCTAATGCTCCAAAACCTGCATAACTGAATGGAATATTTGAGTAATTAATTTTTATGAATATTTATGAATATATCAAAATTAATTCAAATGTCAAATTTGTGATTCTTATATGAGTGTCAGTATTGGAGAATTGGAGTATTTTTCCATACCGAAGGACTCGCAAATTCTTTCGATTCATGTCTTCCAATGTCGGGCAGTACATAATAAGGGCTGGTGTGTTTCACTTTTAAGAGTTACTCGGGTATGAAAGAGGATCTTTCATCAAATATAATACTAATTTGTCTGAAATAAACATTAATTAAAAGTTAAAACATTTTAAGTAAGCAAAAACTATACGAAGTTCAATTTTTGTGTACATCAAACTTGTATACCTGATGCATATTTCTATCACCTTCTCTCACTTTACCCGTGACACCGATCTGAGTGGTCTTCAACGCCATTCTTTGTATAACGTTTTGTTTACTTTGACTTTCAATTGTGATTAGATTTCCATTTCCAGTTTTGCAATCTTGTGGTGCTTTACCCAATTTCTCTTACTCTGTATTAATTTTAAACATATATTTTTGTACTGTCGGCTTCCTTCTCAGTGTTTATAATTGTTTATAGTGCAAAGAATAGAAGTTTGCATATTTCTTTTATTTTTACAATCAATTTTTATATCAGGAACAAAATCAAAAGGTGTTTATACAATTCAATATTTGTTAATTGGATTACATATACTTATAATCATAGGTTTAATTTCCTAAGCTTTAAAATCTGAGATTAGGAGGATTTTTGTTACTTTCATTATTTTTATTTTCATTATTATTAATATTTTTTAAATAAGTCGTATTGACAAAAAAAACTTGTTTAGCGATAACGTTCCATAATTTACAGGGAGTCGCACTGGGACTAATTGCCAATAATTGTCTGATCAGGTCATTACAGTGTGTGTGTGTGTGTGTGTGTGTGTGTGTGTGTGTGTGTGTGTGTTATAAGACTAGAAACACTTGTTATAGCACAGTATGAGTGCTATGGTCCTGTTAGTTTAAACAAAAAGTCTGTTGAGATTTTGACACAGAAGTGTTTGTAATCTTGTTATGATAAGGAGTATCCTTAAAATTAGTTCAGAGCGGAAAGCACCTGCAGAGTGCGGAGGAGTTTTCCCCCACTTGCAAGTATATCAAGAGGTTGATCTATTTTTGGGGTAAATTCATAAAGAAGGTTTAGGAAATTTATGAGTGCTAAATTGTTTAACATCGGCTTAATCTGCTTTAAAATAACTTTAAGTATGTTCTAATAAAGAAAATAAAAGAAGAGATTCTCTAAAATGAGCTTACTAGATATCCTATAAAACAGTCCAAAGTTTTATTATTCATCGGTTGATTGTAGCTGTCCATAAAACAACACAAAAATACCAGTCCATTTCCAAATCACACCCCCCCCCCCCCCAAAAGTAAAAACTTTGAAAACTGGCAAATTTAAATATACACCTAAACTTCCATTAAAGAAGTGAGGCTGGTTACCACACGGAAGCGTAAGCACGTCCTTCCTAGCTAGCTACAAATTTGAGAAAGAAAAGAACATGGGACTTTTGTTAGTCAAATATATCTAATATAAGTTTTGGATTCATATAATTTTGGTTAATTTTTTGAATGTTTGGAATTAATTTTTTATCTTTCAATTTTTTAGGCCAACTAGTGTCACTGTTGAGGAATGAATATGCGATATGTGCACATATGGCACATCAAAATTAAAGAAGTATTTTGTTAAATATTTGGATACAGTTATCTTCATACTTATCAACATGTTGTGATCACGGCCATAAAACTGTTTAAGAACCTTGATTAGCCAAGGCCTGCAATATCCTCGAGTCAACAATTTAATTGTAAGCAGATTTCCTCTATGTAGAGATCCCCGTAGTAGGAACAAGCTACCATACCGTGTTTACTGTGAAACATATGTACATCATACGCAGGAGAAGCAGGGATATTACTGCAAAAAAAAAAAACGAAAAGTTGACACTAGGAAAATTGAAGTCATCACGTTTGTCGTATAGCTTCAGGTGTAACCTTTCATCGGTGTCATAATTGAGTCCAAATATGATACAGAACATGAAGAATCAGTCGTATCTTTTATTTCAAGCTCACAGCAATAGATGGTATTCACATATTCTCCAAATTTGGGATTAATTGCATATAAAACGTTATCTGTTTGCAGTCTATGGCGTTTTACAAAATAACCGGAATTCCTGTTGAACACTAGATATTTATATCTTGGTTTACGGTTTTTGTACACGAATGACAAGTGAATGATTTGTTGTAGACGTTCTTTCAATTTGGAATGAGGATTAGTGGCGAAAGTGTAGAAAATCAAAATTTAAATGCTTTTTACCAAACAAAAAGTATTAAAAAAAGATGTTCAAGTAGCTGTTTAGAATTTTTAGGACTCTACATTTGGTTAATGCCTGATGTAGAATAGACTTATATGTGAATAGGTCTGAAAGCCATCCTACATAAACCGTCAAAATATGTATTAGAATTACTGATAATGATTTCGCATAACATTTAGAAGAACCTGCTTTTGATCTTCTCTTGTGTTGATTTTTGTAAAGTTTTGGAGTCCAACACAAATAAGGAAGATCTAGTTCTTCCTGTTTTAAATTGATACCGATTTTCTTACAAACGAAAATAAGGCTATTAGAAGCCCTATCAACGGGGACAACATGTGACAGATTGTGCACTTTTGTGTACATCATACATGCGATTTTTTACATTTGTCCATTTGAATATAAAAACTGTGCCAGCCAATTTAAAAATGTTCATTTAAGAAAACGTACCTCATATAATTTTGAAAACTCATGCCAACAATTTTAAAAATTAGTAGAACTTAAAAATCGTACCCAAGAGTTCCGTGTCTTTAATTTGATAAATAAACATAAAATTTTACGATATCTTATCTACAATTCTACAAACTGTTCCTTAAATTTTAAAAGTATTAACGATTTTAAAACTCGTAGCTTCTTTTTTTCTCTGCAGTAGCCATTTTGATTCTATAATCAAAATAATAAGTTTGCAAAGTCTCTGTCAATAGTATTTGGGCATTGTTTGTGTTTTATTTTCTTAAATCATAAAAATTGCTTTTAATTTATGAAAGCAGTATTTGTTGTGGCCTCGGGAATAAGGTAGGGAAAGGGGAGTTACTCTAATTCTTTTAAGAAAATTTCCATTAGCTGGTTGTATGCTTATGAATCTTAGAAAGCAATGAGATCGTTCGAAAAATTTTGCCATAATGAAAACCAACCAAATGAAAAACAGAACAACTTTGGACTCAGCTTCAGTGTTGATAATGAAATGAAAGAGAAAGAAAGTTCTGAAAATGAGCTTAGCAGAACGTATCAAAAACATTTCTGTCGAATCCAGTATCATCCCCGGTATGATTGGAAATATTTATGTAGTCTTACATGATATATAACACAGATACCAGTTAAATTTTGATGTGCCAGATGTGCACATTTCAGAAATTCATTCCTCATCAGTGACACTAAGACCGAAAAGTTTGATAGATAAAAAACATAAGCCAAACCATTTAGAATAATAAATTTAAAGTTCCAAAATTATATAAATCCAAATCCAGCTAAGGAATGTTTTGCATAAGGGAACAAACCTTAGTTTTAAATAAATTTCAAAATTAAGATCCCAACAAATCACGATGCGCCCTTGTAGTCTAAGCGGAATCACAAAAAATAAAATAAAGCTTAAAGCCGTAAATGTACTCCTAAACGACATTGTATCATTTAGAAAAGAAAAAAATATACTATATCAGATTATGAAGGGTTTTACAATCGGCAGTAAGAGGGCCGCTGTATAACTTTTTTATAAATTGGACGAATAAAACTCAGAAGATACTTGGTATCCATTTTACTTTAAACGATTAAAAAGGTAGAATATTGAATATTCTTATTACGAGGATATATTATATACATATATGTTTTATCTAAAGGCTTTATAACACGTTCATTGATTTGATTGATGAAATAGGGTTTTAGGTCCCAGTCAAAAAAATTTCACTTATATCGAAACATCACCAGCTATAGGTAAAGTGGCAGACATTTTAACCTTTGCAGTGCGCTTAGGGCAATGTGCAATTAGGAATTCTTTAGCGTGCCACGTCTGCCTTGTAACGGTCCATTTGTTTTTAAGGTCTCCTCCAAAGGACCCCGTGACTTTTATTTCTAAATGCCGAGTGCTTGGCGAAAGAACATTCAATACCCATTTTCAAATCTTGGACAAAGGTTCGAACCGCGATTTCCCACCAACGAAGCAAGCACTCTACCAACCGAGCTACCGTAGTGATAACATGTTCATTGACCTAAGTGTACTAGATCTGTTTATCTTCACAATTAACACTGATATTTAAAAAATTTCAAAAATGCTTGGTGGACCAAAGTCATAAGCATAGCTAAATATTTCATAACAAATAACCTCCTCTAATAGAATGGTAATGTCCATTTAGCCGATTACTATAATATAACTGCATGATTTTATTTAGCCGGTGACTGTAAAATCTGCAATCATCACATGTGCATTCCGTAATATAAAAAACTAGACCTTCGACCAATTTATGCTGTTGTGTAAAAGAAAAAATTATATATATATATATATATATAGAGAGAGAGAGAGAGAGAGAGAGAGAGAGAGAGAGAGAGAGAGAGAGAGAGAGAGAGATGGGGGAATAATACTTTCATACACAAGTAACAGGAATGTCTGATCAATCAATAACCTTGCAACAAAAGAGAATTTATTTTAATTTTTTTTATTGAAAACAAAACAAAATTAAAGTTGACACAAGACAACAATTATCAAACATAAACTAAACCATTTTACTGACATTGGAACTATGTAAGATGAAAATTCCTGTTGCAAAATTGAAAAGAAACAAGTTTTTATATAAACTCCCTGACAAGTTGACGTTCGTGTAAAATAAAGTTCGTAACAGCAAATATAACAGCTGGAATATATTAACTTTTTAAATGAATTAATAATAAAACATTTTCAATTAACACATATTTTATTTTTAAAAATGCATTACTTATCACATGACGCGAGGAATTAAATTGATACCAACACACCATCAACAAGACATGTGCAATATGCGCATAATCGATTTGCATTAAATTTTGAATCAGTATAATTTTAGTTATTTATATTGTTTAGCAGTAATGCCACACCACATTATGCCTCAGACGAGTAATTAAATGACTGTATCGGTTTATTTTCTGTCTCTTGGTTACTGAATGTCGATGAGGTTTCTGATTTCTGGTTACTGAATGTCGGAAGGGTATGTTCGTCAACGTAAAGAAGGTTATCCACGTGGTTGGTTAGAGACCTTTTAGTCGCCATTCTTCTCCTGAAAAAAAACATAGACTAATTTTACAGCTTTAGGGAAACGACTGTATAATCGTTGACGAATTGTACTTGACAATGCAAAATTTTATTTGTTTATAGAGATGTAAAATAAATAGAAATCCTGGTAGCTATGCAATAATCTAGTCTCTTTACAAAATATGATGTGAACATTCATTCTAGACAAATTCAGTAGAATAATCTTTTTTTAAAAATCGAAATAATTTAAAAAGTTGATTTTAAGAAATGATTTATATGCCTATCAATGAGTTTTTAAACAAATTTTTAAAATAAAAAATGCCCAGCGTCTTAAAATTGAATTTTTATCAGTGTTTCTTATAAGTGTTACTTTTCTCTTATTACCTTATTTTTAACTGCATTAGTTTTTGCAAAATAAATATTTTCCTACCCATTACATTATTCTGTTCTTATTTCAGGGGCCTCGGTGGTCGAGTGGTCTAAAGCGCGCGCTGACGAATCACAGTGCCTCTCATCTCCTGGATTCGAATCCCACTCGGGACAGATCCTAGTGCGAGAAAGTTTGTCAGTTCGCTTGCCGAAGGTCGGTGGTTTTCTCCGGGCACTCCGGTTTCTTTCACCATCCCAGAATCGACAACCTCGAAATAAGTGAAAGATTCTTGACCGGGGCGCAAAACACCATTACTCCACTCAACTCCTGTTCTTATTTCGCTTCTGTCCATGTGTTCTTTAGAATTATGAAAGTGTAATGTTACTAAAGTGCAATAATCTGTATTTTGTTTATATCGTGTAAAAACATGATATTCGAATACGACAATAAAAGCCAGGAGCTTCAGTTGTAAGAACAGAGTTAATAAGGATACCACCATTTACATCAGGATTTGTACCGACGCACTAAGTTTTTAGCGTCTTTCTAATTTATAATGCACTATGACGAAATTTTAAATTATCATAGGATGTCACTTTTAAAATTAGTTTGGTTACCAAACCATAATACTTACTTTATTACAAAGAATATTATTAAAGCAGTATAATCGAGTACAATTGTATAGCGAGTTCAGTTACCACACCGTAAATATTTACATTATTACAATAAAGATTGATAGAATATCACCATTAAGAAATTCAACAATATCTACCAAGCGAGTTTGGTTACCAAACCAAATATATTTTACTTATTACACAGAACAGTTTTTAAGCAATACTGTCGAGTAAAACACCAACCGACACAAAATAACGAGTTCAGTTACCAATCCATATAAATTTTTCTTCTTACGAAGAATATGATAAGAGCAGCAGCACCAATTCATAAAACACAATACACTAAATAAGGAGAGTTCGATTACCAAACCATATGTACTTAGCTAACAACAAAGTATAGTTTTAGAGCTGTTAGATAATGCAACATCACCTACCAAATATTTACAAACTATTTACACTTACCTAATTACAAATGATATCGTTAGAGCAGCAATTTTAAATAATACAACTAGTACCCCTGCCAAAATATCAATGAGTTTGGCAATCACACTATATATACTTAACTAATTTTTAAAAAAAATATCACTCGAGTAACACCGCCAGGTAATACAACATCACCTTCTAAAAATTAACGAGTTAGTAAATAAACCATATATACCTACCTAATCACCATGTTTATACAGCACCACCTGCCAAAAAATCGACGACGTTACCAAACTATATACATGTATACCAACCTAATCACCATGCTTAAACAACATCAACTGCCAAACATCAGCGAGGTTACCAAACCATATATACCTACCTAATCACCATGGTAAACATCAGCGAGGTTACCAAAGCATATATACCTACCTAATCACCATGGTTATACAACAAGACCTGCTAAACATCAACGAGGTTACCAAACCATATATACTTACTTGAATACAAAGAACATGACCATTGCAGCACCACCAAGTAATACAACACCAACCACCAAAATGCCAATGACATAACCTATGAAATAAAAAAGGTACACTTACAGATTTAGACCTTTCGTACACTATGAAATGATGAGTTATCTTTCTTATTCCAACTTGAGACATATCCGTTAGGACGTACATGTACATATGCTCTGGTCAATGATATTTCCGACGATAAAACAAGTGTATAGTTTTATTATGTCTTTTAGTTGCAAAATTAGAACAAAAAAAATTTGAAAATTGACAAATATTAATGTATTTGGAATCATGCTATCCAACCGCTTTCCACTTTTTTGTGATTATAATTGGAAAATTTAAGCAGGAACATACAAATATATAGAAGTCAATACTATAAGTACAAGATTCGACTGTCTTATTATATTGTAGTATTATTTTTCATTTATTTATTAATATTGTTTTTATTTGTTGTTTGACTTTTTTATGTTTACGACTTTTATAGCACACTGTTTTGTTTTGTTCTGTTTAATTTGTTTTATTGTGTTTTTATTAACATCGTTTATAATCAAATACATTTTTTGCGAAAGGTCTACTGCAATTTTCTTTTTTATTTGTCTTTCCAATTTTTGGGTATTTATAACCTTTTTCAATTCTGAGCATTTGTTCTCATATTACATATAAAGAGTAGTGGTTGATAAATGTGGCAAATAAATAATTGATTGATTCTTTATAGATAGATACCTTTCAGACCTTTACTGCCTTTGTTTTTTACATGCTGTCCTGATGAGTATCCTAGTAATGGCGATCCTTTAATAAATTTAATTAAAAAATAATTCTAATAGAAATTTTCTGTATTATATTAACACGTGTATCCTTATAATTCCCTGTAATAAATCGTTATTGCATTATCAGACGCAGCACGCTACTTGCAAATGTGTGATGTTTGCAATTTTAAAATACGTCATGTGTTTCTGATAACTACGTCAAAACGTTGCGTAATAACTTGGCTGTCACGCTGCGTCACATAAATTCTATCGTTTAATACTAATTTTAAAACATAGCGGCCATCTTATCAGTGTTTATAACGCTAACACGCGTAATTTGATTTGCCTGGAATATCTACTGACGTTATATTACTGTAATTATCTGAGTTCAATGTTAAGATAACTACAAATCGTATGTTCTAAGTACATGTTTACAACCAGTACTGAAAATAAAGTCTAGAGAAGTAACTAGTAATAGTTGATTCCAAATACACAAACTCCAATGTTATTATAAACGCTGACCAACAGCTTAAAGCTGCATTAAGTTTTCCAAAGAAAAAATTAAAACAGTGCTAATCTAATTAATGATGTTCCTAATGAACAATGTTACATTTGGTTCAACGATAAAAGCTCGAATAAATACAGAAATTACAGATTTTACCCAGCGAGATGAAGCATTTGGGATCTAATATTAGAACATGGTTACGTCATCAAAACCCGGGTCATTTAAACACAACTTTCAAAACGGTGAAATACGATAAATTGAACACAGAACTTCGTTGAATTTGTCATTTGTGACTTAGTAAGGGATACATAACACCATTTCAAATACATCTGGATATTAATGAAGGACAATTAATGAAATCTGTCATGTTTCACCTTCGATTCTAGAGTTTTCTGTACATCCGTGCGCATGCTCCAAGCTCATAATTACCATCGTAAAACACTGACCAACCGGTCAGAGGATTCCGTTTATTTACAGCTAAAAGAAATGAAATTTTAGAAAATGAATGTCACGGATCGTGGTTAGAAGATATCTATTTTTTAAAAAATACATTTTTAGAAAATCAAAAAAATTCAGAAAATTAACAAACTAAATGCAGCTTTAATTCTAGCGTTTGTGGTTTTGAATTCAAAATGAGGGGAATGTTGGAGCACTAGACAAATTAAAAATCTTTTATAATGGTAGGTAAAATATTTTCATAAATCACGACACTGTTCCTGTTACGTGTTGTGTTCAGGTGCGCTGATACTAAATACGACACACAATTATACATATATTGCATGTATGTGTGCGTTTGTGTTTATTACTTGTCTTGATATTGTACTAAGTATTAATTTTACTTTTACAATGTAATAAAAAAGCACAGGTATATGAGAAACTTAATTAATGCGACAAAACAATGATGTTTTGATATACAGTTAAAATATATATCCGTAGAAAACAAGACTTTTTGCACAATACTGTTTCCTTTTACATGCATGCATATTTTAATCTACTTTACCTGTAGCAGGTCGGGTTGATTTTGAAGACAGTTTGCTCCTTGGTGAACTCGGCATCGTTGTTGACACTTTTGGTTTATTTTTGTGTCCTGTATTGGTTATTTTACCAGAAGTTAGACGTTTTGTAGACAATACTGGTGAAGGTGAACCCGTTGTACGTTTTGTTGATGTCGAAGTTGAAAGCATCTTCTTTTTAACTTGTGCAGGTGTTTTTGACGATGATGAAACTAAGTGTGTTGTCACAGTGGTGGTTCTTACTGTCGATGTCGTTGTCGGGGATTTAGAACTGGTTGTTGCTGGTGTTGATGTCGTTTTAACAGTGCTTGTCGTTGGTCTTCTGGTTGTGGTTGTCATTTTTGTTGTTGTTAGTGGTTGTGTTGTTCGTAGTTGTTGAAGTTCGCACGGTTGTTGATGTAGGTTGATTTGTTGTAGTGGTAGGTACTGTAGTCAGTTTAGTTGTTGTTGCAGCCGATGCGGTTGGCTTTGTCGTAGTGGGTGGTTTTGCTGTGGTTGATTGTTTTTATTGTAGTTGATGTCTGAGTTGTCGTAGAAGTAGTGGCACTTGTGGTCGTAGTTAACTGAGCTGAAATAATGCAAAAATGATAGTCTTTTAAGCAATTTAACAAAAAATTTGCTAATTGTTCTAGGGAAAAAAAGTCACAAAATGACATTATTGCAACTTTAAAATAGCTCATGCATTTTACTTTAATTTCATAGATAAACAACGACATTCCGTTTCTTTATTGGCATAAAGATTAAACCAACTTAAACAACATTTTTGAACCGTTTTAGCTGAGCAACTGCTTTAAATCTAAAACCTTTCAATGTTGGATCTGAAGAAGATATTCGTTAAATTTAGAATTATTCCAACTTCGTAACACTAACAAAAATTAATTTTGAATTTGCTTTAATACAAACATAATGGTTAATAAAGTTATTCTGTTAAAGATTTGTTGATAAATACTTTGTATATTGACTTACCATATTCACATATAAACTGATATCTATAGAATCTACTGTTGCATAAATAGTCATTCCATTTTCCAAAATCATTGTAATCTATTAGTGCGCAGTCTTCCCATCTTGCACCAGAAAATAAAAATCCATGCTTTCTAGTAGGACCTTGACCTTGTTTCCAGTTTCCATAATGTCCATTTACCGTCTCGCCTAGAAAATGATTTTACATCATATCTGAACAAAGTTTATATACATGTATATTATTAATTTTATCAAAAATCTACCGCGGGAAAAGTTTTGTCTTTTACTAACATAGTGAAGATGTTAAGATTCAACATATATGATACCTATTATTAAAGCCTTAAACAGTTTAATCAACAGAATCGACGTTGTTTTCCTTCATATCAGCATCTTTCTTATTTATTTTCTACAGATTAAATTATAAATTATCATCTCCAATGCACCATTGCTTATTTTGCTGGCTGATATTTTGTGGAACTTTTACGACATCTTGCAGACAGAAAGAAAGTGAAAAAAAAACTGTTTTAAAAATTACTATTTACTCTTTCTTTTAAGGCTCTATATGTTCAAACTTTATTGCAAAAAAATATATTTCTATGACCAAGTTAAAACGCCATAGCTAGCATGACTTAGCTTAGACATACCAGTTACCCATTTCCAGTTTCCTTCAGAAACTTGATCCGTTGCACCTATCCATGTCTTTTGATGTCGGTTTTGACTTCGGAGCTGAGACATAACAAAAACCTCTTTATCGAAGTTTGTTATCGTTACTAGGTCACCATGGTTATGTTGACAATATTTTCTGGCATCTTTCCAAGTTTTAAATAACGGTACAATTTGTAAACATGATGCTTTGTACACTGACAGATATTTCGTACGCTGAAGATTTGGTGGACAGTTGTTTATATCTGCAGTAAATAAAATATAGTGGATGTGTTAAATTTTAAAATAGGTACAAATCAGAAAAGCTGATTTTTTTTAAGTAAAAGTGTTACTCCACAACAGCCAAAGTCATCAAGAACACAATCAAGAACACAACACAAAACAATTAAACCACAGAAACAGCTAATTACAGTTATTACCCAGCGAGATGTAGCATTTGGGATCTCGTATAAGAACATGGTTACGTCATCAAAACCGGGGTCATTCAAACACAACTTTCAAAACGGTGAAATACGCTAAATTAAACATAGAACTTCGTTGAATTTGTCATTTGTGACTTAGTAAGGGATACATAACACCATTTCCCATACATCTGGATTTTAATTAAGGACAATTAATGCAATTTGTCATATTTCACCTTCGATTCACGGGTTTTTCCGTACATCCGTGCGCATGCCCCAAGCAATTAATTATCATCGTTAAACATTGACCAACCGGTCACAGGATTCCGTTTATTTACAGCTAAAAGAAATGGAATTTTAGAAAATGAATCTCACAGATCGTGGTTAGAGGGTATCCATTTTTAAAATATATATATTTTTAGAAAATAAAAAGAATTCAGAAAATTGAAAAACTTAATGCAGCTTTAAAACTTGCTCTTATACATCACAGCAACCATGACCATTCAACAAAAAACGGATAAATAAAAGAACAATAAACATTAAAACAATGAAAAAAGAAAAAGTTAAAATAAATGTATAGAATGGAATGTTTTGAAAATACATGTATGACTTACGAATATATGAATAATGGCAATACCAAAAAAAAAATTATAAAAAAGAAACGTTTTCGAAAATGTTAGATGTACAAGAACCATAACTTATCATTGTTATCAATAAGATTTCTTTTTATCTCGGGGTCTATAGGAAATGTCCATAGATCGTGTTCATCTTGTTGTATACTATAAACTCCAGAATGCAAATAGCACTTTAATGGTTACAACTAGACGCCTCCTGGTAACAACTAGACGATGATTGATTTGTTTATACATTGTTTATGGTCGTTATCATTTTGCAGAAGATTTTAAACATCAATAACGCTTAATTTATACAAAATTAAAAGGAAAATACCCCATTTTTACAGGATTTTTACCATTTTTATCTTATGGAATATTAAATGTTTTTTCTTAATTTTTCCACTTCAAGTACAGTTTAACCATTGAACTCCCCACCCCCACCCCCCGATTTATCTATATATAAATACGACTATTTTGTTATGTATAAAGTATGAATGTGCTAAAAACAGAAAAATGTTTAATTTTGGTATTCTCACCAGCCAAAGTTCCAGCAGTTAGTACCAATGTCAATATGATTAATCTGTTCATTATTCTGTTTCTTCTCTTTTGTCTGTTTGTTATGATATAAATGTATCTAAACCTTCATGAGTTAATTGTAATCTTATCACATAGATAGGTATGATAAATAAGTAACGATACCCGTTCATGGCTTTTATCATCGTGATTATTAGCTGTGTCGCACTTAAAATCAGTTGAAGGAAAGGTTACTGAAAACGAGGGGAGTGTCATGTTTACAAATATATAGTAAAAAAAAATTTGTCACCGGACCATGAACCTTTAATAAATTTAAGAGTCTGACCTTGCGACTTGCTTCAAGTAAACTTGATAAAAAAAAAAGATTAATGAAAATCACGAACTTGAAAACTTCGCTAGAGACAATAACTTTGCTACCCGATGTCACGTGTCAAGAATGTGTTATGCGAAAAACAATCTATGGCTAATTGTCCTAGGTTGTGTAAAAGATATCTGCAAACTGGTCACAGGATATTAGTACCTTATCCCCCCCCCCATACACGCACACACTTATTTATTTATTTATTTATTTATTTATTTATTTATTTATTTAAGTTAAAATTATATTAACTAGGACGTTTAAACTTTGTATTCATTCGTTGTTCAGCTTAATTACGACATAAATATAAACATGATAATCTAATCACCTACAATGTTGTGGCTACACTTGTCACCAATACCAGGCTATACAAAGCACAAGAAAAGTATCTGTGTTGTGTTGTCAATCTTTAAGATAGCAAAAACTGTTTTGATTTAAATATAAATTGAAGTTATTGAGCTACTAATATCGCCCATAGAAAAAAAAAAAAAAAACTAATAATGACTTAAATAGAAGTGTAAAAAAATTTTTATTTCAATTAGTCTGTTTTTATAAGAAACGTTTTTTTTTTTGTGAGCTTCACTCTGATGGACGAGACAAAGCAAAAAAGATAATTTCATTGTATTTAGAAGCGGGTATCTGTTTAACCAGAATATAATCAATTATCCCCATAAAAAGCTACAGTTCTGACAAGATAAGAGTCGATGCTGCAAAGTGCAACCACGTCTTAAACAACCATTAAATATGGTTGCAAAACGAACAATTACTGCTGATTTATTTATTTATTTATTTATTTATTTATTTATTTATTTATTTATTTATTTATTTATTTATTTGTGAGCTAAATAAATTGGACCTAAATAAAATTAAGGCTACAAAAAATGCTGGGTTATAATTTATCTTATTCTACGTTTCCAATGTGATTTCATATTCTGAATTCATTACATCAGTAAAAATAATAAATTTGGATTCAGTTAAAAAATGAAATAAAATCATGTTTAAAATACACGGAGACTTCTTTTTGTACTATCCCTATGTTTATGTTTATGTGTTTTTATGGTTATATTGTTTTATGAAGTTTAGAATAGATAAGCAGACATTCATGACGTCATTATTTAAGCCAAAGCAACATTTCACATTCTATACGTAATTTTGTCAAATCTATAAAGAAAACAAACAAAAAAAAAAAAAAAAAAAAAAAACTAGCGTACCTGCTCCATTTTTTGTTCTTACAGTTACTTTATTTGAAGTTGACATTTTTTCTCTTGTCGATGTTTGCTGCTGGGTGGAATTCTGTTGTATTTGAAGTGTTGTCATTTTGTTCACGATTGGTCCAAATGAAGGCTTATTTCTTCGTTTTGTCGTATTCGGCGTTTTGGCACTTCCTGGTGTAGTTACTTTCCAAATATTAGTTCTAGTCATCGTGTGATGTTTAACACTACTTGTTTGAAAAGCAACAATTTTAGCTGTTCTTAAGGACATTGATGAAGTAGATGGAGTCCTTCTAGGCGTGTTTGTTTTAAGAACAGAGGATTTGGTCGTTTGTAAAGTTGTTATCTTCATCGTATGTTGACCATGGACACTTTGTTTTATAGGATGCTTTGTTGTGGTGATTAATTTTGACATGTTGTTTTGGGGTGTTTGTGGAGACAATACAGATAATTGCTCAATTTGGTCTGTAAATAGAATATTAAGAAGATATATTTTAAATAATCTTTTCACCTACAAAGATTTTTTTGGTAACCAACTTGTTTTAGAATTATTTGGTTGTCCTCTGTCTATTGCAGGAAAATTTCATGCTATACGACGGAGGAACTTCGGTCATCGCAGTTTAAGATTCATAATTTTCAGTTTTAAAAGTGAAATCTAGTTATATTTATATATTATAAACACGAAAGACGAAAAAAGAGAATATGTACAATTTAAACAAGAGGCCCAATGCTCACCTGATAAATGATGTCTTACTTAGATGCTTTAATTTCAAAATGGAAATGACTGTTTGTATTATAAAGACCTTTTACACAACAAATTTATAAAATAACAGAATTCTGTTACAAAAATTAAAAAATAGCCAATAACATCAAAGTTCTCAAAACATGAATATTCTGTGGCAACAATTGATTGTTTGAACTAAAATAGTATTCATGATAATCATCAAAGAATGTCAGATTCACAAAAAATTATATTTCAACTCTTACATGGAATATTATATAGTTTTAAAAAATTGCTAGATTTTATCATGTTGATTATTTTTACAATTTATTGTTATCATCTACCTATAAAAGTTTACAAGAAAATAGTCAAAACAGCAATATCTTTGAAAAAAAAATTGTATTTTAAAGGCAACAACTCTTACATGGATTAATATATAAATACAAAACTTGCTACCGTGTTAGATGCTAAACATTTTGCAATTATTATGAATATTTATCTCTCAAAGTTTTCAAGAAAATGGTCAAAAACAGCAAAATTAGCAAAATAATTTAGTATAGCAGGGGCAACTCTTACGTGGATTACGATATTATCATCAAACTATCTATCTTGTAAGATTTTGTCATGTTGATCATTTTGCAATTATTGTTATAATCCATCTGATAAAAGTTTTCAAGAAAATGATCAAAAACAATGAAATTTAAAAAAAAAACTCAATATTTCAGGGGGAACAACTCTAACATAGATTAACATAAAGACACCAAAATTGCTACATTGTAAGATCTTTTTGTGCTAAACATTTTTATAATTTATTATTATTATTATTATCCATCTTTAAAAGTATTCAAGAAAATGGTCTAAAACAGTAAAATTTGCAAAAAAAAAATCATTATTACAAGGGCAACAACTCTTACATGGATTAAAATTTAGATGCGAAACTTGCTACATTGTTAGATTCTGTTGTGCTTAAAATTTTGCAATTTATTGTTAATAACCATCTGTAATAGTTTTCAAGATTATAGTCAAAATCAGCGAAATTTCTGAAAAAATCAATATTTCAGGGGTAACAACTCTTACATGGATGAATACATAGATACGAAACTTGCAACGTCGTTAGGTTCTGTTGTGCTAAAAATTTTGCAATTTATTGTTAATAACCATCTGTAATAGTTTTCAAGATTATAGTCAAAATCAGCGAAATTTCTGAAAAAATCAATATTTCAGGGGTAACAACTCTTACATGGATGAATACATAGATACGAAACTTGCAACGTCGTTAGGTTCTGTTGTGCTAAAATTTTGCAATTTATTGTTAATAACCATCTGTAATAGTTTTCAAGATTATAGTCAAAAACAGGGAAATATCTGAAAAAAATCAATATTTCAGGGGCAACAACTCTTACATGGATTAACATATAGATACGAAACTTGCTACCTTGCTAGATCTTGTCATGCTGAACATTTTCACAATTTGTTTTTATTATCTACTTATTACAGTTTTTTTTTTAAAAAAAAAATGTCAAAAATAGCAAAATTTGCAAAAAATTACCATTATAACTCCAAAATTAATTTTCAGATTTCTTAAAAATCTAACATATCATTAGATCTTACCATGCTTATCAATTTTAAAACATAATAAGCATAAAATATCTGAAAAAAAACAGCTTATTTACTACTAAAAACTGAAAGGTAAAAAAATAGGTCGTGACCTTGACCTGATTTTAAAGGACATTTCAAGTTGACATCAAAATTGAAGATCCAAAGTCATTATCATTGCAAATAATCGAGATATAACATTTATAAGATAATTTCGAAATTCTAAAAATTTTAACGCAAAAAAGCGTAACCCATTTTTCGACCGAATTTCACGAAATTAACAAACTATAGGCTTAAGACCCTAGGGAAGCAAAATATCACATCAGTTTTTATCATAGTTGGTTTCAGAGAAGAAGATTTTTAAAGATTTTTGCAACCCTAGGTCACAGTGACCTAGTTTTGGTAGCCATGGCAACGCCACGGGCAAATCTGAATTGCACCGACCCATACATGCTTCTGACCCAGTCTCATTGAAATCTGGCTAGTATTTTCGGAGGATGTTTGTTAACGACGCGCACACGTCAAAAATATATATGTTAACGTGTGTTAACGACACACACACACGCCAGCACGCACACATGCAAATACTTTCGCTGCGCTATGTCATGAGCTCACATGACCTTTGTTCAGGTGAGCTTAAATCGAGGGAGCTATATCATCTTTTAGGAGTGTTTACAACTGTTGTCACTTTCAAGTGTATGTTTTGAAAATTATTACTTACTATATTCACATATATAACCAAATCTATGAAATAAAGAATTACACATATAATCATGCCATCTACCGGCATCTGAATAATCTAATAAAGCACAATCTTCCAACATTCCATTCATAAACAAAAATCCAGACTGAGATGGACCTTGTCCAGATTTCCAGTGTCCGTAATGACCATTCATAACTTGACCTGAAATTAAAACAAAAGTCGTATGAAGCCTCAAAATCTACCAAAAACTAGGCATTGCTTACGCTAAATTGCGGATGTATTTGCAGGAAACTTGATGATACAAAAGCACCTGAGTATGTAACGTTGTTGCCTTTTTTTGCAGAAAGTTATAGATACTCCAATATTGAATATACTGAATCGCATTTGCTTTTGCAGAAAAATAACCACACTTCAAAACTGAATATGCAGAAGTGCTGCACCGCAACATTGAATACAAAGAGTTGCTTATTGTATCATTGAATTCGTAAAAATGCTGCACAACAACACCGGGTATGCAAAATTGCTGCACAACAACACCGGGTATGCAAAATTGCTGCACAACAACATCGGGTATGCAAAATTGCTGCACAACAACACCGGATATGCAAAATTGCTGCACAACAACACTGAGTTGCAAAATTGCTGCAAAACAATACTGGGTCGCAAAATTGTTGCAAAACAACATTGAAAACGCAGAATTATGCTGCTTTTTGTTGAACACATGACGATATTACACTTACTACGCACAAAAAATTCAAGATGTTGCTTTAATTCAGACAGTTGATTATTAATTGATTCAAAATTTAAAATATTCTAAAGATACAGTATACCTTTTTTGATAAAATCAAAAATTTAGTTATGTTAAACACATTAACGAAAACTAAACACAACAACCAAAAATAAGTCAAAGCTAAACACATTGATTTCTACTGAACTTTTTAACAAATGCGAGTACCCAAACCCCATTGATTTTTTATTTATTGCTGATGTTCTTTTGCTTTGTTTCAACTCCACTTTACATTAATTAATGTTTAATTATGGTTCTATGTTTCATTTGAATTACTGTGACTTCATCGTTGCAACAAAACTGTAATTTTGTATACCTGACACCCATAACCATTTGCCTTCCTTGTCCCTGTCCGTAGCACCAATCCATACTTTTCGCTGATAAAGCTGTTTAAGTTGTGACATTATGAAACTTTGTTTGTCGGCCGTTGTTATCTGTACAAGATCCCCTTTTCTCCCCAAGCAGTCCTTTCTGGCATCGGTCCATTTATATGGGGATGTGTGTATTTCTAAGCAGGTATTGTTTTTATATGCTACTAAATACTTTGTCCTCTGTAATTGTGGGGGACAGCTGTTGCTATCTTTAATTTAAAAAAAATATAATCACCATTAGTGTTCAGTATAATATTGAATGCATGTTTCTCTTGGAATTGGAGCTATGAAGCTTAAAAGATAAAATCCAGAACAACAAATAATGCTTAAAATTAGAACTAATGTTTATAACTTATACTGAATTCTTGAAAATTTGAATTAAACAATATTAAACAATATTTACAGAGTCATTATTATTATTATAACCATAATTATTATTATTATTATTATCAATATTATACGTGTATTAACAATTACCTCCTTTGACAGTGGTTAGAATTGTCCAAAACACGAGCAGAGAAAAAATTAACAGCATGATTTGTTTCTCTTTTAAACGTTAAAAAACACAATCAACAAAACAAGGTCTGTTCAGATTTATTTATTTATCTTTGATTTTTATCTTTATTAGGGGTATTTAGTAAAGCATTAATAAAAATCTACCTCTGAGATGTCGTGCGATCGAAATTATCTCATATCCTGATAGATAAAATGACCGCTTAAAAATTTTGTAGCTGTGTATCAAAGTCGATAAAGTGACCGCTACGACCTTTATAGCTGTGTATCAGTGTCCTTTTATCTGTTAAGATTAATAAACTGTTGGTCAATACTTCCGCATCTGGTAGAATGCATATTTATATAATATGCTAAGTTTTGGTCTAAGTGTTTGGTAACAATATATATATTATAAATCCTAAAAAATGTTGGCGAGTTTCAAGTCATTTGGAAAAACCTTACTTTCACACTCACCTGGTAAATTGTGGTCCCAACACTCCACATTTTATCGGAAAATAAACAAATTAGAGATTTTTTTAATTTACTACTTTTTATACATAATGCTTTTTATAAGCCCTCCACCAAAACTAAAATGATCGAATATTTAAAAGCCCTCCACCAAAACTAAAATGAACGAATATTTAAAAGCCCTCCACCAAAACTAAAATGAACGAATATTTAAAAGCCCTCCACCAAAACTAAAATGAACAAATATTTATAAGCCCTCCACAAAAACTAAAATGAACAAATATACAAATATTTGTAAGCCGTCCACCAAAACTAAAATGTAACTAATATATCTATCAAACTTTCTTAAGATTTATAACAGAACCCGCCTTTCTTACATAAACACTTCAGGGTTATTGGTTGAAAGCTGTTGATCTGAATTGCTTTTCCCTTCACTGTTTATAACGAGAAAGCCATATATTTTTATAATGATGATTAATGGTACTTGGTAAGGTGATATTTTACAATGTAATTGCCTTTCAAACCAATAGGTTGTCTAAATATTGTGATAGATACTATATAAAATATGACTTAAATAGCATAAATATAAAGAAATAAAACGCGATTGATTTAATTGCAAATGAATTTTTATTTGATAAACAAAATAAAATAGTCTTGCTTGGCAAATCCTTTTGCAAATAACGACAAAAACATAAGAGTGTCCCTTTCGTTTTCCATCCGATCAGGAAAAAAATAATAAAGCATATTAAATAACACTGCCAATTTGTTTTTAAGATGTAGAAATAGGGGATATATAATTCTAAAAATCCATTTCATACATTTGATATGAATTCAAGATAAATCCCCCCTTGCAGTTTGATCAGCTAACTGAAACCAACGAATAAGATTTTGATTAATGAATCTTATTTGTTTTCTTTGGAATTTCTATAATACTGTTTAGCAATATGAACACTGAATGTAAATAACCTTTTTTAAATTAAAAATCTTAATACTCAAAGTTGCAAGAATTTCGTAAAGGTCATGTCAAAAGGCCCAAAGGTCATCGTTTAGCAAAAGTCGGAATCATAGTTCCTTTACTATTTAGGTGTGCTAAATCAAATGATGTTAGATACCAATCTGAGAAGTACCTGCAATATACATTTGTTATAAAAGGATCCTCTGCATTCCAGCTGTAACAAGTAGCAAGATATCTTGTACCATCAAAAGTTATGATGCCCAAGAAGATGAAAAAGTTGCAGCTTTTTAACATTGTCAAGTGCAGAATTTTATATTTTTACCAAACAAAATCCAAAATTTTACACATGAAAAAAATGTAAAAAATTCAGCACATGACAAAAAATATTAAAAATTCTGCTCATGACAAAACAAAATATAAAAATTCTGCACATAAAAAAATGTTAAAATTCTGCAAACGAAAAATAATGTTAAAAATTCTGCAAATGAAAAAAAAAATATTAAAAATTCTGCACATGACAAAACAAAATACAATGTATTAAAAAATCATGCACATAAAAGATGTTAAAAATTTTGCAAACGAAAAAAATGTTAAAAATTCTACAAATGAAAAAAATGTTAAAAATTCTGCACATAAATAAAGAAATATTCAAAATTCTGACAAGACAAAAAATTATAAAAATTCTGCACAAAAAAAATTGTAATAACCACATCCATCAAGAACACCAAGACAACTAAACATTACCGAATGCAATTCAGACTTCTAAATAGAAATATTCCGGCTATACGCCTAAATGTATCATATAATAATCTATACCGCCCCCCTCCTCCAACTCTCACGTGTTTGTCAGCTCCATTAACCCAGTTTATGATTTAAGAGTTTGATAAGTGCCAATATTTTATTTTGCCTTATTTATTTTCTCAATTTGATAGCAAATAAAATCGGACATATGTTAAAACCATTTCAGTCACACCATTGCTTAAAGTTGACATCAAAATGTTCAAGTTTTTAGGAATTTTGTTGATGGTGATACCAGCCATCTATGGACATGGTACTATGGTTGATCCCTTACAGAGATCGTCACTTTGGCGGGAATATGGAACACAAGACTTTCAGCCAAACTACAATGATAATGAGTTATTCTGTGGGGGTGTAGATGTAAGTATAAATATATTGATAGAAATCGTGGGTTAAGGTCTTGCCACTGTTCTGTTTAAAAAGTAATCATTAAAAAACACCTCAGTTTTACAGTGGTCTCGCTATTGGTTTGGTGAACTTTCATCTGTAATTCTCTCATTTTCATCACTAATATCTCTAGAGTATCTACTAGTACCGGTCATCATTTTGTAGGCAACTTTGGAATGCTAATTTTTTATATTATCTATAAACGTCGTGAAACACTGCAAATTCATTTTTAAGAAATATACTTCATTACGTACTGTAAAGAGTAAATAATAAGTCGTAGTAACTAAAGTCAATAAAGTTTGTTTGCCTATAGCACACATTTTAATTGTATTTATTTATTTATTATTCATTTAATTTTTTTTATATTTATTTAATTATTTATATCAGACGCAGTGGAAAGTAAACAATGGTTTATGTGGTATCTGTGGCGATGCGTTCAACGCTGAAATCAAGGACAACGAAGCTGGTGGGAAGTATGCTACCGGGTTTATTGCAAAGAAATATAATCAAGGTCAGCAGATAGAGGTCAAGGTCAATCTGACTGCTGCTCATGCCGGATATTTTGAATTCAGAATATGCTCGCATAATGACATCTACAAGTCTGTTTCACAAGAATGTCTAGATCAGAACCTCCTGAAATTAGCAGGAACACAGGATACGCAGTATGAACCTGGATTCCTAAATGGGCAGCACAAACTTCAACTGCAACTTCCTAAAGATCTAACATGCGATCAGTGTGTGTTACAGTGGCACTATCGTGCAGGTAAATGTGCATTTAAGGTATTCCAACAAAAGTTCCAAATATTTGATAACATGAAATCTAAGGCAAAAAAGAAAAATTTTGACATGTGACAAAAACCTGTTTATCTGGTGCATCGAAATAAATTGCATTTAATTACGGTTTTAATTTTGATTTTTTAGATGATTCGACTAAATTATCTGTAATTCTAGCCCACAAAGACATGGTTAAAAATAGTGCCAAATTCTGCAGTAATGTTTTAATGAGACGTAGAAGTTTTTTATATAAATGATTTTATATTGGTTACATCTATGTTTTATATTCAATGTCATTTTATGTGTTTATGTGTATTTTATAGTCTCTTATAATTATTTTAAGAGTGTCATGTGTACACTTTTTAGATAATATGTATTTATTTTACTTGTATGTATATATGATGAGACTTTAATAAACTATATTGTATTTGTATTGTATCAAAGTAACTTTCTGTTTTGGTCTAAAAACCGTGTTTATCGTGTTTCGGCTGGGGAGGCTTTCATAAGTCGACTTAGGACAGCTTGCTTAGTCTTTCATAATCCAACTTAGACCATTCTTGTGATGTGGCGTTATGTGGAACATCTGCTCTGAGCATCTGACAACTAAAATCAATTTTATTTAAGCTCAATTGCAAAACACAAGACTACCGTACATTTAAAAGCTTTTTTGCCAAATACAACTAATTTTTTGTAAAACATAAATAGAAGGAGTAAAATAATCACGTTATTCTACCCTCGTGATATATCATTTAACAAGCATATAGCGAGAGTAAATCTCAAAGAAAGTTCTGGTTTTTTTTTTTTTTTTTTTGGTATCGTGTTTTGTGGGACGTATGCTTTAAGTTACTGAACTCCTTTAAAATAATTATTAGTTGCTTATGTTAGTTCTAGTTATAGCAGTGTCATGTGCAGAATTTTGAATTTTTACAAAAAAAAAAATATTCAAAATGTGGTGAATTTAAGCCGATTGTTTTTGAAAAGTAATCACAAAACTGATTGTATTATATGCTTAATAATAATAATAATAATAATAATAATAATAATAATAATAATAATAATAAAATAAAAGAAAACAAAGATGATTTATAATACATTTAAAAAAAAGAAAAAAAGAAGAAAAAGAAAAGAAAAATCGTTGTATTGGTGTATAATATATTAATTTAAATTTTATTTATATTTTATCAGGGAACACATGGGCATGTGACAAAGATGGAAACTGTTGTACTGGATGTGGTCCACAGGAAACTTTTAGAAATTGTGCTGATGTCAGTATTCATTAAAGTTAATGTACAAAAAAGTAGAAAATACAAATATATATAGACAGATGAAAGCGTTCATTTTCAATACAATATTATTTATCTGTATAATGTTTTAATTGAAGGACCGATTCGCGTTAACCATC
The DNA here is from genome assembly GCA_029721355.1 of Tegillarca granosa. Taxonomy (NCBI): domain Eukaryota; kingdom Metazoa; phylum Mollusca; class Bivalvia; order Arcoida; family Arcidae; genus Tegillarca; species Tegillarca granosa. The sequence goes on along the minus strand of CM056597.1, from coordinate 44,680,756 downwards.
ACGACCTTTCGGATTTAGCATTCAAAGTAAGTTACCTTCGAAATTTAAATAGTTACAGTTATTTTTCAACTGATTCCTGTCCTGTTTTGCTATTATAAAACAAGGTATTCAAATATTATTTCTTAAAAGCTTGACAATTACCACATAACATTTGCATAAACGTAAATGTATAATGTGAGATCACTTTGACGCATGCAGGGCAGAAGGAAAGATAATTTATTAATTCTTATATCACCATAGAAAAAAAAATAAATTAAGAAATGGTCTCAACTGCTTTTATTCAATAACAGCATTCAAGTTAAATAGAGATATTTATTTGTAACTCTCTTGTTTCTGTATATGTATATGTGGATATGAATAAAAGATTGCTGTCAAGTTTTTAGATTAGACTTTTTAATTGTATCTCTGACCATACTACGAAAACCACCGAGTCACGCAAAAAACTGCGTAACTACATGCTTGAAATACGAAATTCGGTAATTCTTTACTATATCACTTTCTATTTGTTTAAACTAATGCATTTAAAAAAATTATATGATAAAAAATAAAACACTTTCCTCAAAGATAAGTCGCAGAGGTAATTTCAGAGCAAAACGCCTTTTCACATTTATAGTATCCGAAAAATTTTTAAAATGGTGACAAAAAGGTTGCAAAAGAAAATAGAATCGCGGGCTAGCTTCACACCAGTAAGAAATACACACATACCAGTGGGCCAATATCATATGGTTTTCTTTTTATTGAAACTGAAATTAACGGTAAAAGTGACGCATGTCGCATTAGCATTACATTAACTTTATAGTCTAATGGTTTAGATTTTTTTTTAACAAAATCCCTTCACAAATTCTACATATTTATATGTATTTCTTAATTAAGAATTGACTTTGTGTTTGGTAACGTATATGGCAAGTTCAAATTGCAAAATCCGCATGTATTTGCGCAAGATTCACTTGCGTTTATACCCTCATAAACATGGCGAAACAAGAAGTCAGTTCTTATATTTACAATTCCCGGCATATTCAGAAAAACAAAAAATTAAACAAGTGTAAGACCACGTAGCAACAATTATTGAATCTACATATATTGTATTTTTACAGACGCGTGTGCATATGCTTGTTCGGGTAGTTTAACGTTCAAAGACAATTGGAAAAATTAAGCCCTGTTCATCGGCGAGGTTTTGGTTGCATGTGTAACACTACACATACTATAATACATACATACTAATAATACTATAATTTACGTGCGTATGTTATAGTATATTTGCTTTGCGTTCACGCAAAAAAATAGTATCGTATGCAAATCTTTTATTTAATTATTCAAATGAGATATTAAAAACAAATGGATAGAGAAGCAAGACTCAGAAGGCATATGCCCTTACTTTCTAGGCACAGGCTTGATATTCTATGTCTTAACGAGACAAAATTCTTTTAGAAGGCCCAAATCAGAAGTATAGTTGAAGGATATTGTCAAAAAACTTTTAATGATGATCAGTGGCTTGAAATTTTTTTCGTATGCGGATAGAGACATTTATTTATGAAACTAGTTGTGACCAGGGCTAAACCCAGATAACAAATGTGTTTAGATCCTTTGATAGTTGACAATAATGTTTTCACGGTTGTAAATATGGCATGGTTCGGTAGAGTACATGATGCCAGAGTATTTTCAGTCAGAAAAATACCATAAAGAAATACGATGTTTCCTCAATGGTACAAGGAGATCAATCTACCAGACACTGAAATTCAACATGTCTATCGTCCTTTTTGAGGACCTAGCGTATCCACTTAAGAGCTGGATCCTTAAGCCATACACAATCGGAGTCAGTTTAACAAAAAAAAAAACATCGATATTTTAACTACCGTCTTAGTGGGGCTCGGATGACTACTGATATGCCTTTGGAAGATTAAAGGGTAGATGGAGATGTTTACAGAAACATCTTGATGTAAATGTAGAGTTTGCTATCGCTGCGATTGCTGCTTGTGCTGTCCTGCATAATATTTGTGAGGTACGTGGAAATGATTACATGGAAGAAAAGAATACAAACCAGAAAGTTGTACAAGGCTGAGGAGGAACAAGAACAGGAAGGGCCAGAGAGAAATAGAGTTGTTATTCGTAATAATCTGGCATTATACTTTTCAAGCAATGACTAAATTTCAGAAATTTGATTGTGGCCATTTATATTGTTTCTTGGTGCATGGGTATAAAAATATCAATGTAAAGCTTTTTATTTTTATTTATTTTTTATCTATTTTATTATTAATATCTAATTTAGTTCTTTATTTAATTTGGTGTCAGTTTACTAACATGTGTAAATTTACTGTGCGTTTATGTGCAGCATTTGCATACATGAACAAATACTTAGGTAACTATTTATAAACATTTTAGCAAACCGAGACGTATGAACATTATAAGATAAGATGAGAAAATTAATTTAAATTTGACACACATAAAAACAAAATGATATAAGCTCTATCCGATCTTTTTGTCGAATATGAAAACATATCATACAACAAAACAAATAAAAATATATCAGCATGTACATCTAAAACGAATATTTAAACAATATATCACGATGACAATTCATAAAAGTAGAAAACAAAAAAGGTTTGTAGCATGCAGCAAAATTAAGATAAATTAAGTATTGCAACAATAGAAACATTGGCATTTGGTAAAAGTATTCCGAAGCATGAAGCAATTTTAAATTCATGCATTACAAGCACAGGATTGCTGTGAACTTAAAAATTGAGAACGAATCCACTATCAAAACCTGTAAATTCAGCATCAGAACTTATTTTTAGGTCATTCTTAATGCATTCAATTTTTGGTCCCGTGTCACTGTCTCTATGCCGTATCAAAAATTCAAATTACATGTATAGTATGTTGTGATCAGAGTTTACCATAACTTTGAGTTCGGTTTTCTGTGACAACACTTTTATCTGTTATTATAAGTTTAAATTTTTGACTGTTGCTAAGTACCGTACAAATAAAACATTCATTTTTAAATGTTTAATTAAACTTTGTTTACATATAGACGTATTTTAAATGACATCCAAATACATCAGTTTAAAGCTGCATTAAGTTTTTCAATTTTCTGAATTTATTTTGATTTTCTAAGAATATATTTTTTTAAAAATAGATATCTTCTAACCACGATCCGTGAGATTCATTGTCTAAAATGTCATTTCTTTTAGCTGTAAATAAACGGAATCCTCTGACCGGTTGGTCAGTGTTTTACGATGGTAATTATGCGCTTGGAGCATGCGCACGGATGTACGGAAAAACCCTAGAATCAAAGGCGAAACATGACAGATTGCATTAATTGTTCTTCATTAATACCCAGATGTATTTGAAATGGTGTTATGTATCCCTTACTAAGTCACAAATGACAAATTCAACGAAGTTCTGTGTTTAATTTATCGTATTTCGCCGTTTTGAAAGTTGTGTTTAAATGACCCGGGTTTTGATGACGTAACCATGTTCTAATGTTAGATCCCAAATGCTGCATCTCGCTGGGTAAATACTGTAATTTCTGTATTTATTGGAGCTTTTATCGTTGAACCAAATGTAACATTGTTCATTAGGAACATCGTTAATTAGATTAGCACCGTTTTAATTTTTTCTTTGGAAAACTTAATGCAGCTTTAACTTATATTGGCAACATATCACCATAAAACATTTAAAATAAATAATACATGCTTACACAATAAACATTAAGTGAGTATGCGATATTATTTTAAAAATGATGATGATGATGATGATGGTTGTGTTTGGTGATGGTGGTGGTGGTGCGGAAATGTAAGTCCACTTTTATTGCATTCATCTCTTCGTAGCTCATTCTTTCGAAATATGATATACAAAAAATTACCAAGAAGTCACAGAAAGAGCATTAAATGGACTGACAAAATACAGCTGATCATGATTGTCGGGTGCCACAAGGAAGGTCGTGGCGCAAATAAAGTTCTGCAAAAACGACGGAAGGTAATGTTTGGAAAATATACATCTTTGCAACACGAAAGTCCATTCCGTAACTTGCCAATAATATATGTTTGTATTTTATATCCATCATAGCCTGAGCAGACATTACACTCCGTATTGCCCTACTGCGGCATTACTGAGCTGAATGTCTAGGGTTTAAGCTCATAACGTATTTGGCTTACTGACCCTATCGTCTACTAAAAACGTCACATTTCTCTGAGATGGGGTTGATGACTATAAAAAAATGTTTGTTAATTCTCATTGAAATGGGACTTTGATGATATATATCATATTTATCAATAATCTTATGGGGTAATTATATCGTAAGTTTAGGGTTAAAACTTCTTATTTTCTTTTGGCTGGACTAATTATGCTGAATATAAAATGTAAATGTCAAGTCTCGGTGGTTTTAGGAATTATTAAGAAAAATGTATTTGCCGTCTTATCAGTGTTTCAGTACTTTGATTATATTTATGAAACGGATTCGAGGTTTTGTTCCATTGCTCTTCCACGGCAGATTTTAGTATTGACCAACACCCAGAAATCAACAAAATGGATGTAAAAATGGGAGATCACGGACTTGCTCGAGTTTTATCAAAACAGGGGTTTGATCCTGGGAACTGTAAGTTTGCTTGATTGCTGATTTATCTTCTAGTTTCTTGTAAGATGGAGCTCGTTTTGCAAAACGATAATTATCGATAATCAAACTGCAACATGAGGCGTAAACGACTGGACGTCAGACCGGAGTTTCGAATCGCGATGGGGGACGACTGTTGTGATATTATACAAGTCACTTAATATACATTTTACACTTCTGTTCGCTGACAGTATAATGGGTTGTGGTTTTGAAACTTCTGTATATGCTTTCTTGGTGAGCTAGTACCAGCATATGAAAGTACTTCCTACTGTTTCTGCCAGTGTTTGTGACAGTAAATTATGCAAAACTTTCATAGAAAATCCAATAAACTTGAACTAAGTTTGGTGTTTTTTTTTTTTTTGGTTTTTTTTTTTTGCTTGCTTGCTTGAGTCTAGTCATATCTGAAAATCACTTTGCATATGATATGTGGAATGATGGATCAATAAATTATGAATTTACAAGAAATTATTTTTTACAAGTGCATATAGTTATTCAAATTTATATTTTATCAATCCATCTGCACCAGAAAAGTTTCGGCCCTTAAAAAAAACTCGTTAATAAAAAATTTTTTTACAAAAAATAATACCTCAACTATGAATGGACCAATAAATTGTCCAGAAATTGTCAGTCTAAATTCCATGCAAGAAATTTACAATTTTAATAATAATAATAATAATAATAACAACATGTGATAATTGCCGAAATTCATAATTTAATAATTCAAGGTATATATTGCAGTTGAGGCATTATATCAGTTCCTCATGGGCCTCATTAATAAATCTTTTCTTCTTATTTCAGGTATCCCCTTAGACGTTAAGGTCTTGCTGCATTTTCTTTTAAATGTCGTGTACAGAGAATATGTGTTACAGATGGAAAAGCTGTATAAATTGCATTAATTAAAGCTTGTTCTTTGTCAGTTCTAAAAGTTAGTTTATAAACGGGAAAATGAAAACCTATTTTTGTTCTGATATCGGATAAAAAATACTATATGTATTATATTGACCGTCCCAGTGAAGAAAGACTGGACCTAACATGATCGGCGAAGTTGAAGTTCCTTTTCTTTTTAAAAGTTTATGTTGATACACTATACACGTTACAAAAAGGGACATAAATGTTCTGTCAATTCCAATTATTGACCCATTTGAAACCCAACAAATCATGTCGTTAAATTGATCATCTAAGTAATATATAAGTTGCAGCAGCCATGATTGCCCATGGGACCTGCGTCGTCATAGTTTTTTGCCGCATGCCAGCAACTGAAATTAATATTGCCACCAGTGAAGTGTAACGAAAAATTTTTTGCCTTCATTCAGATATGCGCGTTTATTTCTAGTCAGTTCTATACAAGTACGTACGCGTATTCTGAAGCAAGGCTTTCATTTCAAACAAGTGTTATAGAGATCGGAGTTAAATACAGTTCCCGTTGCCAGTAGAATATATCGGTAGTTTACCGGGAACATTAAAAGCACATGGTTTTAATATTTCTTCCGCAACAGAATCTAAAACTAAATTGCTATTTTTTTTAAAATTCGCATCTTGAAGTCATGGTGCTATTGTCTTCTTTCCTCATCAAAATGTTTTACATTTTAATCCCACATTCAAGATGGTTATCTTTAACTGCTTTGACAAGCTTTGTAGGGAGAAGTCATAATTGAAAGTATTGTCTGAATTCAGACATCAACTGTGGCAAAAATAATCTAGTTTTATTTCTTGTAATTTTTTAAATTGGACCTTGCTTATCCCCTCGCATTTAATATAACCACTTATCACATTTCTCGCATGCGATGGTGTTGATACCACATTTCTTATTACAAGCCCCACATAAAAAAGTTGCCAATTTTGCAGTTTACTGCAGTTTCAAATTTATTCCACATATTTATTAGTAAAAGTGTTCACTTTGGTGTATTTGCTTGCATGGAAGTTAGACTGACAATTTCTGGACAATTTATTGGTCCATTCATAGTTGAGGTATTATTTTTTTGTAAAATATTTTTTTATAAACAAGTTTTTTTTATAAATAAGGGACAGAGATAACTTTATCCTTGATAAAGACGGGTTCTTGATCATTACTGGAGCGTGTCTAATTAATTAATTTAAGATGTCTGATGACAAGACACACGCCGTTAATCCGATAATTTACCAGGTGCTCATAATTAATATATATATTACTCGTATTATCTTTGGTAAACAATTTGAGGAAAAAAGGTTAATAATAATTTTAAATATGTACGTTTTAAGAGAAATTAAAGAGAAAAATTATCATTTTAAAGATATAAGAAAACAAGGTTTAATTATTTTTAATTACAGAATATGAATTTTGGTATTAAACTGTGACTATGTCTTTTGTTCTGGACATTTTTCTTTCGACCTAATCTTCGTTTCGATATCAGTTTTATCAAAATCCACAGTTTGTGCAATATTATGTAAGCAATTAGACAAATTCATTTTTCCCAACAGTCTTGCAATATTTTCTTAATTAAAACGAAAATAACGATATCTTCTTTATTATGTTGAAAAGTCGTCTTACATGTTAAATTGTCAAGTGCATTTAGCTATTTCTATAACATCTATATAGCGGTATCTTCTTAATAATTTGGAAAGTCATCTTATATGTTAAATTATCAAATACATTTAGCTATTTCTTAAACTTTATATTTTAAGTGATTCATTCTTATATCATATTAATAAATGCCTTAGAGTAATCAACGCGAATTATCTCCCTTCAATCGCCGTAGCCTGTCGATCGGTAAAAATCAATGATCAATTTCTTCGTTATTTTTGCATAGATCAATATAAATTTTTTACATGATAAACTAGAGTATAATCTCTAATAAATATGTGAATTTTACGTCTCTACATTGTCCCAAAACTTCCTGGGCGCGAAAAACTTCCTTGGGCTTTAGCCTGGGCTTAATTTACTCCCTGGGCTTATAATCGAGGTACCGCTGTACGTCATATGCACAAAAAAATCCACCATTTGCCTTGTTTTTCAACATGTAAAATACCCATAGTAGGAACTTTTTACTGTGTGCAAAAATGTTCCATTGTAATTGTGGGTGCATGTTGAACATTTTGCATAATCCACTATCACAAACACAGTGACAAACAGTGGTGTGCATTAGTGATATACTTCCACAAAATCCATATGTATTGCCTCAATAACAGAATTTTGTTTTACCATACACAGACTAGATTAAACCCCATGAAATGAATGAAGGTGTTTTGTTTGATTTTTCTCTATACTGTAATTAATTATTGACCATAGATCTACCCACTTGCCTGTTTTGGTATAAGGTATGAACTGCTTATACGAACGATTCATCATGAATTCAGTTTGAAAAATGTCTTACAATCAGTATGTTCCTGTTAAATGCATTTAAACACAAGTTTGTAATATTTTCAAGGTAATTTTTTCCTTAAACCTGTTTACACACCAAGTCAATTTGCCCTTAGATTCAAGTTAGAATTTCATTTTATTGAGTTTGAAAAACAAAACATGTAAGAAATGACAAATTAACATATAACAATTCAACCCGATACTAACATATGGATTTTAATTGTGTTCATATTTTTTGCTTTTTTATTTTCAGTTGTTAGTAAGTTAGCTCAAGGCGAAGAAGAGGAATTACTTGATATGAAACAGAAAGTTCAAATATTAGCAGATGAAACAGCTCATTCACTCAAGAAGAATGTTTACAAGAATTATTCACAATTTATTGAAACTGCTAAAGAAATATCAAGTATCCTTTTTTTGGTTATATTTTGTCCTTTTACTTTCTATACCATAAAGTTGTTGTCTGACCACTCTGATGAAAAGAAATGAAGCTCTCTTTTTTTTAAGGAAGCAGTGGGGATGAAACCGGGAAGGGAGAAGATGTAGCAGGCAAAACAGGACTGAAACCTTGGACCTTCCAAATACAAGAAGGATGCTCTACCTGGTCATCTATCAAGTCTGATCCATCATAGTTAACTCTGTACACATAATTTATACAGCACAAAGTTTGAATGGTTTTTGAAAGCATATATAATATAATTTCCTAGCCAGTAGCCTGATTACATCACTGCTTATTATGGTTTTGTGTTGAGACATTAAATGGTCAGAGTTTTCAAGAGCTACATGTAGATGTTTCATTATCTTATGATGGATACCAATCCATTGTAAAATTAACCCCAGCAAGCATTTCTGCTAATACTCATTCATTTTGAAGCTGATGATAAGTATTGTAATCTTTTGTAAAATCTTAGGCCACTTGGACAGAATCACCCTTCTCTTATCATGCAAGTGTGGGTTTTGAATTTTTTTTAAAAGATAAAATTGTACTTTTAAGGCATATAGTTGTGCATGATTTTGAGATGACTTGAACCTTAAGCCAGTAATTAAAAGTGTAAATCTTTTACATGTTTTTCCTTATCCATTGTTCAGTCTTGGAAGGTGAGATGTACCAACTAAGTCATATGTTAACAGATCAGAAGAGTCTAATGACTTCCATGATGGAGATGTCACTTGTCAGTGATAAAGGTGAGTGTATTAGATAAAACAGTTATAATTTATTTTAGCATTGAATCTGATTTTCATTCGTGTCATTAAGAAATAACCTGAATGGATGCTGTGCATGCTCTGTAATTTGCAAAATGTTCATTCAAGTTATTTCTCAATGACCCGAATGAAAGTCAGATTCATTGCTTATAATTAAATCTAAAAAACAACTTAAACAAATGAGAGAATAACTAAATGCAATTTTTGCTTTTAATAACTTTAAAATGAAGTAAAATGACATGCATTGAAAGTAGTCCGTTTTAGATTAAGTCACAAACATTTTTGCATGTGAGTTCGAGCCATTGAGAAATGACCTGAACCTAATTTCACTTTTCAACCTAAAAATAATTAATAATTTGTCAAATGATATCAACTTGATACATTTCTGTGTACCGGTAAATGTTATATGAGTTAATTGTCTTTCATATTGCAAAGATCTTAGTGGAAGAAAGTTTGATAATTGTCTTGTTGAAGATTGCTTTTGTTTTTTCTTAGAAATTTCTCATTGTTTCCCATTATACTGTAGTTTTCTTCATCATTCACAAACTTATAACACCAATTATGTGAAACAAATTTGACTATTGATAAAACACCATCTAACCAAGAAACTCTAAATGTAAGCAGGGGCCTCATTAGCAGAGTGGTCTAAAGTATGCACTTACAAATCAGCAGAGGCAGATCCTAGTGTGAGAAAGTTTGTCAGTTTGCTTGTCGAAGGTGTGTGGTTTTTCTTGGCACACTGGTGTTAACCACCACCCCAGAACTGACTGCCTCAAAATAAGTGGAAGAATCTTGACTGGGGCGTAAAACACCATTACTCCACTCCACTCTAAACGTAAGCTTGTTATAATCTAAATCAGTTTAACATACAAAAATACTATTTTTTACCTATGATTGAATTATTTCAGCCATTGTTGAAGAACCAAAGGAAGAAAAAGAACAGGAGAATCCAGAAGAAGAAACTAGGAAAAATCTTGCATTTTTACTGGAGAAAGTTGAAGGCTGTTCTGTATGTTAGAAATAGATTAATAAGTATAATTGTTTACTGACATTTTTCAGCAAAATCAAAACAAAACAAAAATGGCTGAGGTTTGAAAATAAATTTGGGAAATATGTGTTAATGTACTTTTTTGTTTTTTTAATAGAAAATGTGTAAACTATTCTGTCATAAACTTTTAAAAATAGTTTCAAAAAACTGGTGTAATCTCTTAGTAATGTTAAACTACCAAACTTAACAGATACATCTATATGTTTTGTTTTTGTATAAATATGATAAATTATACACTTTTATAATACTGACCAAGGTCAAACATTAAATGGATGCTTTATTATTTTGTTGGTTTGTATAATAAACACACACACACATACACACCAATATAGAAAAAAGATATTTCGTAATCACCAAAATAAAACCACTATAAAATAATTATTGAAGTGTTTTATGTGTTGTAGAGTGTTACAGAAGTTGCAGGCAGACAGTTGATACATAACGGGGATCTAGTAGAATTAGATGCCGAGTCTTTTACACAGATACAAAGAGTGCATGCTTTCCTTCTTAATGACAGTTTAATGATAGCAACATGGCTGCCTAACAGGTAAGTTAGAAGATTAAATATTAATTAATGTTGAACAGGTAACACTGTTTGTGGGAACAGGTTCAAGATTTATTTTTTAAAAAAATTATTTTATATATCCAGTTTGTTTATTTACAGAAATCTAAATTTTGACACACAAAAAATTGTCAGTGTTAAGATTTTTCAGCTTAGTATTTTTGTGTTGAAGGTTATTTCTGTAGTGGCCAGAGATGGCGTTTTTGAACAAACACAGACCTCTCATTGGCAGAAATCTTGTTGTTAGTAAGTATCATGTTTATTTTTATCTCAACAGAAGAGGACCAGTAAGATACAGGTTTCAAGGATTGTATGAGTTAGATAGTTTAGCAGTTGTAAACGTTCGAGATGCAGGCCCTGTGAAGAATGCGTTTAAGATATTAATGTTTCCAGATTCTAAAATGTACCAAGCAGACAGTACAAAAGCTAAGGTAACTAAAAACACTACAATAGATATTAAACACTGGTGTCACTTGTAGTCTGATGGTCATAGTCATTTCTAAGAAAAAAACTGACCCCTTGTTAAGAAAGTCTGGTCACTGTCTTACATTGACGCTTTCAACCACTCAGCCACTGAATCCTTTCAAATGTTGAGTGTTTAGTACAATAAGAGATTCTTTTCTTCCAGAGCATTTTCACCTCAAATGATTTCTCATACATGTAATTCAGCTATAGTGTAAAATACTCTCTAAATCAATCTCAGATTCTATAAGGATATTAAAGTTTCCAAAGTTTACCAGTAATGAGCTGCACAAAGTTTCCCAGTAATGAACTGCATTTTCCATTATTCTAAGGGATGCACCTACTCTAACAAATTAAAACTTATATTAACCAGGGGGAAAACTATTTTGGTGCAGGGTTATAAATTTATTAAATGACAAAAACATTTCTCTTATATACTTTGCTACAGTTGTATTGTAAATATACACAAATCTGCTATAGATTGGAGTGGATATCATCTTGTCATTATATGTTATTCCTATGTACTGTCTTTTGTGATTTACTTAGTATTTTATAGGCATTTATCTTATTTTCATATCTGGTTTTTTATTGGGTCATGTTTTTGGTTGTTTTAGCTGTTTTCAACAACATGCATGTATTTCTGTATTGCAGAGGCAGTGGTTAGATATTTTAGAAGAGTCAAAGAAAACAAAAGCAAATCATGATAAACAGAAGAAAGAAGCTGCAGCTAAACTGTTAGCAGAACAACAAGCAGCAGTGATAGCAGTCACACCCACAGAGGAATCAAATCGTAAGTTATATACATGTAGTAATAGATATGAGGGGCAGTAACTCTATCTAAACAAGCAAAGATGATTGATGATAGCAATCACACCAACAGAGGAATCAAATTGCATGTTATAAATTAGAACAGTAACTCTATCAATATCTACATAAACAGCAGTAATAGCAGTCACACTCAAAGAGGAATAATATCAGAAGTTAAACAGTAATATAGATATAAAGGGCAGTAACTCTATGTAAACAAGCAGTAGCTATAGTAGTCACTCTCATAGAGAAATCAAATCTTAAGTTAAACAGTATATAAAGAGCAGTAACTCTATCTAAACATGCAACAGCTATAGCAGTCACATCCACAGAGGAACATTCAGTATCTTATAAAATAGAACAGATTAAAAGAGCAGTAACTCTGTCTAAATAAAAGCAGTGATAGCAGTCACAAAAATTGCAATAAGGCAGGTTTAAAGACCAGAGAAAGAAACATCAGCAATAGCAATCACAACACAAATTTTAAGCCATAGAATTCTTGTACATATGCATGTCTTAGGAGCAATAACTCAACATGTACATGTAAAATAATAATGGAAACAGGGGCTTTATACAGATTTTTTGGAAATTCAAAGTCCTTATTTTTTTAAAACAGCATCGCAATCATTTTAAATAAAATGTTCTCCCATAGAATCCCTAGAATAAAGTAATTTAATTATATTTGTAATAACTAGGTTATCTTAATTTTCTGTACAAGTTTATAATTTTTTTACTACCTGTTCAGCTTTTGCAGAAGAAGATACAAGTGAACAGTTCAGTGTTATAGAAACAGATTTTCTTAATGCTGATTGGCTACAGGAATTACCAGAAGATCTAGATATGTTTATTGCACAAAGAAATTTCGAGGGAGCAGTGGATTTAGTAGAAAGAGGTAAATACCTCCAAAATAATTATGTTTTAAGATAAAATTTCTTTATGCAAACCATGTTTAAAAGCATACTTTGTCACCAACAATTATTTTATCAAGATGTTTCATTTATACTAATCTGTTCATCTTTGTCAAAGTCAAATGCAGGATTCTTGAAAAGGATTTTATCATTCAAAGAACTGAGTTTCTTTCAGCAATTTAAAATAAGGTTCTTAGGAAAGGGGTTCCTTTGATCCATCAGCTAGAAATTGTCCCTTTACTTCAGAATTTAGTTTTGTGATTGCTAAGTCAAAATGGTGGATCCAAGATTTCAGTCTCAACAAAGGGAAATTACATTTTGTGATTGACTAAATTTCGAATATTTTTACACTTCACAAAAAAAAAAAAAATAATAATAATAATCATAATAAAATAGATAGAAAAATAAATAAATTCAAAGGTCATTGTGCTAGTGGCTGATAAAATCTTGTTTTCTTCTTTGGTATTCATCATATTCTTCATATTAATTGATGGCCATTCCTAGACTTGAAATTATTTGCAGTATTTTAAATGAAATATTAAAAAAATTTATTCGTGGTAAACTATTTTCAGTAAAAAGTTCTAAATTTTAATAAGATGAAAAAAGATCTTGGAATATTGTTTTAGTTCCTGATCCAGTTAAATGTTGTAAATTATCAATTCTGCTGACTAAACATCCATGTTCATCTGACAGTGCTTTTTTCATGTTATAGTGTGTAAAGTTTTTCATTTCAATCTTTGTTATATTTACAGTTAATGAATTTTTGAAAGATTGTCCAAAAGTTCCTGCTGTAAAAGAATTCAGGTAATTTTCAAAACTTAATCTGTGTGGTTATCAAAATAAGAATCTTCCTGAATTTCAAGGAATTTCAACTGTATATTTTACATGATTATGCTGTTTTTTTTATTATTTATAATATAATGTGAGAAAGATAGATATCCGGAAACAATTTGAATAAGTTAAAATTTTAAAGAGAAAATTAGAGAAAAGTTTGATTGGTTTATTGATTGAAATGGTGTTTCTTTCTGCAGTCAAAATTATTCATGTACATGTATATTGGGGAGGGGAAAGTGAACAATTTTAGAATGTATAGAAAACCAGACCCCAGTTTCACAATCATTCACTCAACTCGAATTCGGGAATATTTCAATGTCAATTTCTAAGACATTACACAATTAAAATTGAATAACTAGTGTAATATTTTAATTGTTTAGTGTAGGTTTGTTCAACAAAACAAAAGATTGTCTCATAAAACTAAAATTTATAAAAATATTGATAAGGGAGAATTGGGAATATTTTGAGTTGAGTGTAAACTCAGCTGAGTGAATGATTGTGAAACTGGGGCCAGGAGATTACCACTTTGTAAACTTGTTACATTGGGATCTACCTGAGTAGGATATACATGTATAAGAAAGAAGGAAAAAACACTGAGAAAAATGTTTATTTTTGACAATTTTAGGGTAAGAATTGATCATAGAGTTAAACAGTTAACTGAAGGCTTGATGGGAGAGTTACAAGTATCACCAGAGAGGTCACTTAGAGGAGGGCCAAGAGCTGCAAGAAGGGCTGTTACACAGTTAATAAGACTGGGAAAATCAGCCCAGGTAATAAAACTATACTTTAAAATTATCACTGCTTAGAAAGGTTGTAACATAGTAAATAAGTTTTAAAAAATCAGCTCAGGTCAGAATACTTATAAAATATCTACTTACTTAGTTTTACCGCCTCCACACCTCCATATTTCTCTTTCATGTAAAATGTGATTATGTGATGAAACCCCATAATTCAAAAAATTGCAAAATCAATTTCATAGATGTTTCTATTTTTGACTTCCCCTCAATTTATTGACAAATGCCTCTATAATGCCAAACTCAAAAAAAAAAAAAAAAAAAAAAAAGTGAAAAATCAAAGTTTTAAGGTTATAAACATTTCATTAGTCAAGTATACAATCAGCTAAGTCTAATACAGTTATTGTAAAATCACAAACATTTGTAAGGGATTAAATGTCAATATTTTTGTGGGTGAGTGAAAAACACAAAATTTAATGTCAATGATAATTCAAATTACCAAAGCCACCAATGGGATTTGTTTTTCGAAATTGAATTCCTTGAAATCTTTTCTCAAAAAAAAAAAAAAAACTTAATTGCAAAACCATGAAATTTTAACCCAACAAAAAATGATTCTACAGTTTAGGTAGTATCCTGGTAGTTTATTTTTATCCTCTTTATTTATAATTCTATTTTTCAAGACTAAATTTTACATATCTCTTTCTTTTCTTATTTCAGGCATGTGACTTGTTTCTTAAAAATCGTAGTGCTATAATAAAGTATAACATTCGTCAATTGAAGTTTGAGGGAGCTACAACAGTATATATCAGAAGACTTTGTGGTGTCTTCTTTCCTAGTCTATCTGAAACTGGGAAAGAATTTGTCAAGGCTTTCCAAGAGCATTTTGGCTGCATGTCAGGTATATATAATGATTAACTGTCTTTGTACAAAATGTTAAACCTGTATGTCAGTATTTAGTTTGCATCGCTGGATTTCACATTCTAAAACCTGAATGTCAATATTTAGTTTGCATTGCTGGATTTCACATTCTAAACCTATGATATGCATAAATGTCAGCATGAATGAGGGTTTTCTATCAAACATGTCATATCTTGTCATCTTATCATACAGGAATGTGTTAAAAGGTCCATTACATTGCCTATCACCACCTAGGTTCAAATTCCCCTTTGGTCAGATTTTAGTGTGATTTTTGTCAATTTGCTTGCCGAAAGTTGGTGATATTCTCCAGACAATCTAATTTCTTTTTACATGGAAGACTGACCACTTTAGAATCTTGACTGGTGCATAAAACATCATTTATCTGTCCATCCATCAACTTTCTTTCTTTTTAAATTTTTTTTTAAGCCTTTGGTTATACCAGCTTAGAATTGAGCATGGATATTCTACTTAAGCAGAGGACATTCAAGAATTAAAGGAGTGAGAAGAGTTTTGTTTTTTTTTTGTGTTCTCTCTTTGTTTAAGCCTTATTAAAGCAAATCCTCTCTCTAGTGACTAGAGTTGGCATATTGTTCCCAAACAACCAAGTTGTCTTCAGTATACATGTGTCATGAGACCATGAGTTTTAGTCCAATCTAAAAAGCCATTAAAGTCATCTAGAAAATGATCCATGCACAGCTGTAAGTGTTGACAGGTTATGAATAAAATCCTTCTATGATGCAAGTTTATGACACTTCATATGATGGAAGTCTAGGTGTCAGCAAACTTTTCAATCTTCTCCTAATTTTGATGCTTTATTTTCTTTTGTTAATTGATTAAATCATAAGTCATTGAAATAACCAGCAATTTTTCCCTCTATAATTTTAGCATTTGTGGTTTGGGCTCAACAAGAGTTACTGGCCTTTGTGAAGACATTCCATAGACAAGTGTTTGGTGGGAAATCTACTTTAAGTGTTATAGTTGAGTGTGTACAGATAGCCAGACAGAACTGTAATGAGGTATATTGTTAATAGCAAGATAATTTTACAATATTCACAATCTTGTTTCTTATCTGAATTATGTAACCTAACTATCTCTATAACATCATGGATATAATCACACTTGTGGCAGATGCCATTTTTGTCAGGACTTTTTTTTTGAGTTCTATAATGAATTATTGATTCACTCTCCTTCATTGACAAGTCTTTTGGTTTACATTATTTAGAGTAAGATTTGCAATACATGTATAAAAACTATAAGAAGTCCACCAGATTGCCTATGTCTCTGTTTACATAAGCTAAATGTCTAGATTATAATTACAAGAAATGCCATTTTACTTTACTGCTCACCTGTATAAAGTGCCAAGAGGTATTGTCTTAATTGCCGTTCTCTGGCATCCAAGTTAGCATTCTTTATTAACATTTTTGGGGCATTTCTACAGGAGACCTACATGTATATGGCAGTATTTGCTGCCATCTTGTTTGCTTTGTTTGCAGAAAAAGTAAAGCACTTCATGTTTAAGTTTTAAATCAACTAGATGTGTAGAGAAAATTTGTTATTTTTCTGACATCTTTTGATTGTTGGTATTAGTAATGCTTTATATTTCAGTTATGTGTTATTGGATTAGATCTATCTCATGCCTTTGATAGTATGATAGTAACAGACTTAGAACGGATCATACTAGAACATAAAGATCAGTGTATAGAAGGAATAAAATACAGAGCTGCGGTAAGTTAAATTTACTCAGTCTCCAAGTAAAGTTGTTTCAAAATCGCACTGATTTACAACATATAAACATTTTTGTGAAATTTATTTTAAAGCAATAAACAATTATGTTGTGGAAAGATTTCATATTGTATTTATTTGTTCCAAAAGTACAAACTTCATAATAACCAATAGGAATTAATTTGTAAACTTTCTTTTTATTTAGTAAGGATGACACACAATGTACTTATATACCAATAATCATGTACCTTTTAAAGGGGAACTTATATTGATAATTGAAATCCAATTATAAAATATCTTCTTTTTTTTCATATGTTCCCTGTAATGATTTTTAAAATCCCCTCAGTCTTAATCAAAAGACTGCTTGTATTAAAAAGAATTTTAAAAAAAAAATTCTGTAAGCTCTGCTAATTGGTTAGGTTTCAGTATTTTGGACTTATTAATCTACAATGTTTACATGTATCTGCATCATAGGGTGCATGTGTACTAACTCAGGACAAAGCAGGTCAGAAACACTCATATGAAATTTTCTGGTTTTGTGTTTTATGCAGGATGATCAATGGAGACCTATGAATCACTTAAATGATAAAGATTGTAAGAAGTTTATAGAAGAGATGAGCTTAGCTGGATTAGACTTACAGTCTTTTGTTTATGGTTTGTTAATTTATTATTACATCTTTCAAACATCAAGCAAACTTAAGACATAGAAATTTATAAATCTTAAGGCCGTTGAACCCTGTGAATATTTTAACATCATACCATTTTGTTAATTTTTATACAACAATGTACGGTTAAGCCAAATTTATTGCTCATTTAGATGGCACTACAGTTCGGAACTACATCCTTGTTTTACCAGTTTTCATTACTATTGAAATAAATTATAATGTACTTTTTGTATTTTTTCAGATAATGGTTTCATCTCTTTATCTATGAATATTATACAATTATAGCATGGTGATGAGGTCGATATGTGTTTTATCGATTTTCTTCAGTCGATAAAACACATATCGACCTCATCACCATGCTACAATTGCTTTATTATTAAATCCGACCATAAATGTGTTGTTTCACCTTCAAAAATAAAGATCAAACATTCTAATATCAACAATAACATGTACGCTTGGACGCCATTTGAAAACAATGAATACAATGCGGAGCGGAAAATGATCACGGAAGAACCCGGCCATGTGCTCCAAGTCAATATGATGTATTTGCACGCTACTGTGCAATATGATATTTATCGCAAACCATGTGATGCAATCTAAGCCAATGGGAATGTTTAAATAATATGATTTAATAATAATAGTAAATTATAATGTACATTTGTATTTTTATAGATCATTGTTTCATCTCTTTAACTATAGATTTCACCATAGTAAATTATAATGTACTTTTTATATTTTTACAGATAATTGTTTCATCTCTCTAACTATGAACACAGTACAGTTTTCTAAAGCCTGTTTATGTTTTACCAAGGATTTACTTACTGTACATACACAGGAAATGAACACACTAATTACAGACAGCATAGCACAGTTGTTTACCGCACATGTTAATTTTATCAAGAATTCTCTTCTCTCTCCATCATTAACTGAACAGGTAAGTTTTGTCTCGTCTTCTCTCTCCATCATTAACTGAACAGGTAAGTTTTGTCTCGTCTTCTCTCTCCATCATTAACTGAACAGGTAAGTTTTGTCTCGTCTTCTCTCTCCATCATTAACTGAACAGGTAAGTTTTGTCTTGTACTACAGAAAATTTTAGACAAGGTACAGGTGAAAAAATGGATATACAATTTACATGTAACTTGATGAAATACAAACTTAATGTCATTCCATATGCTTAAACTTTTTATCAATGAGACTTTAAAAAAAAATTGTTAAAATATACACTTTTCAGCTCTGGTTTCCAGTAATTCAGTTTAATATACTGATACTATGTATGACATATCAAGTTGCTAGGCATCTTGGTTAAAATGTTTAGAAAGTGAATGAGAGTCAAGGTCAGTCAGTTTTGCAAACTTAAAAGGGCATGGACCTAAGAACATCCCTGCAAGGTTTTATTACCAAAGGTTTACTGGTTTTGGAAGAAAATGCTTAAACGAAAAGTTTATGGACGATTGATAACAGATGGAAAACATTAAAGAGTTTGCTTAGCTTACATTGAGCATTGGCTCAGGTGAGCTAAAACTTGAGAACAGTATTTGTAGGGAAAACAGGCATATGAACATAAGTGCAAGGAACCCCAAAAAAGAATCTATTAAAAAGGAATATAATTTAATGAATTTGCTTGTTTTTCTCTAAAATAATAAGGACTTTCTTTATTTAAAAAAAAAGACAAACAAAAACAAAAAGAAACAAAAACCAAACAAACAAACAAAAAACAAAAAAGGAAACCATGTTAATGCTGAAAACAGAATAGAATTTGTTGTTATTTATTGAGAGAAGTCTTTATATCAATGTAGGCTTATATATTTTGTTCATGATTTTTATCTTCTATTTCAGCATAAATTTATCTTGAAGAATGCACAGTATATACTGGAGACTGTGATGGGCATTATAGAATCATACTATAAAGAGAAAAAGATCGTGTTTCCTAAAGAACTGCAGAAAATTAATGGTGAATATAGGAAAATGAAATCTAGAGCAACATCTAGTAGCTAATGATTATAAATGTGTTGAATTATAAACATTCCTGAAGATTACTGATTGTTGTCACATACAGAGAAACCTGTGTATATAGAACACCTAGCCAGATTAATCTTTATAGACAGGTGGACAATTTATTATCAAGAAGGTAGCCCTACATTAGAATCATAGTGTGAGAAAATTTAGTACTCTATTGGTGTCAAACTGTAAATTGGGAACTTTTTGGGATAGTTTTATTTACGCGACAATTCAAGAGTGAAGCTAGACGTGAAAATAAAACTATCACTAATATAAAAAGTCTGTATTATTTGTGCTAGTGGTCAGATTACGCAAATTAAAAGTACGTGAATAGATGTCCATGTTGTCTTTCACGAATATTAAGTGACATGAAAATTTCCCAATTTACCGCAGTATGATCAGAAAGCTTCCATATGACAAGAATTTGTGCTTAAAACACAACAAGAATATAGAGAAAATATTGCTTTAACATTAAAAAAAAAAAAGTGCTAATTCTTATTTTAACTGGGATTGATTAATTATTGCAGGTCACAAATTGTACAAAAACTTCGGGAAATAAAAATTACAGTTTTTGACTGACCAATATTTTTAATTCCCTGTTGAATAAGAATTAAAATTGATATCATGTCTTACATTTACAAGTGTATGACGAATAAGGATTTTAAAAAAAAATAGATTTCAAGTCCATGCTTATTTTAGTTCCACATAGGCCTATATCTGATAAATTTTGAAAAAAAAGAACTGCTAATTCAGGTGAGAAAATAGTCATTGTGGTCACAGTGCAGTGTCTTGGAGTCAGTATTTGTGTCGCCTGACTAGGCGACATATAGTTATTACTCTCGTCGGCGGCGGCGTCAGCGTCTGCGTCTGCGGCGTCCGGATTTCCTTGTCCAGAGCATAACATTGGTGTTGTACATTCAAATGACTCCAAACTTGGTGTGCATGTTTCTGGCAATGACTCGAAGTGCAGTGCACAAGAACCGCAACTCTATCTTTTTCCGTTTTTGAATTATTTCCCTTTGATTGATTTTTATAGAGCATTTCTTGTCCGGAGCATAACTTTGGTGTAGTATGTTCAAATGACTCCAAACTTGGTGTACATGTTTCTGGCATTGACTCGAAGTGCAGTGCACAAGAACCACAACTCTATCTTGTTCTGTTTTTGAATTATTTCCCTTTGATTGATTTTTAAAGAGCATTTCTTCTCGGGAGCATAACTTTGGTGTAGTATGTTCAAATGACTCCAAACTTGGTGTACATGTTTCTGGCAATGACTCGAAGTGCAGTGCACAAGAACCACAACTCTATCTTGTTCCGTTTTTGAATTCAGGCGACACATCTGTTTCAAAGAAACATATCTAGTATTTGTTAGTGATCATATATTTGAAAACAGTGCTTTATCTATTGAAAAATAATTTTGTTAAAACTAAACACTGATTTTTGGGCATTTCTTGTAAGAAGAGAGGGGCATTATACTAAAGATCCTTCAGCAGTATTGAAGACAGATGACTGTAGGCAGGTAAATGTGATAAAGAATGTATGTACAGAGGTTTTACTTTTTGCATCATGAACATTTTCAATATGTAACTTTATTAGAATACTGTAGATCACTTTGAAAATTTCCCATCATCATGTTGCCATGGCGATTGAGCCTTTATTTCTTTATACATGTATGTTAATTTGTGATTGACAAATTTGATTTTATAAACTACTGACGTTTTATAAATATTCAAGATTAATGTCAGAAACTCATACCTTATCGCCCACACTTTTTTTTATATCAGTACAAATGTATTGTGTTTCTTGTGACCTGTTTGATGACCTTACCCATGGTATATACAAATGTGAAGCAAGAATTCACTTTCAGTATATAGTCTTTGCATATATTTCTAGAATTGGAAAGTTACACCCTATTTCATTGCTCTGTAGATAAATATTTTGGGGTTTTTCTGTTCTCCTTAGTGCAGATGTCAGTATATTTGTGGTAGACATTCTGTTTTTAGATATTTTGTAATTATGGAAGTATTTGTGAGAGATTTGAATTTGCAATTTAATCTATTTTTGATGTAATGCATAGTTAATTTTCACATGAAATAAAAGTGATCTAAAGTATTAAAACCGAACAGAAAAGCTCCATTCTTTTATCATGCAAGAGGCAATTTGAAATCTAAATAGAATACATTTCTTTGATGAAGCTTTGTCATATCACTGTAGATACAATGGTCACATTACAGTGGCTATTGAAAAGTGAAAAGATGTTTGTTTTGTATCAATGAAGTGACATGTTATGTGCAATATTTTATTTATAGTTTATATCATAAATATTTTGTTTTTTTATTGTTTATGTAATATTTGTTTATAAATTCATAAAATGATTATATATAAAAAAAACAATGTTCCGTCTTATTCATTCATAAAAATAATATTATATAAATATAATAATGCTGTCCAACTGACCCCAGTTAAGGGGTTCTGTTTTTAGCCTATACTGATTGATGTCGGTATAATTTGATTCAATGATGTCTTGTAATTATGTACCAATGTGGTAGCCATGTCATCAAACTAGTGCAAAGTAGATCTAAAACATTATCCCAGGCTTATATATAACTTGATTTGTGCTTAAACATATAGATTATAAGGATGAGTTGGTAATGGCAGTCTGGTTAGCTCCATTAAATTCTAAAATGGCTTGAAGTTATGTACTGTAGTGACTTCTTATGTATCAAATTTAATAAATGGACAGCTCCAATCAATCAAGAGTTGATGATACTCAACAAGCGTTCAGATTAAGTGTATAAATATGGATTATCTTCAAGTTTTCATTTTCAGAACTTTTACTAAATGAAACAGAACTTTTTGCAATTTAAACGCATCATGATACATGTATAATATAACATGTACTTCATTTTATAACTGACATGTTAAGTCTATAAATGAAGTGATGCGGTGGTTTGGCTTCAATACTACTATAACCACACCACTGGAACAGTGCCTGACCAAAGTCAGTAATCTTATACTTTTTGGTCTAAATGTGTGTTTGTCTTGTCAGAAAGAAAACCAATGGCAATATATCCCTGTTTTATAATCAAATATAGTAAAGTGACCAAATCCTTCATAATAAAAAAGGCAACAGAAAATAAAAATTATACATTTTATTTAAACTTTTTTGATAATTTAACATAGATAATCAGTATTTTAGTCATCAATTACAAAACTGATGCAACTAAAACAAACAATTTTCATTGTTATTAACTTTAAATAAACACAACAAATATCACAATCAGACATCTTTATAGAAATTAAAACATGTACATGAAATAAGTTAAATAATGTTAAATGAAATAAACACCGAGTTTTTACATAGCAACAAACAGGTTGCCATGATAACAACATGTATCAACTGCAAACAAATATAAAGAGCTTGTACCCCTGACAAAAGAAAACAAAGTGATAAAATTTGACCTACAACAACTAATTGATTTTCTTCGTCCTGTAGTAATATTGTATATATTCATGATATTATTAAGAAGCATGAAAGTACTTGTGAAATAGAAATTTTTAAAATTTTTTGTATTTGGTCTGTCTCTTGATTAAATATATACTGTAAAATCACAAATATTCGTGGGGGATTAAATTTCGTTATTTTCGTGGGTTACTGAAAACCACAAAATAAATGTCATTGAAAATTTTTAATTTCCATTGCCCTCAATGGAATTTATTTTCACAAAATTGAATTCCACAAAGATTTCTACCAACAGAATTTTTTAAAAATGCAAAACCACGAAATTTTAACCCAACGAATATTAATGATTCTACAGTAATTCCATGTAGATACTGTTACTAATAATGTTCCAATGTAAACAAATATTTACATAGATTTAAATATATGTAAATATAAATAATGGAAATAAATTAATAACAAACTTATGCTCTTCTTTTTCAATAATTAATATACTTTATAATTTAAAAAACTTCGATACCATTTTGGAATTTATAAAAAGAATTTCATTCCATCCTACTCTATCAATTCTTCATCCAATCTCACCCCACCTTGCTCCTCTATTTTACCCCCACTTTTTATATCCCTGCTTTACATTTATTTTACAAAAGAATTTTTTCCCTAAAAATGGCAAGTAAAAGGCTAATAAATAAATAAATAATAAATAAAACAAATAAGCTGATTTTTTTAAGTAAAGAGCTCATCAGTCATTTCCCTGATATTTCAATGATCTCCTATTACAACTAGTACAGGTAAAAGGTACAAGATATTACAGGTACATGGGTTTGTCAAGGATGGGCCCTTAGTTTTTATACATGAATAAGAAAACTTAAAGAATTTGGTATGTTAACAGTGTGGTCAAATACCTTAAGTGACTGCTTTAAGGAGGATTTACTGTAACTGACTTAAAAATTAAAAAACTTAAAAATATTTTTAAAACAGATTTTATTGTGTAAAATGTCTAATTAACAGTTTCTACCAACAAACAGTTATGTGATGGAGGAAAGACTTTTATTTGGCTTTGCGACAAAGACATATTCTTAAAATCTTTACACTGTGTATGAGAAAGTGACTATGCCAACAGAAACATCCACACTGGTATCAAAGACAGACAAAAACTACTAAGAATTATGTCTTGTTCTGACAGTAATTCATTCAATTTTTAATGTTTTTACATAGTAATGCCTTGCATTATAGAAAAATATAACTAACAAAAAAGTTAAATATTTACCATCATAATACTAAAGTAGACACTGCATACACATTTATTTCTCAAATTCTTAATGCTTAGCATTCAATCAAACAAATGTTTAATCAATTAAAAACTGACAAATGATGAATTTTGGCTTTTTTTCTAACTTTTCTTTTATATTTTATGAAGGCTTTGAGTTTTACAAAACAGAATAAAGAAGTAATAAATTGGCAATGAAAAAAATGATGATTAGATGAATTTTAATACTTAAATGCATGAAAGACAACATCACATTCATGATAAACAATATTACATCAGATTCTCAGAAACAATCTCTCATTTTAACAGTTTATTCATTTAATTCGTGTTTCTCAACTTTAAAAAGAATGGTTTAACACTTAAAGATTTCAAATTCTGTGTGGTTACAAACTTCAACACAGTTTATAAAGAACTGCTCAATTTCATCACTGATTGTATGACAAAACATGTCAATTTCAATGTTGTTGTTTACATGAACTTCTAAAAATGTATGATATCTCAATTAATGTCTTATATCACATGACAATGTCTATGTGAATGTTCTTGATCACGTGACTTAATGTATATGCAAATGATAATTATCACATGACTATCAGATGACCTTTAATGCTGGTGATCTAATGTAATGATGGTAACATTAAATATATAATTTGCTGTAATCACTGCATGTGTGCTTCTGTTATAATCAGCTTTTGATTAACATGGAAACCTGCATTCAAACACAACTAGTTTATGTTTATCAGGGCAACCCAAGTATTCAAACATTCAGGTTATGGGTAACCTGTATGCCCACAAATTTGATCCATCTATGTGCTAGGGATCATTTCAAACAATATGTTTCATCATAATGTTAGGAAGGGCATTTCTTCTTCGTCTCCACGTACCCAAGTCTAATGTTTGTTGTTTCACATTTTGTAGCCAAAGTTTTGTATCGATATTATCTTCTCCCTGTGAAAAATATAGAAAAGAGTTTTCAGAACAATTTAATATTAAATCATGAAAAAAATTGTGTTTGACTGGCTAAAAGTTGATTTATTTAAAATAAGTGCTTTAAAATTTCAATGGACATCAATATCAACTTCACAATTTTAAGCATGTTCTAATTAATTAGTTGAAGGAAACAGTGAATGTATACAGTGAAAGGACATAGTGGAAGGACATAGTTGAAGGACACTCTGGAAAGATATAGTGGAGGCACAGTGGAAGGATATAGTAAAGACACAGAAAAGGACACAGTGGAAGTACATTGTGGAAAGATACAGTGGAAGGATATAGAAAAAAGACACAATGGAGAGACACAGTAAAAAGACACAGTGGAAAGACACAGTAAAAGGTCACAGTGGAAGTACATAGTAGAAAGATACAGTGGAAGGACACAGTAAAAGTACATAGTGGAAAGATACAGTGGAAGTACATAGTGGAAAGACACAGTGGAAGGACACAGTGAAAGGACATAGTGGAAGGATACAGTGGAAGGACACAGTGAAAGGACATAGTGGAAAGATACAGTGAAAGGACATAGTGGAAAGATACAGTGGAAGGACACAGTGAAAGTACATAGTGGAAAGACACAGTGGAAGTATATAGTGGAAAGTTACAGTGGAAGGACACAGTGAAAGTACATAGTGGAAAGATACAGTGGAAGGACACAGTAAATGGACATGATGGAAGGATACAGTGGAAGGACTCATTGGAAGTACATAGTGGAAAGACACAGTGGAAGTACATAGTGGAAAGACACAGTGGAAGTACAGCGTGGAAAGATACAGTGGAAGGACATAGTGGAAGGACACAGGGGAAGAACAGATTATCCTAAACAGATTGTTTTATAAAAATTCTATAAACCAACCTTAAAAAGTAGTGGTTCCTTGTTCAACTCCATCAACTCAAATGTTTCTACTGTATCAGGATCAATATTGACAACACATCTGTTTAACATAAATGGTTCCTAAAGTAAATAACAAATAACAAACAATTATCACTACATAAATTACTTTAAAGAAGTAGAAAACAAAACAGAAGTTAGCTTCTTATTACCATATATACACACATATATATATATATATATATATATATATATATATATATATATATATATATATATATATATATATAATTATATATATCACATCGACCCTGACCGCTTTTATTACATGTGAGATTATGGTTTAATTGTCACACCAACACTGACCTTAATGAGAATTTAAATACTTAACAGTAAGTTTAGAGAATTATGGTATCATTAGCAAAAACAACAAAAGTGTGGGCTTAATAGTTAATAATGCAACTGACAGTGTGTGTGTGTGTGTGTGTGTGTGTGTGTGTGTGTGTGTGTGTGTGTTAAGGACATGTTGTTATGAGAAGAATTTAAGCAAAAAAACCCATTTTTTGGTATAAGTTATTTACATAATGTATTTTTAACTTACTCTATAAGGCTGATATCTGCCATTTTTCTCTTTGATCAATACAACAGCTGCTTGAATAACCTCTGATTTCTTTGGAAACAAGAGACGGTCATCACTTTGTTGACAAACCTCATCCTGGAATAATGCAAACATAATTAAAAATTTATCACTTCTACATGACCTTGAATCAGTTTAAAATATAGAATATATGTCTTACTTTAAACTCTGTGTTAATAGAGTATTAAAGTTTGATATGGAATTTTTGTCTCTGTTGTTCACATCTTGCATATGAAAGTTTAACATCAGAGTTCCCATTCAACTGAGTCAAGATGGTGAAAACTTGATAAGCTGTTGATCATTGAGTTCAACATCAGAGAGATCTCAAACTGAGTCCAGATGGTAAAAACTTAATAAGCTGTGGATCATTGAGTTCAACATCAGAGAGATCTCAAACTGAGTCCAGATGGTGAAAACTTGATAAGCTGTTGATCATTGAGTTCAACATCAGATCAGAGAGATTTCAAACTGAGTCCAGATGGTAATATTTGATAAGCTGTGGATCATTGAGTTCAACATCAGAGAGTTCTCAAACTGAGTCCAGAGGGTAAAAACTTGATAAACTGTTGATCATTGAGTTCAACGTCAGAGAGATCTCAAACTGAGTCCAGATGGTGAAAACTTGATAAGCTGTGGATCACTGAGTTCAACATCAGAGAGTTCTCAAACTGAGTCCAGATGGTGAAAACTTGATAAGCTGTGGATCATTGAGTTCAACGTCAGAGAGTTCTCAAACTGAGTCCAGATGGTAAAAACTTGATAAGCCGAGTATGTATTTATACTCAGTTGAAAGCCACAAATTTATTTATTATCAAAAAAATAAATAAATAAATAAATAAATAAAAAACTTCAATTGCCATGGTGTTATATTTTCTGTATGTGAAAATGGTACTGAATTTTTTGTATGTAAAAAAGGCAGTAAAGTTTCTATAGTGTGAAACTGTCTTACATTTTTTATATTTGAAAATGGGGGTTAAATTTTCTGGATGTAAAAATGGTGTTACGTTTTTATATGTGAAAATGGGGTTAAATTTTCTATATGTGAAAATAAAGTAATCTACAGTAATCATTTGGTAACACAAATACATTTATAATATTAATAAAAGTACTAATGAGTCAATAGTAATAGAGCATTGATTCTGTTACACATAACTGTCTATTTTTACAACATTTAACTGATCAACTGAAGAAATTATCAAGCATTATACAGGTAAACAATTGGGGACTAAAATTTTAAACTCTTTCTGTTCATTAATTGATTGATTTGATGAATTTTACATTCCAGTCACGAATATTTTACTTATGTTGAGAAATCATCAGCTATAGGTGAAATGTCAGAATTTTTTTACCTTTGAAGTGCACTAAGAGTGATGTGCAGGGAGGGTTTTTAAATGTGCCATGCCTGCCTTGACACAGGGCATCAGTTTTAAGGTCTCATCTGACAGACCATATAACTCTCATTTCTAAATGCTGAGTGCTTGGTGAAAGTACAGTCACTACCAATTTTTATGTCTTGGCCAGACCCAGCCAGGATTCAAACCAAGACCTTTCTCATACGAAGCAAGCACTCTACTAACAGATACCGTAGCAGTCTTTTTTTCTGTTTATGTTAGAAAGATTAAATTGTTTTAAAATAATAATAATAATAATAAAAAAAAAAGATTTAGTTACCTGTCCTAATGTCAGCAGTACTCCATGTACTTGGGTAAATTTAAGACTTTTGACTTTTCTTGAAGCCCAGTTTTGTTCTGATTGTGATGCCACTAACAATCTGCTTGTTATAATATCACAAACTTCTTTTTTGTTCCATCCAAGAGCATCTATTGCTGTCTAAAATCAAAATCATATGTAACAAAAATGATTGAACTTCAATCTTAAATCCTTTGGTATATTAGAAAATAGATTATTCAGTTAGTTTCCACTAGAATAATAATAACAACAGCCAAAGTATGAGACCATTTTTAATCAATAATCTTAATACACAATGCCAATTCTGAATCCTATGCACTCTTTTATACCAATCCATCTAAATATCTCATAAAAATTAAAGGGCTTTTTTGAATACAGAACTTGGCATTGAATAAAATACAGAATTGCTCTACTATCAGGGAATGATAAGTTTACTGACTGGTATAAAATCAGTTCAATTATAAATACCAATAGGAGTTCTTAGATTCTGTACTAAAATTTAGAATAAATACTTTAATACACATCATACCATACAGTAGGAAGTTCATTTTAAAGGAAAAAACCTGAAGTTCTGACACAATCGATTTACAGTAATAACTCACCTTATTGACTTCAAGCTTCTCAGTGACTGTGATCTTATAATTTTCAGCATTTTTTCTTTTAATTTTCAGAGTACCTCCTTGTTTAGTTTTCTGTAATTAACAAACACACACACACACACACACACATATATATATATATAACGGTAATTACTTCACATGTAAACTGAAAATTACATTGTTTTTTATGTGATAGTATTTCAACAGCATTTCAATATCAAAAACTACAAAATAAATTTTATTCAGCAGAAAATGACTTTTATACCATTATACATTTAGTATGTTTCAAATAATTTCCAAAACTTGTTTCAAATAAAACAATGGAAAATCAAAGAATGTTGTTAGACTAACAGTACATTTCCTTGCACATCACATACAACAGATCTATAACTTTTATCTATAAAAAAAACTTTCAAATTGGACCCTAATGCTCACATTTACTTCAATGCTTACATCATCAGCAGTATGACATTTAGACATATATACATCCACAGTTTATGCCAGTTGAGGTAAAATGTCAAAATTAAGCTACTTATCACAGACTCCTTGTCAATCAAGATAAAATTTCTTTTTACAGAATGGAGCCTTCTTAGTTTGTATGGTTCCTTTGTTTTGCATTATATATATTTAGGTAAAATTTCATAGTTTTATAAAATTCATAAAAAAATAAATTTACACTTACAGCATTTATGTGCCCTAAAATATCTTCTATTTTAGATTTAGCTTCAACAATAGTGTCTTTATCCATGTGACCATCTGGTGTCAATTTATGTATCCTATCCAGAAGTAAAGGATACCTAAAATATAAAGAGATAAGAACCTGGGTCTTATGCTGGTTAAAACACACTTTTGACATACCACATGCATCAGAAAAGTAAAACCAGTACAGATCTAACCATGAGCAAATACCCTCCCCCCCCCCCCTGTTGGAGGTAATAATATCATCTTAATTTTACATAATTTTACAAAGGTAACTCTCTTTTAGACTTTAATTAAATTCTTAGCAACACACGGTCAAGAGTATCCCATTCATATTTAGGTGTGGTTAGTTTAAATTATGGTGGAGAAAGTCAAAAACAAAAGAAGATTACTAGTTATGCTAAGAAATCTGCTTCGGAATCAAAAAACAATTTCAACCAAAGCAGTGAGAAAAATTCTAATTGGTGAGTGTTCCTTTAAGACTATTTGTTTTTTGAGGCTCAATAATCATTACACGACCTCCGCAGAAGATTTCTAATTAAAGAAAAAACAATCAATTAAATTACCTTGTTATTCGTTGAACTGGAACCATCAGAAATGACTTTAAATGCATTCTCCTAAGCAATGAATTTTCATCTTGAGAAACCTTCAGAAATATTCGCAGTATTTCTTTTTCTTTTTCAAGTTGTTCTAAAAGAATAGATGCATGGCCCTGAAAATAAAAAAATACATCAGATATTATAACAAGAGTTACCTTCACTTGAATATTCTACAGAAAAAGATTATAAGGCATCTTTTATTTTTTATTTTTATTTATTTATTTATTTTTTTTTTTTTGGGGGGGGGGGGGGTGGGTGGGGTGGGGAGGGGGGGTTTGTCTTTGTTTTGTTTTTTTCATTTACAAAATGTAGGAGATTCATATACACATACTGTGGCTACTTTGTGGTTGGGTGCAACTGACCTTCAATTTAATTTGACTAATTAATCTACAGGAACATCTTGTATATTACTCCTATGTTTTTGAAAATCATGTTCACTTTTAGGATCTATCCGGAGTGAGATTTGCATCTAGATAATCGGAAACACTGTGTTAAGCCAGTTCTTAAGATTTTTCTGCCAAAGATGTAATCTGGCCACCATGACAATTGACTTAATTTTACCAAAAAAACAAAAATTATTTTTGCAATTTCAAACAAAACCATCACTAAATTATGTTATAACATAATTTCAATGAATATTTTCTTGGTTCAAGAATGACTTCATAGTGAAGTTTAACTGTATACAGGTAAATTATGTTATATTTACTTTCAAACATACATTTGTGTATGTTTATTGAAAAATCAATGATTCTCCTAGCTATTGTGTGTGGATCATAAGGTTTAAAATAACTTCAAATGACGTCATTAAAATTAATAATTCTTTTTTTATTATATAGTGTATTCAAACAGATGCAAGAACCAAGGAGTTAATAATGGGGTTTTTTTTTGTTTTTTTTTTTTTTTGTTGTTGTTGTTGTTGATGTTTATTCATAACCATTTTGTTGTTGTTAATTTGAGTCTATTTAATGTATGCCACATAAAACATTCACCATCAGTTTTTTACATTGTGTGTCTTTGTATGTCTGTGTTGACACGTGGCAGGTTGTCAATTGATCAGAAAACGTGATAAAGATATCTATGGTGATACTGTAACAGACCAAATATACCTTTAAGCTAAGATCAGCTTGGGAAAAAAAATCTTTAACAAATTCAAGAATTAAATACCCTTGGTTGTTCATACAGAATTCTATTTAAATAATAATTAGTAAGTCAATCCTTTTTATCATGCAAATGAACACTCAGCTCAAAATCAATACAGGAATATCTAAATGAAAAATATTACCAAATCTTAAATATTAAAAATAACAAGTCTTAGCAGTAAGTCTAAGGTGATTATGGCAAAATGCAGGCTGACACGTGTAGCATTCAACCATGTCGACGTTTATTTTTTCATCATTAGTATGGACATGTACAAAGATCCAGCAGTGCAATCAAGTGTGCACGTGATTTACAAGTTGCTGGAAAGCGAGGTGTTGGCCATCCAGAGATTGTAGAGAGTGGCAGCTCTCAAATTACTACCTCCATGATCATAGGAAGGTGTAAAATCTGCCATGCATGCAGCTAGCCAGTCTGGAAGGAAGCCTATTAGTGTAGACAATGCTTCTAAACCTGCATGTTAATCAAAAGAAACCAATGATGATGATAACTAGACGAACAAAGCAAAAGAATGTCAACCAATATAAATACAGTAAATAATTAACATAGGACAACAACTGTCAAACAAGCTTCGCTGCACCTGTTCCTGAGTTACTACACTTTATGAGAATTGAAAGTGTACCACATGATCGAAATCCCTTGCAATTTGTGCTGAATGATTCAGAAATTGCTAAGGTTGCAAATTTCCTAAACAACTGTAACACTGATTTTATGTTGATCAAATCTGATTACATATAACAAAACACGAACATACCAGTCCATGTCCAAATCATAATTCCAAAAAAAAACAAGTAAAAAACTTTGAAAACTGGCCAATTCAGTTATTATACATACACATAAACTTTCAGCAAGGAAGTGAGGCTGGATGCTCCAGAAGGGTAAGCATAAAATAATTACTGGACTCACACATGAGAAAGTATCATACAGTTGTTAGGTGGAACAAACTGTAGACATAGAAATACAAGTATATGGCCTTATAAAAAAAAACATGGCTTTAGCTAATGAATTATCATACCTTTAATCAATGTTCTGATGGTACTAAATAAGTTCAAGGCAATCACTAATTCTAATACAGACAATTTTAATTAACTGGGAATCTTATCTAAATTGTTACTGGTTTTAACACAAATAAATATGTGTTACCTGGTATTTGCACTAATTAGGAACTTAACACAGTAATTAACCATAAAATTGAAAAGTTATTACAGGTTGATAATTAGATCAAGATTGGTGAACTAAATTGCATCTTGTGCTCTGACACGTATTTGCATCGAAGAACATATATGTAAAGCTTAAATATGCTGTTTAAACAAGAAAAGAAAAAAATGATGACTCAGTAATCAGATTATTTTCTTGTTTTCTCCCAAAAAAATTGCACAAAAAAGAAATTTGTTATTGCATGGCCATTTTTAAAGGGAAACAACTCAAAGGTTGTAAATTTCATTACTCATTCATTATTCACTTGTCCTAAATAATTGCAGTGTAAACAATAAGGTTCAATAAATTATGTTTTGTTAAAACAAGGAAAAACTTTTAAATAGCTATATCTACTTTCTACCTATCAAATTTTAACTAAATAAGTATATTAATAATTAATAAATCTGTAATGGTTATATACTAGTATATATATTTTTCTATTTTAAGGAATGGTGGACAATTTTAACTACATAAAACCAGGAATTTTATTACCAAATCAGGTTCAATTCAATCCTGCAGGTTAACTGATAATATTCTCAAAGAGTTGGTTCTCAAAAATACCTCATTTCAAATGTTTTTACATTTTTTTTCATTCAATGGTAATGGTGGCCATCAAGGATTGTGGATGGCCATGTAGGACAATTTTTTTATCTCAATCATCAAATTTGATTTTATTTTGCAAGTGGGTTCAGAAGAGAAAATTTTTGAAGAATTAATTATAAACAACACTGTCCTTATTTTCATACTTTGTGTAAAGTCATTGTAAGTTTAACCCATTGTTATATCAATCTCAATCAAATGATCCATAATTAAACATATATTGGTTGTTTTTTTTTCTGTTTTTTTTTTAAATTTATAGTAATGGTGGCTATGCTGGATACAATTTTTAATCTGCACTTACAGAAGGTCTTTCTTACAATTTTATTTATTTATTTATTATTTATTTATTTATTTATTTATTATTATTTATTTATTTATTTATTTTGGCCCAGTGATTTAAAAAAATGATTGGCCTAAAAATAAAACATAACACATTAAAAATGAATCAAATAATATACAGAAAAACCTGTTGCATATGTTTCATGAAAAAATATATATATAATTTTAAATCAGTCCATAAATAAATTTTAACTGCTATTTATCCATTTTCTATTTATATTAATATTTTTTTCTACTAATAATTTAAGAGGAGAAAACTGTTTAGAGAGGCAAGCATGGAGGCACCATGTCATATACTCAGCTGGCTAAACCCATTTAAGCTGAAATGGTAAAATTTAATAAGACAAAGGAAATGGATTAAAATGAAGGACAGAAAGCAACTGAAATTTAAAACATATACTAAGCAACAGACCTCAAGAATATTATGCTAAACACACACACACACACACACACACACACACACACACACACACACAATAATAAAAACATTAAATACGCGATTAACACAAACATTGAGCAACTTACCTGGTTTACACAGTAATTGTCAAATGCCAGGATTAAAGATGTGGATTCCATAAACAAATGACCAATGTTGACTGTAAGCAGGTTCTAGAAATATAAAAAAGGATCAAACATAAATGTAAGACAGCATCAGTCTTTTCTTTCATGATACATTAACTACAATTTCATCAGTGATCTTAAGCATTGGATCACAGTGTTTCTGACTCCCAAAATTCAAATCCAACCTGAGCAAAATGTAATGTGAGAAATATGTTAACTTTTTATTTAAAATTTTTGTCAATGTCAGGCACTCTGGTTTCCTATATCATCCATGATCTGGCTATCTTGATACAAGTAAAAAGAATTTTGAATAGGGCCAAAAAAAAAAACATTACACTACTCCACTGTCCTTTTAATTTATAAATCACTTCACTTAATAGCAGTATTTTTCAAAAGCTACAAATTTTAATTCAGTATATCTTTGTTTTTCTTCACAGTTTTCGCTGTATTGCAAAACACTATTCTACAAATTCTATTAAGCAACTTCTTAACTGAACAAATGTTGCTTACAAATATTAAGGCTTTACTGTATTTCATTGTTCAGTAAATTGAGTATTGTCACATGAAAAGAACCTTGAAGAATTTTATTTGTCCTCAAAAAGGTCTTAAAGTATCTTATAAGAAGATTTTAAAAGACAAAATGATTTTTTGTTACATGTAAAAACTATGCAAGTGATATTGAAAAATGTGTCATTTCGCATTAAAACAGAAGGTATGAAGTTCAGACAGGCTCTGTTGTACTAGAGACCAAGGTTTTTCTTTCTAAATTGTACAGTGTTAGTTACAGAAAAGAAGGTACAATACAGAAATTATAAGGTTATAGTGCCTTATCTAAAATTCTTGAATATCTTGAAAAATTAAATAACATGTTCTCAGATTTCAAATTTACTATAACTGATATGAAATGACTGTAAAAGAAGATCTTTGCATTTTTAAGTTTCATGAACTTAAAGACATGATTTTTGTTACAAGGACGAAAAATTGAAGTGATAAAACATAACAAAAGGCATCATAATTAATCAATTATCTGACAAAACCAACTACTCTTTAAACAAATTTTGAAGTAAGGTTGAAGTATTTTTGCATGAATTTAACCATTTCACTAAGCAAATTTTGCATTTTAGTTTGGGGCTGAAGGTATTTTTTTGCATCATGTAAATTAACATCAGGGGTTTTTGTGTCTAATAACACAGGAATGTTTGTGGCTGATATCACATGGATGTTTGTGTCTGATATCACAGATATCACAGGAATGTTTGTGTCTGATATCACAGGGATGTTTGTGTCTGATATCACAGGGATGTTTTGTCTGATATCACAGGGATGTTTGTGTCTGATATCACAGGAATGTTTGTGTCTGATATCACAAGGATGTTTGTGTCTGATATCACAGGGATCTTTGTGTCTGACATCACAGGGATGTTTGTGTCTGATATCACATGGATGTTTGTGTCTGATATCACAGGGATGTTTGTGTCTAATATTAAAGTGCACAAACACTTCATATATGGGTAGAAATCCACCAGACTCTTAGGCAATATACTGGTCTCTATAGACATGTATCCATAGGCTTTCACACTGCATTGCAATGAATTTTTTCAATTTTGATTAACAGCTTTCATAAAGATAAATCTCATAATTCATTACAAACCTGGTAGCCATTTTGTTCTGCTGATAAAACTGCATTTTCTAATTTTTCTGTAAATTGTTTATTAACTGCAATAAGCTCTTCTAAATTCAAAAATATGGATTCCAATTGTTCAGCACTTAATAATCCAGCCGATCTCATTGGTTTATAGAACTCCTGAAATAGATTTAAAATTGGTCGTAAAATAATATATTGTAGCCATGGGATTAATGAAGAAACAACATAATTCAACCCAATCAAATAAATCTACCATTTATGGGCAGCATGCTTAAAATTTTTTCCATGATCTAATTAAATAAGGTCGTTACACTCCAGTGTCAAGCAAACGGACTGAGAATTTTCTCATAAAATCATGTAATGTTGGATTTCGATTTTTGTACAATGTCATACCCCATATCTCTGTAGAACTTTTGTTTTTCCAGATTATGAAAAACCATTTTTTGCATATTTTTGCAAGACACATAAAAAAATAAATTTTGACTTCATATAAAATGAAAATTCAAAAGACATTATGAGATATCACATGATATTAAATGATATATCAATAAAAATTGTGTCAGTTGATATAAAATTTATGGTACATCAATGAAGACACATGCTGTATGCAAAATACAAATTATATCAACATTGATTTCATTTTAATTATTGATATTTTATACTTATAAGATTCCATTCCATATCATCCTATATATATAATAGACTGTCAAACCAATTAAAACCAAACCCTTAGTCAACAGTATATCTGTTTAAACTGAACACCTTTCTAGACTGACCTGCATGTATTCAGAAGGGCAATGTTTATATTGTTTGGTAGGTTAATTAATTTGTGTAATAGAAAATCTGTCACAATGAAATCATGACTTCATAATGTAACTCAGTGTGTGTCCTTTGTTTGAGGAATAATGCAGGACAAGTTTTGAAAAAAAAGAAACTTTTAATATTATCACTAAACAAAACAATTTATGTTATTCGTAAAGTGTAAGGATAATTCATTTCAATTAGTATTGATAAGCAGTCTTTGTGAACTTTTGTTCTAGACTACAGTAATAACAAGTTTCATTGTCCAAATCTATTATGGTAAAGTAAAATTATAATGTACATCTCCTACATATATATCACACATATATAGTAATACCACTTTACTTCAGTGTACAAGAGTCATGTAGAGTTTGATGCTTTACACCACCTAATCAAGGTTCTTTTATTATAATAAATGTTGCCAGTTCAGGGACAGTAAAGGAGATTGAAGTTCATGGGGAAAACCTCCGATTTTTAGCTTTAGCAATAATGGATTGATAAACTTTATCCGACCAGGATCTACCTGAAGGGGATTGGAACCCAGGCCATTGGAGGTGATCTGATCCTTTGTTTGACTTGAGATCTCTTTGCCAAAGAGGCTTCCTTCTTCACTGTTTGACATAAACAGTCATTATCATATTTTAAAATTTAATTTTAGTTGTAAAACAATATGCTGTAGAAGTCATTAATTGTCCTCATACTTGTACATCATTCTGTAATGACATCATAACTTATAATTACAGGAAGCAGAAACATGATTTTATTCACCCACCAGTCAAAAACAATCAATGTCTAGACTGTGATATAAGTAAAAGGGTATATACTATATCTGGTACACCAAAAACAGCATAAAGGAAACAAAACTGGATAGATTTTCCTGATAAACAGGTATATTTCATGATAATTAAAGATGTTTTTCAATCAATCTTAAGAAACCTATACCACAGTTAATTAAATTTGGTATTACAATGCCAATGTTGTTTACAATAAACAAACATGCAAACTAAAAATGAAATAAACCAAATGAACATAACATAAACCAAATGAACATAACATGAACCAAATGAACATAACATAAACCAAATGAACATAACATAAACCAAATGTACATAACATAAATAAAATAAACATAACATAAACCAAATGAACATAACATAAACCAAATGTACTTAACATAAACCAAATAAACATAACATAAACCAAATGAACATAGCATAAAAGAAATGAACATAACACAAAACAAATGAACATAACATTAACCAAATAAACATAACATAAACCAAATCAACATAACATGAACCAAATCAACGTAACATGAACCAAATAAACATATCATGAACCAAATAAACATAACATAAACCAAATGAACATAACATAAACCAAATGAACATAACATGAACCAAATGAACATAACATAAACCAAATGAACATAACATGAACCAAATGAACATAACATAAACCAAATGAACATAACAAGAACCAAATGTACATAACATAAACCAAATGAACATAACATGAACCAAATGAACATAACATAAACCAAATGAAGATAACATGAACCAAATAAACATAACATAAAATAAATGAACATAACATAAAACAAATGAACATAACATAAACCAAATAAACATAACATAAACCAAATGAACATAACATGAACCAAATGAACATAACATGAACCAAATATACATAACATAAACCAAATAAACATTACATGAACCAAATAAACATAACATAAACCAAATGAAGATAACATGAACCAAATAAAAATAACATAAACCAAATGAACATAACATAAACCAAATGAACATAACATGAACCAAATGTACATAACATGAACCAAATGTACATAACATAAACAAAATAAACATTACATGAACAAAAGGAAGATAACATAAACCAAATGAAGATAACATAAACCAAATAAAGATAACAAAAACCAAATAAACATAACATAAACCAAATGAACATAACATAAACCAAATGAACATAACATGAACCAAATGTACATAACATAAACCAAATAAACATTACATGAACAAAAGGAAGATAACATAAACCAAATGAAGATAACATAAACCAAATAAACATAACATGAACCAAATGAACATAACATAAACCAAATGAACATAACATGAACCAAATGTACATAACATAAACCAAATAAACATTACATGAACCAAATAAACATAACATAAACCAAATAAACATAACATAAACCAAATGAAGATAACATAAACCAAATAAACATAACATAAACCAAATGAACATACCATGAACCAAATGAACATAACATAAACCAATTGAACATAACATGAACCAAATAAACATAACATGAGCCAAATGAAGATAACATAAACCAAATAAACATAACATGAACCAAATGAAGATAACATGAACAAAATAAACATAACATGAACCACATAAACATAACATGAACCAAATGAACATAACATAAACCAAATGAACATAACATGAACCAAATAAACATAACATACACCAAATGAACATTATATTTGGTGGCTTGTACAAAGTGATGGTATTTCATCAAAAATGGAAATGACATATGTTTTGTTTTTTAATCCTCGAGGTTTGTTTTTCTATGCTGTTACATGTATTTATATTTGATATAAAATTAGTTGTTATGTAGAAAAAAAGCACTATTTAATCAATGTTGACATTTAAAATTTTCTGTAATAACTAACAACAGAAAAAAGTTCTTTAATAGTCAGGTAAAATGTGATATATTAGAAAACCCCATTAAATGAACATCTCCAATCAAATCAGGCTTTTTGTCTAGATTTTTTTATTACCTGGATTATAAAGACTCATCTAAAATCTTTC
This sequence comes from Tegillarca granosa, assembly GCA_029721355.1. Classification (NCBI taxonomy): domain Eukaryota; kingdom Metazoa; phylum Mollusca; class Bivalvia; order Arcoida; family Arcidae; genus Tegillarca; species Tegillarca granosa. The sequence goes on along the minus strand of CM056597.1, from coordinate 44,641,035 downwards.
AATTTAGTATTCATATATAAAAAATATTTCTTGAAATTCAATGTCAAGCAACAAATGTTACATTGGTTTTGTCCTAATAAAGTGATATTTTTTAAAGTTTCTGCTCATGCAGATTAATCTTGCATCCATAAACAGCTGTTCAAATGACAAAACTTACTAATCTTATATAAGCCCTTTTTTCATTGGCTCTCTGTCAAGGTAGTTTAATTTGTAATTTGTGCACTCTGAGTGTATAAGCAGTACAATGTAATAGTTAATACAACTGGAATCTGGTGCCTTTAAAGCCACTTTAATTAAAAAGGTTTATGTTTATATAATAGAAAGAGAGTTGAAGGGAGTAATGATCTTTTAGGCACCAGTCAAGATTCTCAATTACATCAAGATGGTCAGTTCTTGGATAGTGGAGGAAACTGGAGTGCCAGAGACACAGAAAGTCTGCAAAAACTGAAAGGATCAACCTGAGCGATATTTAAACCTAGGCGATAAGAGAAAGTGTTTAAGCACAAAATTCAGACCACCTAGCCACCAATGAAAAAAGAATTTTGTAAGACTAAACGTATTATGGCAACACAAAAGTCAACGCAATAAAAAACATGAAACATTCAAAGTTAATAAACAGCCAAATGTGACAAGACAAGAAAAGACAAACACACAATGGGCATACTGATTACAGAACTTCCAACTTTAAAAGAGCACCATAGTTAATGCCACCTGCTTGTAAAGGTCATTCAGTTTATATTGAACATATTTACAATTTGTTACGTAATATAAGTGCACAGTGTCCAGTCTTATAATTTCATCTGTTTTATTTTCTCTTTAACATAATTTAACATACTAATTTTTTTTACTTCAATGGTTTATTTCTGAATTAATAGTTTTAAATTCATTTGCCATGAAATACAAAAGTTAAAACAAAACCTCAAGAGAACATGTCGGTCAAAATATCAGAATTATGAGGTAATATTAATTTGGAAAAGATGATTACCAATTATAAGAATATCATTTGTTTTAATGATGACAAACATGCCATACTTGCAAGGAATTAATATATCGCTCATGATAGATTTTACATTTAATCATTCCGTGCTGTGACACCTGAGATTAATGTCAGAGCACCTTAGTTTTGAAGTCTAATCTAAAAAAAAAGACACATAGTGTTCACATGCCTGATCATGTGACTAGTTTCCAAGGTACAAATCTGATTTGGTTCATCTATCTATCAGTATTATAAAAATTTCAATTTGACATTTTGGACACATAACTAAATAATAATACCTGTATTGCAAAGACTAAATCATATATATATATATATATATATATATATATATATATATATATATATATATACCAACTTAAAACATATGATATTCTCTCACCAATATACAAAATGATACATGTACCTTATAATGTTTGTGCAGGATTATTATTTTCATTGACTTATAATGAAATTACATAAGTTGATGTTTTTTCTGTATAAAAAAGATAATATGCTGGTCTTTTGGGATGTACAATTAAAAATTTTACATATTGTCTCATACAAATATTATGTTGTAATTAATTATTGGTAAAATTTGTTTTGGTTTTAAAAATTTTCAAAATACTCATATTTTAAAGTTAGAAATGTGTGCGAGCTCTAAAACAATAAAACATTTACAAACACAAGATGAGAACTAATTGTGTAAAAACTACTCATTACTTGAATTCATGGTTGGGTACTTACGAAACTCAAACTATACTATTGTAAAACATTAATCACTAAAATTTTTTAAATTTTTGGCAATTCTAATTTTGGCAATTTTGAACTAACCACTAAAATAGGCCAAAATTAGCACCCCACTAAAATTTCCTGCTATACAGTATGCTTGTAAACACCATTAGGTAATGACTAAATGAGTAAAATATAAATTTTTGCCAAATCAAGTTTATTTTTACTTATATCAAAACTAATATTATTATCTATAGTTGATGTTTGGAGAATTTATATTTTACAACAGCAAGTAGTAGGTTGTCTTATGTTACACATAACATCACAACAAAACATATCAGGTTTATTGTTCAGTAATGAGAACCCTCATGTGATTTATAAAAATACACTTCTATTGTATAATTAATCTATAAGCATTAAAAAACAAATGTGACCCCTTTTTTTTTCTTACTACAGTTTCAGATATATCATAGAGTTAAATATCTCTAAATAAAAAAACCCACACCTATGCAAATAAATCATAAAGTTGACCAAGACTCAACCAGCTGTTGTGCTAAATTTAAATGTTATTGAGATTTTCAGCACGTATTATATACTGCCGTCAGAGTAGCGATCAGACAATGAAAATCTATAAAAGTATAATAAGATAAATACCAATTCAAAGATAACAATATTTGTATTCTATTTCATTCTAATCTTATAAGATAGGTTTAATTCTGCTTTTTAATTTTTTACAAAAAACATACGTCAAGATTTAATACCATATATGACATCTGACATTTCTATACATGAAACCTCATGTTGAAATCTTATGTTACAGACTCTAATTAAAAAGAAAATTCTTAAGATTTATTCATTCTGTCTAAGAAAGAAAGCCAATTTTGCAAATTAAAACAATATCTTCTTAGAAAATTTGAGATCACAAATACAAAATGAAAATAGGCCACCATGTTTTAAAATATTTTCAAAAAGTTAAAGCCTTTTAGAATATGTATATAAAAATTTAAAAGATTTTACGAAAGATCATGATAACAAACTAATACATCTATCAAGTGATATTTGATCATACATTGTTATAGCAATTCTATAGTTTCTGGTTTATTACAATAATTTAAGCTTTGCTTCAATTTCAAATGCAATAAAACTGTAGGCCAGTAGCAAGTTAACATATTTGATGTTTTAATCACAAACCCATGTATTTGGAACAATAAAGATTAATGTAGCAATATAAATATTTCAAATAAAATATAATATTGTACATACTATTATATATGTATATATTAATGTTTACTTATGCATTGATTTTATGCTTACAAACAGAGATTGTTCTTAACTACATCCCACCTTCTGTGGCACACCTAGTCAGGTGTTAAGGTCTCACCTGAAAGACCTAAAAACTTCCGATGCTATCAATATTAAGTTCATCCCCATGTATAAAGGGCATTGTGATGGGGATTGAACTCATTACTTTTGTTATAAGTATAGACTTAAGTCATCCATGCACACAAAGTACAACTGTTTTAGTTATTAACACTTACTAAAAGTGTAGGATACTTTTATTCTAACTTGTACTTCAGGAATATTTTTGGATTTTTCAAATTAAAAAAAAAGAACGTTTAAAAATAAAATCCTTTGGGTCAATTATGGTAATGGCACTGTGCTACCTATGTTTATCCAGAAAGAGGCTTTTAATTGTATAAAAGATCTCTTGTACTTTATATAAATACAAAAGTATAATGGAGTAGGGATGCTTTACTGTATTATGTCCTTGAAGCCATAAAAAATTAAGGTTTCTGATTATATATCTGTTAAGTTATATTATATCAGTTTTTACATTGGCCTTTCTAGGAACATCAATATCAATTTCAGTTTGTATCATTCGTGGAGGGGCATATTGTGATGATGTCATTAAAACTGCCTTGAAGTTACCCAATGTATGACTACCAGGTTCAACTGTGACAACAGGTACTTGTTTTCTAAATAGAAATTTAATTGCAGTATTACCTCTCTAAGTATTTTTAAATCTCTTCCATAACTGATTTCTGTGTCTTTAATCTCTGTTATTGCCTCTTTTCTCTCAGATAATTTTTGGTTACATTTTATACAAAAGTTCCATTGTTTAAATGGCTGATCAGTGTTTGATTGTCGTGTCTGCTTACATAATGAACAATCTGGTCCCTGAAAGTATATAAAAATATAAAAAATTTGTATCAAATCAACAGAAAATCAACTTCACAACTAAAAATAATCAAAATTAAAATTTCCCAACATTTATTCCAAACCTAGAATTTATATAGCAACATTATGACGAGTTTCAAGGTCCTTAAGTTGAAAACTGTATAAAGGAGGAATTTAATTATTGAGTTCATATTTAACTAAAGATATATATATATATATATAAAGATATCTCTGTTTCCAAAATGGCTAAATATAACTAGGTACAAACAGTTGGAAAGAATCCCGATATATGGAAATTCAGTAAATTAAATTGCCTCTTTTTTATTTATAAAGAAACATTCTGTGAAATTTCAAAATACCGGTACTTGGTAAATAATGCTCGAACGGATTGATTTTACAAATTTGGACCCAAATTTCCCCAGCCTCCCTCCCCAATTAATTCAATCATCATTCACAATACTATATGCCAGGGTTGCCCTTTATCAAACCCGTCCACAACTGATGATTCAGAGGTATGGAAATTCACTCCAATATTATCATATCAATATGTAGTCCAATATTCTAATACATTCATGTTATTACATAATCATAATAATGACTTTCTCATTCTAGAGATGGCTTATGTGATAATGTTATACATTCATTACAATGGTCTAAGAACTTTACTGTCTTGACTTTTGTATATGTAAAAACAGTACCATGAATCAATTTTACTCAATGCTCTTCTACCCCCCCCCCCCCCACCCCCACCTGCCCCCTCACAACAACACACAAATGCACACACAATATTGATTTTTTATGTCCATTTTTATATTCAAAAATTTTTACATACAATATTGATTTTTGATGGCCATTTTTTATATCAAAATTTTTTATAATTTCATATTTTAAAGAAAATACAATACCGGTAGTATGTTACGGTATTAAATTACTTTTAAGGATAAACTATAAACTTAAAATATTTCTGTAGTCAAATCATTGTTATTATTAAAATGATTTACCATAACAAAAATGAAATGAAAATATCTAACAAAGAAAAGTTACAAACTGTTCAATATTCATTGCAAATATCTAATACCAGGCTCCGATTTCACAATCTTAACTAAGATTTTCCTTAACTTAAATCTTGCAAATTTGAAACCTTAATGATTTAGTCAATTGTTTAGATATTTAGGATTTTAAGATGTCATTTTGAAGATCACTTCAAGCTTGTATCGTCTGTTTTTAAGTTTATTAGAAATGTGTTTTTGTAATTCAAGATGTGATGTCAAAATTTGCTAAATTTAAGTTAAGGAAAATCTTACTTACGGGATGATTGTGAAACCGGGACCAAATTTTATGGCTTAAGATTTCAATTTATCTTATAATTATATTACTTCAGTCATAAGTTTTGTTTTACCAAACCCATCAACTAAATTTAAAACAAGGAATCTGAAAATATTATATGAACTTTTTTTATAAGACTCAAAATAGTTTAAATGCAACAGTAAAAAATTCTTTCTTTTTCTGCAAAAAAAAAAAAAAAATCAATGAAGTAAACTTAATAAGGTACATACCATAATACTGATTGTCTCGGTTACATTCAAAACCATAATCAAATAAAAAAACTTAAAATTCCTCAATCTGAATTTTAAAAAATATGATGTTCATAAAATCCTTAGATTCAGTATTCATATTAAGTAATGGATTATGACGTACACAAAGTATTGTAAAAGTTTCACAATAAAACCTTTGAGTATGCTGATCAATGTATGATCCCTGAGAAGTCTATCAACGTTATATAAACATACATAGCAGCTTTAAGCTGAAGTATGTACTTTATTTTTGTTGTCTCTAGACGTCACTGTATTGGACAACTGTTATTAGCTTGTTATATTGATTATACACAGATACTAATCAGATACCTGACCTACCCTACTTAACTTGTGATTTATTCCCATTAGAAGTGCTTCATTTGTTAATAACAAAATGAAACAAGAATTCCACAAATTTAAATGTCTCGCCAGGTTAGTTTTTGATCGAGTAGAAAATACATTACATTAACATAAACTTTCACATTTCGACATGCTGCCTCCAACAACTGGAAAAGTAACACCTAAGTCTTGCCTTATGGCAATGCCAGGCTTGACAATAATGAAGAATTAAACTGCAATAAGGATATACAGGTTCCTGTTTTGTAATTAATGCTAAAACAAGACTTCTGCCATAAAGATTCAGAAAGTTATAGAAACAAATAATACCAATAGTAAACATTGGATTTTAATATCTATTAGTATATAAATAGGGAATAGAAGATATTTATGATTTATAAAACTCTGACAAAAATTTTAAAAAGAAATTTATTTTGTCATCAATTTAATGAGACTGACAGGATAAGATTACTGGAATATTTTATCTTTTTTCAGATCCAGTAAGTTGTGTTAAAGATAGTCTTCCTGATTCTGTTTTCTGTTTATTCTGGTTTTAATCATATCAAATGACTAAGAGTACAAGCGAACCTATTTTAATGGGATGCCAAGATTTCTGTCAGTGCTCATTCATTCTTCACACAGCCTGGGTTTGAATCCCACTCCGGACAAATCCTAGTGTGAGAAAGTTTGTCAGTTCGCTTGCCAAAGGTCAGGTGGTTTTTTCTAGGTACTCCAGTTTCCTCCACCATCCCAGAACTGACCGCCTCAAAATAAGTGAAAGAATCTTGACTGGGGCATAAAACACCATTACTCCACACACTCCACACATTAATTCTTCAGCTGAATGGCCTGGGGAGATGTAAATATGAGAAATCAATAACCCCAACACTATAATTGTAACCTAAAATTTCAAAGTCTGTGACCTTGACTTTTATATACATGTACTAGTATATATAAAAACAAGACAAAAACATGTCACTATTATAAATACGTTGAACTTTTAGATATAAACTTAGTCCAGGGCCACAACATATTCAACACATCTTTGGACCAAGGGAAAAGATCATGAAATTCCTCCAAAGCTTGGTTTAACCTTGGTTTAAGGCCACAATACATACAACACATCTTTAGACCATAGGGATCCTTTGTGCAACAATAAAGAAATCTCTCCTAATCAATAAAAATCTTTCAAATACTCTCCTTGACCCATGAATTTTAAGATATTACCTTGGTTTAACTTTAAGGCACCCCTTACACAAGGAACATTAATTGTGCATATTTTCATGAAATATCTCTAAAGCAGCAATAGGTTACGATCTCGCTACAATTTCAAAAGAGTACCATACATTGTGGCCTTTAAGCCTTCATAGCAAATCTCTGGATTACTGAGATGTAATTTGTGTAAAGTCTGATGCAGCAATAATTTATGGCCCACAAATGATTTTCAAACATAACTCCTTCATGGTCCTGACTTTTAAGATATGACTATTATTGGTTTACAACTATGAAATCCTTGAACTTATAACTTGAAGTGTTATGAAAGTCTTCTAAAGCAGCAATGAGCTTAGACCTGGGTAAAATTTTTAAACTTGCTAACTCCATGTCCTTAACCTTTGAGATATAATCTTGATTCAAGATCAAGATGAATCCTATTGTGTGATTTTTTTCTCTGAATTCTTTAGAATGAATGGACAGACTTGCAGACAGACAAATTGACAAACAGATTGCTAAATAGGTAGACAAGAGAGACAACCAGATGTAGTAAATCCTAAATTATAAAACGTTTTGCTTCAGAACATGTCAGACAGCTTTGCTTGGATTTAAACACATATCCATCCATGAGCACTGGTATAAATGGAACCTAAACCTGGAACACGAATTCTTGACATGGAAACCCAGTGATATAACATGGACCATGTTGTTCTACAGTAAAACAAGAGTTGTCGATCACCAGGTCTAACTGAACCACTAGGGCTTGGAAACTCTAATTTTAAACTACTTAAATATGTTATTTTTATAAGTGCTTGTACAACACAAAATGCAATGTACAAAATGCAAAATGCAGGACCAATGGAGAATTTGCACAAAATTTTAATACAATTTCACAGAAAAAGCAAGTAAAAACATATATATTTATCCATGGACAAATTCTCCTGATCTAAGAACTGGGCTTGAACTAATGAGCTGATACCTAGGACTAGTGAAAATTCCAATTTGTTAACACCCCCCCCCCCCCCCTCCCTCCAAACTAAATGAACTGGTGCATGGTTTGTGAACTTAAAACCATCACATGTTTTGGTTCACGTGAAATCAAGAATTATGGATAAACATATAGTTGTTTTCTGTCTTTATATATTTAAATAAACACATGATAATTAATATTATACTAAAGTCAATACTTTGTTTGTTTGTGAGAACAAAGCAATTTAATTAAAAATTATCACGTTACCATTTAAATCAACATGTAATCCATTTATTTATAGATCAAGTTATTCAGATAAACAATATAATGCACGCAGGAGTGGACTTATTTCAGATTATAAAAATATCCAAGTTCATAAAGCACATCCTATTAACAAGTGAGATCGTCTATTGAATTACAATGATTGGTATGCCTTCAATAATCATTACCAATTGTCTTAATATGCTCTTGAGAAATAAATAAACTTAGCTAACTGTAAATTCAGAACATGTCACTGTAAATATTTGTATGTGACAATATCAAAACTGTGTATTGTTGTTGACGAGCTTGTTCAAAGAAAAGTAAAACCTGTCTACAAAGACTGCTTAATAGAACCAAAAATATTGGCCTTTTAAAAACAAGATCTATGGTCAAAGTATTTGCCCAACACTCCAATGCTGATTTAACCAAAAAAAAAAAATTACTGTGAATGTGTCATTTTACATAAAATTTTATGAATACATTGTATGTCAAGATGTTCAGATCAATATAACACTGGTTGACTGGATAATGATTTGCCTGATGAATTTATAAGACAACACAATTTTTGGTATCATGCGATTCTGTAAGTTGAACCTATAAAATCTGGGTGTGAATTTATTAATTTCTATAAATGGACTATAAGAAGATTGTGAATAATACAAGACATGATATCGACATAGATGATATCCCATGCATTTCAACATCAGGCAGTGTTATGTAAAAAAAAACAAGGATCTATATTGATGGATTTTAGTTAGTCATGGGGTGCTCATGTAATAAAACTCCACCCTATGAATGGACATCATGTGTCATACATTACGCCAATGTAGAAATGGACAACATGTTTGACAAGTAATATGCAAAACTTTTTCCATTTTTAATTTCAATGATTCATTTTTATGATTTTAAAATAAAGACAAGATCTAGAACAGCATGTGACCAGAAAAAAATCAAATAAACCAAACATAGAGTCTGTACTCCTAAACTTCAACTCTGCTTTATCTTAAAAAGCAGACAGACAAGAAACACTTGTAAAATCTAAAAAAAAAAAAATCCCCCCCCCAAAAAATAAATAATAAAATAAATAATTTTTTTAACTCAAAAAGTAATACAATAACCTTCATACACTTATCTCTTTCAACAAGAATACCATAAGTGCAGATGTACTGATTTTTCATGTCATAAAAGTAACATAGCTGGCTGATTGGTTTGAATCACATGCTTACCAATCGTAGCCACTCACATAATATATTAGGTTCAAATCCTTCTCAGGCTGATTCTAGTGCATGAAAGTTTATCAATTTACTCGCTCAAGGTCTTTACTTTTCTCTGAATATTTAATTTTCTTCACCATCTGACAAGTGATCATCTTGATATAAGTGAAGACATCATGACTGGGATATAAAACACCATTACTCCACTTGATCTCTGTATAAACCTTGATGTAAATGTGAATGAGATACAAACTGTGTCATTGATTTTTTAAATAAAGTAGGTCATTAATAACTGGGATGTTATGCTAATTTTAAATCATTCTGACATAAAATGACACAGATTAATTGATGTGCTGTCATTACCAATGCTAATGTCACTTAACTGTCAAATGAGTATTATAGTTTTGCTGACAAAAAGAAAGCTGAGATAGATTATTTCTATTTTGCTAGAAAAGCAACATCTACTTTTGGACAACGTTCACCATAAGGTTGAACCTCAGACCAGAAGTGGTTTTTTTTTCTCCTTAAGTAAAAGGTTTAAGGGATCAGTGAATATCATGACATATTTAACTAGTTGGCCATTATCAAAAATTAAAATGCATGTATATTTTACACTTTACACTTTCTATATTGACTTGACTCTTTTCAATGAACTTGGTTTTATTAATGAACCAATTTTGTTGAAACTTTCACTGTTACAAACATATTTTTAAAACTTTCTTCTTATAATTTAAATTATTTTAATCAATCTGTTGTTGTAAAAAAATCAATTGTTGAACACAACAGTTGAATTATTTTACAACAAATTTTCAGTATAATTGTTACATATTTTTTCAACTGTATTCAACTTGGGATTTAACTGAAAGTGAAGGAATAAATAAATTATTTAAATACAAGAAAAATCAGCAAACAAGTCTGCTTCTAAAAATTAAAATTTCATCGAAATTTCTCTAGGAATCAAGTCAGGATACTTTGTTTTTTACTAATAATGATTTAACATAACAAGTAGGTAAAGGAAAATCCATTAATGTGCCAATATACTTTTGTTTGTAGATAAGTCTATCATCCAGCAAAATTAAAACTTCATTTTGAAATATAATAAGAGGTTTTGCTTTTGTTTTTTTTCATAAAATTATTCATGAGTTTGAATATTTAACTAGTATCAATTTTTAAAGCTTGAAATATCTTAGACAAAACACCAAAAACATGTTACAAAACATAAGTGCAGAGTTTTATGATAATACACAAATGTAATATTTAATTTGTAACAATACTTGGATTCCAATTCAGTTCAAACATCATGGAGGGTAGAGGGATAGCTTGACTGTATGCATGCATTATTTTATTGAGGTTGTCCCATAACCTTAATGCAGATGCCAAGGGTAAGAAAACATTTCTTTCCATTTTGCAATTCACGCATTTCAGCTAAAATTAAACATTCAGAGCAGCCAACAACATTGTAAAAGTAATGTCTATGTTTGATATCTGCTCTCATTGCAAGGAGTCAAGACAACAAATATAATAGTAAACTTACCGTGAAATCATCTGATATTCGGCGGCCATGAAATACATCATCTCCTTCCTCGTACTCTTTTTTGAGATTGTCTGGCGAATTAAACAAGTTGTATAAACTAGTTTCACTACTGTTTGGACTCAATGCCAGGTCACATGGTATGTCTGGAAGACCGTTGACACCACTATCAGAACTGGCATTACTCAGATTACTAAGCCGATTTCTCATTTTTTGACCTTGTTCTGAATCATTTTCTGATACCAAAGAGTCCTTAAAGATAAATAATTTTACACTTGAAACAAATTTAGTGTTTTATCATCATTTAAAGTGTGATTAAACATGATTTCACAAATAAAAGCTGTCTTTTAATAAATGGACTTTATTGAAAATGTTCAAATAGGAAAGGTTTCAATAATGTGTGTCAATAATACAAGTTCAATGAGTTAAATATTTTGGATACACCCTAGTACTGTAGACATATGATGACTTAAATATCAGTACAAGTGATTACTACTTTATATCTTCCAGATTCTTGTATCTTCAAAACATACAAATCTTTCAGTATAAAGATATACATCACATACATTGAAATACTAAAATCAGTTGGGTATTTTTATATAATAAGCTATGGTACCAGTTGTAAAACCTATATACAACAAAAAGTATAAGATAGCATGGCACATCCAAAATCTGACATCGTTCCTCAGAAATGATAACAAGTGAGTTGGGATCACAAATTCTAGCTTGCAGTGGTGGATAATTAACAATAAAGAGGGATAATAGCAATATTAGTTTGTTTTTTTTTTTGTTTTTTGTCTTTTGGTTTTTTTTTTTTGTAATTTTCACTTACTTGAGTCTAGTTGTATTGGAAAATTGATATGTGCACCCCGGAATAATTTTGCATGCAGTAAAAAGTTTAAGTTATGGGAATTTTACATGTTAAAAAAACAAGGCAAATACTGGAACCTTGTGCATATGATGTAATTCATCACCAAAAACATCACTTTTGGGTGTAAACATCACCATTTTCAACATGTAAAATTCCCGTAGCAGCAACAGTTTCCTTTCTAGAGAACCTTTCCATGGTAATCGCAAATGTGCATAGAAATTTTCCATCATGACTAGCCAGGTAAGTGAAAAATACCAAACTTGATTTAAGTTATTTGGATTTTCTATAAAAAATTGCATAATTAACTGTAACAAACACAGTGACTCTAACAGTAAGAACGTACACCAAAGATTAATTCTAATGTCTGGTCTATCAAAAGCATGCAGTTTCTCTACTTTGATGCAAGTCTAAGTTATTTTACAGTGGCCTTAAATTTTGCTGGCTTTTTCTCATGTGTATATTCATGCTACAATTACATATAATATACTTATGAACTTCTGAGTTCTTAACCACTTGATATCTTAACTGTTAAACTTTTTTTCAATTTGAGGTCATCATAACAGTGAAAATGAGCTGAAGCATTATTATTCAAAGGGAGGTAACTCAAATTTAGATGCAACACAAGCATGATTTACTAGAAACAACAGATACAGAGTTAAGGTAAGTAACATATAATTGCATTGGTTAGATTGATCAATTTGCTTACATAAACACAACAAACTAATTGACAGACAGACATCTGTAGGGACACAGACTATTCAGTTTATTCAGTTTATTACGCTCGCTGCCACTAAAAACACAGTAACGTCATAATTTCCAATGTTGGCAGATAAAAGCTGTATGTATAGATTAGATATTGTATAAATAGAAATATTCAATGTGTATTAATTAATGTTCACAATTTGTAAAAATGCCAAATAAATATGAAATTAAATCTACAAAGAAATTGGATATTCATAGTTTCTACCTATGTCATTATGGGACCACAAAAGTTCATACAAGCCAAAGTGCTTTTCTATCTATATAAGAACATACAGAAGTAAGGTATGATTGAAGAAAGAAAAAATTCCCTGATAGGAGAATGTGGTTTATAAACAATTATTATGAACCAAGTTTACAGTAATAACAACAACAATCTTAATAATGTATGTGCAAAGGGGAATTTAGATCAGTCAAATTCAGAAGTCTCCCAAGGCTCTAAAATCAGAACTTTTTGTTTAAAGCTTAGACCTTGAAATACAGTATTTTACAGGGCTTTGACTACAAAACTGTTTGTGTGAACTACAGAACTCCATGACAGTATTTTTTGTACAGAGCTCAGACTACAAAATTGTTTGTGTGAACTACGGAACTCAATGACAGTACTTTTTGTACAGAGCTCAGACTACAAAACTGTTTGTGTGAACTACAGAACTCAACGACAGTTCTAACTAAAAATTGATGGTGTGAACTACGGAACTCAATGACAGTATTTTTTGTACAGGGCCCAGACTACAAAACTGTTTGTGTGAACCACAAAACTCAATAACAGAATCGTTTGTAGAGGGCTCAGACGTCAGAACTCTTTGTGTGATGAATAGAACTTCAATTACAGAATTGTATGTACAGAGCTAAAAAATCAGAACTCTTTGTGTGATGCACAGAACCCAATAACACATTTGTTTCCACAGAGGTCAGATATCAAAACTCTGTGATGCACAGAACTCAATAACAGATTTGTTTCTACAGAGGTCAGTTATCAAAACTGTAAGGTACACTGTGAGGCTGAGAACTTCAATAAAAGAATTCTCTATACAGAACCCAGACAAAAGATCTCTTTGTACAGCCCACAGAACTATATTATCAAAATTACCTATGGTAGCTCTGTCTTTGATTTTTGAAAGCATTATGTCTAGTGCATTGTCATTTTTGTCTTTTGCAACAGGTAATCGCTTAGAGCTTTAGTTATTCAAATTTCAAATTAAAATCAGAAATGAAAATCAGAAATAAAAATTCAAATTTAAAAAAGCATTACCTAGCATTACAAATGCAAAAGCGTCTAGTAAACTTTATCATTTATAGAATCTAAAAATAACCGTTTAGATTGTTAAGAACCGGAAAAAAAAAAAATTATGCAGACGATGTTGTCTAAGAAATGAAATTAGATAAAAAAAAAAGGGTTACTTAGTAACCAATGGGCAATAATTATTTTGATTATCAGAATTGTCAAACAATACAATAAAAATCCCTACCCCCTCCTCGTTGACTTCCTCCAGACTTGTATCCTCGTTAAAATCTAAAAAATCTTCTTTGAGAGAAGACGAACTTCTTGGTTTTCCTGAAATATACAATAATACAGGTAAACCAAACAAATGCGTAAATCCGTCTTACCTGTATCAATTATCTATATTTAGAATACATCTCTATATAGAAATTTGAGAACATATTCTTATCCAAAGATATACATGTACATATATTGATTTTCATACTTCAAAATAATACAAATTTTCATCAAATTTTTTTTTACATATTGTACATGTATATGGATTTCAGTCTGTCTCTAAATCATTTGACATATGTAACAGATATATGCAGATAGTATTCTATAAATCTTAGGTGTGCAATGATACAAATAATCATTTTGCTTCCATTACCAATGACTAATGAAAAAACATTATAGAACAATGATATATTAAAATGATATCAACACTTTTTAAAATAATTTTTACAAATTTCATCTTCATGCAAGGTTAGAGAGCGTCAAGTTACCTAATATGGAAAAAAGAAAAACACTGCAACTGAATGACACATACTTGGCAGCAGCCACTGCAAACAAGAACATGGCACAATACAAGCAACATGTTCATTGAAGGTTTGAAAGTGACTGACTAAATAACAAGAATTCAATGGAATTAAAGGTCTCGCATGGTTAGTTTTTGATCGATAGAAAATACATTTTGAAGATTCAGACTAACTGTAATATTATTTATTGGTGTTAAAAAGAATGTTGGTTTAGTACAAAATGCATTTCATAAATAAAATTGTATTTTTCAAACAAATATCTTTCTTTTCACATAACACTGGATAGTTGAACCATAATTTTTATTGTACATAACACAAAAACTTAAATCACATCTTATAGAGGAAAGTATTCATGTTTGTTTATGTAAAAAAAAAATTTTCTAAATTTTTTTATCCAAAATCTGGGATCTGCCCTAAAACTTAAAAAATAAACTCTTATGCAAGGTAAATAACACAGAAACTAATATAGCTTTTTTGAATTCCAAAATAATATTGATTTAGAACAAAATGCATTTTCTCAAAATTTGTATTTTTTCATCTAAAATTTATCCCAAAATTGAAATAAATGGTCAACAGGCATTGTATACAAACTAGAAACTAATCAAACAACATTTGAAATGTAATTCATCAAGATTTAGATTTACTTTCAAAATTTTCTCAAAATGTGTCCTTTTTATAAAAAAAAAAAACAAAAAAAACAACAAGTGTCAATTGGGATAGGCACAAAAAGACAGATGGATAGATGGATGGATGGATGGATGGATGGATCATGGATGAATGTGTGGACAGGCAAACCAACAGGCCAAATACATGTACTATATGACACCAAAAATATTTTCCAGCAATAAAATAAACAGTAAAACTGGACAAACAAACCCATATATGGGACCACTGATTACATAACTCCTAACTCTCGGTAATCAAAGAGCTTCCAGTGGTGAGGTATTTGTATTATTTGAGTGCCCTCGACAATCCTACTTACTTTACAACCAGTGGTCCATGAAAATTTACATTTAAAACATGAATGATGAATTGTCTGAATAATGAACCAAGAACCTCGATATGTATAAATGTAATTACAATAACATAAGATGGTGATGTTCATGCCCATGTAACACCTGAGTATGATACATGTATTACGATGTATTTCATGTAGATAAACTGAAAAATGAGTGAAATAAATAATTATATGAAAGGTTCATTATACCTGATACATTTAACAGTCTTGAAGCTGGTAATTTAGGTACCCCTGTAAATGGGTCACTTTTGTATGGTCGTTCTCGTCTTTCACGACGTTTACGATTAGCTTCTGGGGTGCTATCAGTCACATCAGAGGTAGATCTCATTACAGAATTCTAGCAATAAAGATAAAACAGATTCGTTATAAATGCAATTTAACATGGCAATAAAACAAACACACGTTTAAAAACCAAATTTAGTTTTATCCATCCATGTTCTACATAAAACTAACAATTCTGTGAAAAACCATCGTTTCTATTGGATAAAAAGAACCAAGATTTCATTTTTTCCAGCTAAAATAATAATCCTGATATCAAGTTGTTTTAAACAAACATGAGCTAAATAAGGTATCATGTATTATATTGATGATGGATGCTAAAGGTTATGCCCATTAAAAATACAATTTATTCTCAAAACTACAGAATTAAAACTCTCATTACTATATTATGTTGTTTGATATACTGTTTTACGTCACATCAGCAGTTCTTTGCTATTTGCAATTTATTAGTGAGGATTAATTCGAACACAAGACAAGTCAATATATATATATATATATATATATATATATATATATATATATATATATATATATATATAAATGTCAGTGTTCATTATTTGTTTGTACATCAGTCCACTGATCAAGTGATTTGAGTTAAATAAGTGTATTTTGCAACCCAGACAATATTGTTTCACTTATATCCAGGTAGTCAGTTCTTGTACAATGGAGGAAAATGAAGTACCCAGAAGAAACCACCAACCTCCTGCGATTGAACAAACTTTTTCACACTTAGATCTGCCTGAGTGGAATTCAAATCGGCAGTGATAGGCACTTTGATCCACAGGTGTATGCTTTAGACAACTCAGCCAACAAGGCCCCTTTCGACTGATTGAGACTTTTATGAATGTTTATAAATCAGCTGCATTACAACCATTTTGTAACTGTAAATAATGTACATGCCAAGGGCAATAGAAACACCCTCTTTCAGAATTTCCTTCTGCTTTGATTCATAGTTTCACTATGTAGTAGAATACTAGTACATGTATATGTATTTTATCTTGCATTGCCTTCCTATTCTCTTAAAAGTCAGATGATTAGAGAATTCCTCTCCATTTTGTTACATGAAGTGATCTCAACTGTTTCAGGAAGTGGCCGTTATTAGTTTTTTTTAAACATAAAAAATACCTTTGTAAAGAATCAGCTTAACCATACGTCTCTTAAATTTACACCAGCATGTTTCAATGTAGACATTTCACATTTAAATAATTTCAAACACAAGCTGGGTCTGACCAAGACTTGAAAATAAGTAGTCACTGTTCTTTTGCCAAGCACTCAGCATTTAGAAATGAAAGTCATGGAGTCCTTCAGATTAAACATTAAAAATGATGCCCCATGTCATGGCAGGCATGGCATGTTAAAGAACCCTCCCTGCATATTGCCCTAGGCAACCTATAAAGGTCAAATTTTCTGTGATTTCAACTATAGCTAGTGACGTTCAGATATAAGTGAAATATTTTTGACTGGTATGTAAAACCCAAATTAAATCAAATCAATTTGCAACAGATGTATATGTAAACTTTATCTTATATGGGCATGTCTTCATAACATGATCTCTGTTTATATAGAGTTGTCTCCCTTTTGCCATGCAATAAAATGTGAAATGAATTATAATATTGCACTGTGTTTAAATTTGTATATGATGTAAACTCTTGCTGACAAAATAATTGCAGTCTTGGATCTGACTTGGATCATTTTGTCACTTGTTTAAAAAAAATAAATCTCAGACTCGTAGTAGTGCTAGATTCTGTTTATCTAACACAGGAATATCTATACCTATAAGAGAAATCAGTTTCTAAAGCTATTACCTAAATCATTCGGTAGACTAGTCTATATCAATTTTGTCTTCCAGTATAGTAATTAAAGCTGCATAATAGTAAATGGCTATTCTGTTAAAAAACACAGCTTTTGCATAGTGAAGGCGACCTTTATAGAGAGAAGTCACTTGGTGGTTTTGTGTTCCAAAGTATGGGCTAGCTTTTATATTGCTGTGATACAAAATAAATCACAATCAGGCAGTTCTTAGTATGAGAAAGTTTGTCACTTAACCAAAGTCAGTTTTTTTTTGTTTTTTGTTTTTTTTTTCTGGGAACTCAAGTTAATCAACTATTTTAGAAGTGACAACCTTGATATAAGTGAAAGTCTTGACTGGGGCATAAAACTACATTACTCCTCTTTGGAGACAGGATGTAAGGGATAATAATAATAATAATATAATAATAATAATAATAATTGATATTTGTATAAAAAATATAATAATTGAAATTTAGTTTTTGATATAATAAGTCCCCAAAGTCTATATAAGTTAGAACAAACTTAATCTTGCTTTATATAAATATCACAAACCAAACTAACCTTAAAACTTTCTGGAATATTTTCTGCGACATTTTCCAGCCAGCTTTCCCTTATGTCATCATGAGCCATTGGTTCTTTATTTTTTCCTGTTCTAATATCCACTGAATCATTTTCAAACTCACTAAAATTAAATTCAGGAATTTCAAAAGAAAACTTAGAGTTGTCTCCCTTACTCTGCAGGCTAGCTGATGTGACTCGATCCTTACTTAAAGATTCAGAATTTTCATTAAAAATAAAACTTCCTGATAAACATGGACTTTTTTCTGGAAACACGTCACTGTCACTGGATATGCTACTGAATGATAATAAAGGAATTTTGGCTTTATTTTTCACCAAGTTCTTATCTCCTTCTTGAGTTGCAGTATTATCAAAAGAAACAGACTGAGATAAGTTCGATTGTGATAATTTTTTGGATGTCCTTGATTCGCTTTTTCTTGAGCTGTTTTTTCTTTTTCTGGAAGCCCTTAAAATGACCCTATCATTAGTGTTACTTTTCACATTCACACTTGAGGGGACAACTTTAGCACTAAGTGAATTGTCTTTAGATTTATCACAATATTGGGGGGATAATATTTCACTACTTTGACTAGATTTACATGAAGACAAAGACAAAAGCTGAACTGGTATTTTTGATCTTGGACTTGGAATTGGTTTTTTGGGTGGCAATGTTTCTGGCACAGATGGCACTTTGACAGACGAATTTAGTGAATCCTGAATAATTTCACTATTTTCTGTTGCATCATCAAGTTTATTATTCTGCAGAACACTCTCATTTTTATTTTTGTCAGAAAAAGATAAGCTATGTCCATTGCTGTCTGAATGATCAGCATTTGTTAGCTGATTTTCCAAGTCATTATTTGTGGATTCCAAATTTTCATGACTACAACTTGATTCAGTCTTAATGTTCACTGAATCTTCCTGAGTGTCACTTTCTTTCTCTATGCTAGACTCAGTTACAGTAATTTTCACAACTGTATCATTTTGAAGTAAAACTCCTGTTTCATTGCCACTCAAGGTTACAGAATTTTCCCCTAAGGGATCCCCTTGACCAGCACTCTGTATTTTGTTATTAGTCTCAGAAACAGCCTGAATCTTTTGAAGAGCACAGTCTGTTTCATCACTACATGTTGTCTCTGTTTCAGTTTTATCAACTTGCTGTTCTTTGTCTGTAGTTTCTGCCACTTTTGTGTCTTCTTCCAATAACTCTGACTTACTTACTTCAAAAGGTAATGTCTCACATGGTATTACTTCAAATGGCATTGATTTGCTTATCTTATCAGAACTATCATTTTCCGTCAATGTTTCCAATAATGAATTTTCTAATTTACGAACACGGTCATTATTTTCCGTTTCCAGCACACTTTGCACTTTACTTTCTAACTGAGAAACAACAGCTTTTGTCTTTTTGTCATTAGTCAAAACATTTTTCACAAATCTTTGACCACTTAAAAGTTTTTCTTTACGAGATCGTTTGAAATCCTCAAAACTGGGAATACAAAATTTAAATTTTCTATTTGGACCCTGATATAAACTTTCTTTCTCAGCTTCTTTTATTAATTGATCTCTCCGATCTAACTCATTCTGAAGATCTTGTAAATCTTTATCACCAGCGAGCGATAATCTTCTCTTAGCTTCATTATTCCTGAGATCTTTCATTCTTGTATCACCACTAGTAAAAGAAGATGACTTCTCACAAACTTTATCTTTTGTTTCTCGCTGTTTGTCATATGATGGGGCAAATGGACTATTAAATTCTTGTTCTAGATCCAAATTCGAAAGATCTAGATTCGAAAAAGTCTTTTTCAGTCCTGATTGTCTCCCCCGTCCTTGCCTTTGCGAAATTCTTTCTAACAGACCTTGATGTTTTCCAACATACTTTTTAAATAAGTCATTACTTAGCATCAATTCAACTCTTGAAGATATTGGTAATTTCCTCATATTTCCTACATTCCTCTTTGAATCAGATCTAACACATTTCCCAGAATCCTTCATGTTATCTAGATCATTTACAACCTTTGATTTTAACTCATTTGTGACACAGTTCAGTAAGATGTTTGAATTCACAGATCCTGGATATTGCACAAATGGAGTACCAGTTCTCTGTTTTGATAAATTATCTATATGTATGCGATTTGAATTAATTTCCCCATTTTTTGTTGTCCTTCTTACAAGAATTATATTTTCTTTGTTTGCATGTGTATCCAATTTATTTACTACTTTATGTTGAACACTTTCATGCCCCTTAACACCATTATCATTTGCTGTGACAACAGTATCGGAATCATCACAAAATTGTTCTAAAGGGGTCATCTCAAACACATTATCTGAATGGTCATGAACAAGTGCTTCATCAGAAGAAGTTGGTTTCTTTACACAATTTTTTTCACTTTCCAAAAGTTTATTCCTTTCCCTTGACTGATCATTGACATTTTGGTCACAATGGCCATCTACAATTGTGCTGGTCCGTGGACTAGATACATTGCTGAAATTTGATTGGTCAATTCTTGATGATCTGTTGAGCTCTATTTGTGTGTCATCATCAGATGTATCATAATCCTCCAATAACAACTCATTTTTTGGAGAATCACATGTTTCTACATGGCCTGCTGATTCAAAATCTTCTTTAACATAATTTTTAGGGTCTTTATCTTTTTCAAGGTCGATGTCATTTTCTGCATTGGGACATTCATCCATATTTCATCTCACCTAAAAAACAAAGTTTTTACCATTAGTATAACAAGTAATAATCCCATTTTAATGAAAGAAACAACACAAAAACACATGCACAAAAACGATTTATGAAAAAGACCATATAACTTTTGAGTCTAACAAAGGATTTAGACATTAGAGTAACATCATTCCGGTAAGATCATCTGAACAAAAATTGCCAGCAACATGTGCTAAATCAGTAGGTCAAGTAAATTCTGTGGACTTGTATTTTTTTTTTTTTTAATTTGGACAAAAGTTTTTTTCACTTTTCTTTCATTCTTTTACCGATTAATGTTGATACATGTTCTTACAAAAACAGTTCCCTTTCATGAGAGGCTAAATATATATATAGCAT
This sequence comes from Tegillarca granosa, assembly GCA_029721355.1. Classification (NCBI taxonomy): domain Eukaryota; kingdom Metazoa; phylum Mollusca; class Bivalvia; order Arcoida; family Arcidae; genus Tegillarca; species Tegillarca granosa. Next base: position 44,619,689 of record CM056597.1, on the reverse strand, counting down.
TTTACTTATGTAAATGGTTATAGATTAAGTACCATCAATTAAGAAACAAAATTTTCTCTACAGTAAGAAATACCAATAAAAGCAGAGAGGATGACCCCTGTCAACATAAAAGGATATGGCAGCTACTGTTTAACCTCATTTAATTTAGACTACATACTTTTGTGTTATTCTAAATATTACAGGTATGTTAAGATAGATAAAACAATTTGATATTTCATATAAATACAAATGTATAGATAAATAATTACAGAACCTCAGACTTAAAGTTTTACAATAAGATAAAGAGTAGAGATATGTCTGTATCTATAGCCCACAGGTAGCATAACCTCCGGTTTTTACAGGGCACTAATTAAGGTGTAGAGAATTAATAATACATTTAATTGTATACCTAATGTACTGCTAAATGATGGCCACGTATTTAGAAAGGGATTTCAGATTCATAATTTGTAAAGCAACCCCAATCAGATTACTGATTAGGATGACTACAACACTGCAAGGTGTATTATGAATGAATATATCTAAATGACTGTAAAGTTTTCAGACCAGACAATTTACACCTAGATCTATCATGTTTTTCAAATTCAATGCATGGTCCATTGTAAATATATCTAAATGACTGTAAAGTTTTTAGACCAGACAATTTACACCTAGATCTATCATGTTTTTCAAATTCAATGCATGGTCCACTGTAAATATATCTAAATGACTGTAAAGTTTTCAGACCAGACAATTTACACCTAGATCTATCATGTTTTTCAAATTCAATGCGTGGTCCATTGTAAATATATCTAAATGACTGCAAAGGTTGACACTTTTCAGACCAGATAATTTACACCTAGATCTATCATGTTTTTCAAAATTGCTGCATGGTCTATTGTGAATATAACTTTATTGACTAAAATGACTGCTAAGTTTGACACTTTTCAGGCAAGAAAAGATTCATACTAAGGTCTATTATGCTTCTCAATTTCAACTGATCAACTGCAAGTATTAATCAATATATTATAATATATCAAATCACCCATGTTTACATAATGCAAGCACTTGTGGAGTCTCTTTATTTTAAATTGACTCCTAAGGAATTAAAGCCAAGATCAATTTTAAAGCCGTTATATCATAACTGACTTAACAAAACTTCCTTTTACTGATAAAACCACACAATTATTTATTTGTAAATTGATTTTAACAGTCAACTTATCAATAGTTAAATCATAAAAATGACTTTAAAAACAGATCACCACACATCTTTTTCTTAAATGGCAAGCAATTTAAATCTGGGGTATTGATTAAGAGATTTTACTGTAGTCTTTTCTTTTCTCTCCGCCTTTTTTTTTCATATGCGAGGGTATTTCTGTATAAAGTTATTAAGCTTTTTTACCAATATTTATTTGCTATATCTTTGAACAAAATGTATAAATTCAAGAGAATAGATAAAAACATATAGAAAATATATTGAAATTTATACTTTAAATTATATATAAAAAACAATATGGAAAATGCAGGATTGTGTGCAGAAAAGTGAGGAAAATAAACATTAAGGTGATCAAAACAAAAAACTTAGAACATACTGGCAACCTGTATACAGTAGATTTTGTGAAACAAAAGCCTTGTTTCCATATAGAGGCCAAAAAGTTATACCGGTAGTTATTTTTACTTTACAGTGGTTATATGTTGGATTGGGTTCACAAGGGTACTATCATGTGATAAGCAACAAGTTTCTCACAAAACTATTATTTCAGATATTGACTTTAAATAACAATGAGTATAATCATAAGGTATGCTGACAAACTATTTCCCACGTATCAGTTATTGATTGAATGATTGATTGGTTGGTTGGTTTGTTGTAGATTGATTGATTGATTGATTGATTGATTTTTTAATTTGTTGGATGGATGGTTGGCCGGTTGGCCAGTTGGATGGTTGGTAGGTTGGTTGGTTGGATGGATGGTTGGCCGGTTGGCCAGTTGGATGGTTGGTAGGTTGGTTGGTTGGATGGATGGTTGGATGGTTGGATGGTTAGTTGGTTGGTTGGTTGATTGATTGATTGATTGATCATTTAATAAATAATTTTTACACATTTTATAAAATCATATTTAATTTTTTAAGAAAACGAATATGATTTACTAAAATCCCTTTATTAAACACTGAAAACAATTATTGTATTACACATTTTGGTATTGATCTGCTTCTATGAAGAAATAAATAACTTTTAACTACTAGCTTGATGCTGCACTGATATTTCTGCAAATTGTTACATCAGAAAAAAAATCAAATTTATTTACTATATTTGCTACCTGATCCGATTTAATCATCAATAATAATGATGGAATCTAAATTGTCTCATATGAAGAACAAGCTTTGCCAGTTTTTAATATTTTTCATCAAACTATCCGATCCCACTAAATTTTGCAAACTTTTCACATTAAAGTCAAACCCATTTTAATGGCATTATGACACTGCGAATCAAAATTCTTTGTGAATAAATGATATATGCAAATAATGATATGCAAAATTTACTAACATCAGCAAGACAGATGGACACATGTCATGGACACCTCTAGTGTTAAATAAAGAGAAATATGATAAAATTATAATATGTATAAAAATATTGCTGAAGATTATTCATGTACCCAAAAATAAATTTCCCATGAAAAAAAAAGTTTGATATTTATAATGACCAGATTTGTTACGTAAGATCCACTTTCGTTTCATTTTTAATGAGGTGTACCCTATGATTTATTGTGTATACCCCATTCCTCTCTTTAAATGTCAAAAATATATTTAGTTCTAACCTAATTTGTTCACTATTTACCCAATATTTTTAGTCTATAGAGTTCTTAGTCTACAGATCAATGATAAAAATAACTCCAATGATATAACTACACTCAGCCAATTCTAATATTTTAACACCAATTAAAGCCATCTATTCCTATAAATATTTTAGATAAAATTTTATAAATTAAACTATCGCTAACCTGATATTTTCAATATGTTCCAAAAAATTCTCTTTTGATTTTACGTGTAAACCTAATCTCTGCAGACATTATCCAAATTATCAATCAGTTATTCTTCCAATATAACACATAATACGAATCTTGTCATGCATCTAAAACATTATCCTTTTTTCTTTCATTTTTTTCAAACTAAGTACATGTTCCTTTTTTAACATCTGAACTTTAGTTCTAACAAACACTAAACAGATCAGTGTTTTCATAATTTCATAATTATTACCAGGTACATTGTATATTGATTTTCGGACTATCAAAAAAAAAACCAAACTGTTGTATCATATATCATAGATATAAATCCAATTGTGAAATACAAACATGTTGCATTAAATTATTATATCTCAAATAATTTTTTTTTTTTTGGTGGTACCAAACGTAATATATTCCTGTTAATATTTGAACTTGTGGTTTAAATGCCTATTCAAAATTTCAAAGATCAAGTCATTCCATTTTATAATTACACTTTGCAATAACAATTGTCCATAAAGAAAAATAAACATTGAAAAAAAACAAACCCTACTTCTTCTGAAATTAAACTTTTATAATGAGTTCCGAGGAGAATGGTGACCACCAATTCATATGTATTGAATTCAAACCACAATGACACATGTACATGTCGTTTGTATTATTCTGTATGGGGTAAAACTGTAAAGGTGTTTAAACATAACAATTCAAAAGTGTATTAATTTTGTAAATAAATTGTATGATCATAGGAAAATCAATATACATATTTACTTATAGCTAAATATCTACAAAATAAATGTTTTAATCCATCAATCTTATAATTCAGCCCAAAATAAACATTATATACAAATCTGTCGGTAAAATTACCTGCACTGCATTTAATCACAGGAAAAAAAATCAATGATTATTTTACTGATAAAGCGCAAACTTAAATTTAAAATTTCTATTCAATTATTTAAACACTGAGTTATACAAACATTACCTACTGTACCCATATAACATATTAACCTAACGTAGGGAAATTATTGATACCAAAGCTTTTTCTACACATGCACGAATGAACTAACTTCATAATCCATATTTAGAATCTGAATCGACAAAAATCACTTAGCATCAGATAAGTATTACACATACATACAAACACCAATATATTTATATTTGTACTGAAATTAATACCAAAAGAAACACAAACTTTACAATTTATAAGTACACACACCTTTAGGTAACAAGCCCTTGAATCTCAAGTACCAATACCTTTACAACAAGGTGACGGATGGAAAAGACCATATTCATCAAATGGCTTTTCATAGCATGTGAAGGGTAAAAACATGCAAAAAATAGATACAATGTTCAGGCTAATTATTCAGAGCATAATACATTCAAATTGATGAAGCTATCATGAAAAAAAAAGATCAGGGACAGAACACACTGCAAATGATGTTTAGAAGTTTACACTAACATTAGGGTATAACACACTCAAAATAATGACGTTGAAATATTCTGACTTAGGTCTGGAGCATAACACATCCAAGGTCAGGAGCATAACACATCCAAGGTCAGGAGCATAACATTTCCAAGGTCAGGAGCATAACACACCCAAGGTCAGGAGCATAACACATTCAAGGTCAGAAGCATAACACATCCAAGGTCAGGAGCATAACACATCCAAGGTCAGAAGCATAACACATCCAAGGTCAGGAGCATAACCCATCCAATTTCAGGAGCATAACACATCCAACATAACACATCCAAGGTCAGGAGCATAACACATCCAACATAACACATCCAAGGTCAGAAGCATAACACATCCAAGGTCAGGAGCAAAACATATCCAACATAACACATCCAAGGTCAGGAGCATAACACATCCAAAATGATGGATTTACTATATTTGGTCTGACAAATTTGAAATGAGTGTGTTTAAATGCTGCAACAGTATTCTTACAAATCAGTCACTTACCAAAACAAAACTCTACATGGCCATGGAAAGGCTACCATTGCTCTAAGAGAATTCACACAAATATATGAATGTGTTATGAGAGACAACTATTTGTTAACTAATACACTATAAAATGAAAATTTGTTTAAATCATAAGATAAATGCAATACAGAGTTTTAAACATAAGTGAATTTTATGAACAAGTTTTACATAAATAAAAAATGGTAAAGTCCAGTATATACTGAGACACTGTGCGGATATATATTTCTTAAAATAATGTGTGACCAAAGAACGCTCTCAAAAAGGAATATAAAACCTCTCTCGAATATCATGAAGTACATATAAGTATATGATAGTAAATATTTTAAATACTTATTAATTATTATTTTTGAATGACCTAAGCCTCTAACTAAAAAAGGACATCTTAACCGTGTTTTAACTGACGGTCATCAAGGTGGTCAGAGATAATACGATACTCAGTACACAAATTATCTGTAATGGTCAGCTTTATTAAATATTTACTGATACAATCATTTCAATATTTATTCTTCGGTTTGTCAACTAAAGATAGAATCTTGTCTGTTTTCACTTGAATAATTAGTAAATTTTTAATTACATAAAATAAAACACATTTTTATGATAGAATTTTAAAAAATTATCTTGAACCACTGCAATATATAACAATTACTTTTAATGTCTTCAAAAACATATGCATAAATCTTAAATATTTAGTGAATTTTGAAATAAATGGGATGGTTGGAGGCCTCTAAAATACTAAACAACCACACCACTGTAAAATACTATATAACCACACCACTGCACATTTACTCCAGTGTCTGTACAAAGTCTGAAGCTTATTGCAAGTACAGAAGGTTAAAATATGTTTGTCTTTTGTTTTCCTTTTTGGTCATTTCTTTATTTGCTTGTGTTGTGTTTTGTTTATTGTGATTAGGCCATTTCTATTGTTTACCTGCATTGTGTCAACATGTTTTTCATTGTGTTGGCTGTTTATATTATTTGCTTGTATTGTGTTTTGTTTTTTTGTGATCAGGCCATTTCTATTGTTTACCTGTATTGTGTCATGTTCTTTGGTGTGTTGGCTGTTTCTATCATTTGCTTGTGTTGTGTTTTGTTTTTTTGTGATCGGGCCATTTTTATTGTTTCTCTGCATTGTCGTGTTCTTTGATGTGTTGGCTATTTCTATCATTTGCTTGTATCATCAAGTGTTTTTTTTTTTTTTTTTTTTTTTTTTGTTTTTTTTTTTTTTTGCTGCATTGGCAGATTTTCTTTTTTGGTTGCATTGTGTCATGTTCTCTTTTCTCATTGGTTGTTCCTTTCATTTGTTTAAATCATCTATTCACATTGGCTATTTCTATCATATGTTCATGTTGTGTTGTGTTTTTGTTGTTGTGTTGGCTGATTTTATTATTTGTTTGTGGTTGTTATGTTTATGTTGCATTGGTTGTTTCCAATTTCATGTTCTACATTTGAAAATTTATTTCTTCTATTTCATAAACAGTGAAAATTCTAGAATGAATTAACTGTAACAAAATTTACCTTTCCCTTGCTCCACAATAGTTTTGTTACTAATGACAAAATATTATAATCATTCATTTTTGAACTGAAAACCCTTAAAAAGCATTATATAAGTTGTATTATATAATCTTTTTGTTAGCTAAAATTTTAGCTACGATAATAATTAAAACCATATAAAACCTCTCTCATAAAATGGTGACCTTATCTATACCCAGCACTTTCTTGTATACAAGACTTGGTTGCATTGGTGTTATACAATAACATTATGATAATATAAGAAAATAAAACATATAAACAGCTTAACGGATTATAGTGCCTTCCCACTTGTAACCAAGGTTAGTTTCAAAGTAAGGACAGATTTAAGTATAAAAAGGTTTGTCAGCAAAACTGCCAAATTCAGAAGTTTGGTTGAAGTATAGGTACAGATTTTAGTTTTTAAAAAAAAGTTTGTCAGCTAGCTTGCCAAAGTCGTAAGGTTTGATTAAATTCACCATTTTAGTAACTAAAGTAACACACCTTCCATCCATCTTCCCTTCAACAAATCTCCAGCAAAACCAAATCAATAAAGTACTTAGATGCTCTGGGCTTAAGGCACTCACACTTTATGTTTGAGAGTTAAACATAAGCTCTTAAACACTTCGATGTATGTCAGCTGTAATTATGAAAACATGAGGCAATTATCACAGACTAGACCATTCCCTTTATGTTCATCATGAACTGAATTTTCTGTTAAATGTCCCTAGACCTGATAATATTTAAAAGATTAATACTTTAAAGTTTCAAAATGAAATGTCATAATGAAATAACATATTGAAATAATCTATTGTTTGTCTTAATATCATGACAGTACAGATCAATGATTTCTAATTGTCTACATGAAAAGCCATGCTGCTTCCTTTATACCTTTTGGGGACCATCTCAACCACATTTTTCAACATACTGAGATAAAAATCTGAAGATCAGCTGTGTGTGTGTGTGTGTGTGTGTGTGTGTGTGTGTGTGTGTGTGCATGTGTGCATGTTTCACATTTTCACACTTTAGTGTGGTCTAACATATTCAAAGCCATTTGTTATACTCATGAGATCCAAATTTTGACTTCAAATTTCATTATAAATTATCTGCCTTCTCTGCTTACATTACTGAGACTTAAGTTTTGTTATCTTTGTGTTTAAAAAAGGATCACTCAATTTGCATTTTTAAATGAGCAAAAGCATGTGTGTGTGTGTGTGTGTGTGTGTGTGTGTGTGTGTGTGTGTGTTTGGTTTTTTTTCTGTGGTACTTCAGAGTTTTATATCAAACCCACTTAAAAGAAATCAAATTATTTTAAAGTGTATTGCATAATTTTAAAGCAAGGTTATATATAAATATATGTATATATATATATATATATATATATATATATATATATATATATATATATATATATATATACTAGTATATATATCTGTCCCATCTAAAGGATGTATTGTAAGTTGACTCAATATAGCTTATCCATGAGGCTAACTTGGATTTAGACATTACATTTTTACCACTGTATCTACAGGTATATAATGTTTTTACTATATCACCTATAAGATATCTTTCAGGCAGAACAGTACTGTATTTAATTGTTTTCCAATGAGGTCCGGAATGATTCCCAGTGGCTGCAGGCTCTACTTTAAATTATACTGAAATGCTATTTTTGTTTCATATGTAAACATAAAGAGATTTTGATACAACCTACACTGTAACACTACAAAGACAAGACATTAAATTATCAATAGTTTAAATCATTTAAATAACAATTGTTATAACTAGACTCAATCATAATTTTTTTTTTTTGTCACAGTATTATTACACAAAATATCATGCTATTTTCATATGACTAGGACTGAAAAAATTACTTATACCACTGCCATACAATACAAGACATTTAAAAACACTCAAACACTAGCTGATTAGGTCACTATATTCAGTGCCTTTAAAATCACCCATCTTCAAATCCTATTCACTCTCTTTTCATATACTTTGCTATAGGGTGGAGTACTGGTGTTTTACGCCCCATCAAGATTCTTTCAATTATTCTGAAGCAGTCAGTTCTGGGATGGTGAAGGAAACCGGAGTGCCCGGAGAAAACCACTGACCTTCGGCAAGCAAACTGACAAACTTTCTCACACTAGGACCTGTCCCGAGTGGGATACGAACCCAGGCAGTGAAAGGTGCTGTGATCTGTAAGCATGCGTTTTAGACCACTCGGTCACCAAGGCCCATTTTGAAATAGAAGGGATATTAAATTATTGGTATTATATTTAGATTTCTACTGTCTATAACCTCAGGGGAGACCATGCACCTTTTTTTTATTTTCTCAAAATACTAGTTATACATTTAAAAACTGATTAAATAAAGAAATAAAGCCTTTAAAAATATTGGATCAACCAGTTCAATACAATCCATTATGTAATTTTAACAGCTAGACATCTCTAGTTTATTCGAGATGTTCATTTATATCTAGTTGGTCAAAATATGGAATTTTCATGGTATTAGGCTAACTTTTTACAAACAATCTTTTAGGCAAAAGACATCAAAGAAAAAATTGAAATTAAGTGTAAAATTTTACTGGAAATAACAAAGTTTAGTCTGCATGAAAAAATAATTAAAAGTTTGCCAAAAAAAATATTAAAAGTGAACATTGCAAAATCTATGAATATCTGCCATTTCATCAGCAACAAAACTTGTTCACTTTTAGAAAAATAAATAATATACTGCTTGGCTGAACTGAAAAATGTGTATGAGTTTTAGATTGTCTATCAATAAAATAAAAGTGTTTCTAGTAAACTAAAACACACCTTTAATTATCCACTAGAATTTTAAACTTCTACTCACATGGTATTAAAATCTGTCATTCAAATATCCCCATTTTGTCTTTAAAATGTCCAATTTGTTGTAGCTCAAATGTTCCATCATTTTACTCAAATATACATCACTTAATTTTCACATAGGTAAGTAGGCAATTTTAGATGCCCGTATCAAAATTGTAATCAAAGAAAAAAATATTTCATATATGAAGCTTTTCAAGAATTTTTTTTTTATTAATCCATTATAAGTCCATTAATGAATGACCATTCAAGCAATTTCTTTTAACTTTTGAAATTTTGTATACATATTATTTTTTAACATTTAGCTGACAGATTGTAAATGTTGATAATAAATGGATTATTAATAATATACAATAGGGACACAGGTGATATTAAATACAGGTAAAAACATTACAGGTATATCACAGAAAACAAACAAATAAACAAAGCCTGTGTTACAGAAATAAACCAGGAATTGTCCAAAGTTAATCTGGGATCAAATATTACTATTTAATTTGTACATTATAGGTGTATAATATATATATACAAGTATATCCAATTTTTAAACAAAAAGTTCAGTCTTGACCAATGTCCAGTCTTGTTTGCCTGGTACCAACTGATCCCATTACCACCTACTGTCTAAAATATTACAGTTTTAAAACCTGCTTCATTTAACTTATTGAATTAAGTATAAAATAGCCAACAGCTTCAAAAAATATTAACTGTCAAAATTATATGTATTTTTTCTATCGGCTTAAATAGATTACTGAAAGAACAAAATACATGTACAACAAAATTAATTAACAGGAACAAATCTTACTGAAATACACACACACAGTAAATAACTATAAAGCAGGAAAATAGGTGACCTAAATCTATAAATGAAGAAACCATCAAGCAGCCACACAACTAACTAAACCCTATAAATGAGTGAATAATAAAGCAGGTACACAGCTTACTATAACCTAATACTGTAACCCTAAAGAGGGTACACAGCTAAATAACACCTTAATGTATGAGAGGGTACACATCTAACAGAAAACTCTCAATATGTGGACTGTAATGCAGGTACATAGGTGACTGAAACCTATAAATCCGAGAGCCATAAAGCAGGTACACAGGTGACTGAACCTATAAATCCGAGAGCCATAAAGCAGGTACACAGATGACTGAAACCTATAAATCCGAGATTCATAAAGCAGGTACACAGGTGACTGAAACCTATAAATCTGAGAGCCATAAAGCAGGTACACAGGTGACTGAAACCTATAAATGTATGACCCATAACACAGGTAAACAGCTGACTAAAACCCATAATTGTGTATACTGTAAAGTAAGAAATTTCTGCATTTATTAATTTTTGTAAAATGTTACATCAGTAATAATCCTTTACTTTTCCATGATGTTTGATGACTTTTTAATGTATTAAAGTGCAGTTAAATCATGCATACATATATATTTAAATTAAAATAACACACAATTTTATTTTCATGTTTTGTTACATTCTTAAATTTTTTTTAGAAAATTTATGAACCACAAAAATTTCCCAATTAATAATATTCAAATGTACGAGAACATGTATACATGAGAGCATTTGAAACATATACACATGAACTGTCATCCATTCTAAATCAATGTGAAACTTATTGCTTTATAATTTATAATTTCAGATTTTACATCTTTTATTGTTTATACGACTATGGCCATTCAGAAGGAAGAATTCTCCCTCAGGAAGAAGATATGAATTTTCTGTAAATTTTAATGTATACTGTATATAAGCATTATTTGTGAATTTATTAAATTCAAAATAACCCAAGTCTTGTGCAAAACTGATGTCAGTGATCGGTTATTTGACCAAGGTCAAGGTCAAGGTCTCTGTCCTCAGTTTTCTGTACATTCTTTAACTTATCAATTACATTTTCTAAAGCTAATTGTATGTTTTCCTCAGTTATGAATTTCAATTACAATGGACATGAAATTGATTGAAAAAATATCTTGAACAAAAAATCTCTGCACCAGTATGGCTAACTAACCTGACAACCAATGGCAAACCAACGGCTTGTCTCAGACTTTTCAGGCAAGATAAAAACAGCATAAAAATCATTGATTGGATCAGACATGATTGGCTTTGAAACAGGCAATAGAATTTTGTTCGGGGAAAATAAATACTTAAAAGCAAGATATAACGGAATTGAATACACTCCCTTTATCTTTAGTTATCATAATTAATGGGGCCTGGTTAGACTTTCTTCAAAATTTATGTATTATTGATTAATCGTACAATAATTCACATATAAATTTTGTTCTTGAAAAGGAATGTCAACTTATTAATGATTTTCTATTTATCTTTCATTATTTGAATTATTTATTTCTAGACATTTAGTATTATTAATCAAGATTAATTACCGAAGTGAAGGTGAACATCCTGTAACACTAACCAATTCTTATCTTGACTTTAAACAGTTCAAATACACAACATAAATGGTCTTATTTACAATCTTCTCTCTCACCAAGCACCTGACAATGAGTTATATGAATGTTATGAAACCCTAAAATACATGCTCTGTATCAATAAAGAACATGGCAACATTAGGAGGCTCACTCTTTATTATAATATCCAAAATTTCAAAATATTAGTGAAATATTTTTTGGCTAGAATGTAATCCTAAAATAATAAAGGTATGAACTGCTTGTTAATGTCACTACTTAGTTACTACTGAGGGAATTTTACAGTGCTAGCTAACACAATTTTATTGCTTTGTCTCAGTGCTTAGTGATACAAGTATTTCAAACAATTTTCCATGGGGGAATGCTTACTATATAGCTATATAGAATGTATAGATAAGTTTAAGTTTCATCTGGGCAGATCTTCAACCATACGAAATTTTGTAGTATACTTGACAAAGTTTGTTAGTACATGTGTATTCTAAGAAAAATTCCAGTTATCTCCTCTTTGATCTGTAAGCGTGGGCACTTTAGACTAATTTGTTATTTTATGTTTTAGGTAGACTAATTTGTTATTTTATGTTTTAGGATAAATGCAGCTGCAAATGGGGCATTATTGCAATTAAAGGTACAACAAATAAGTAAAAAGTAAGACTTGCTATGCAGAATAATTTTATTGGTTTAATGTAAGTTAAACCAATACATTTTTCCTCACTTACCTTCAATTAGGGACATCCTTGAATAAGGAAATATTTTTATATATGAACCCTCAAATCAATCCATAAACTCTTAATAATTGAGAAATAAAATAAATTTTGGCATTTCTCTTAATAGCAATGATTACAATGACACAGTAATAAGCATTCAACCTTTTTATACAGACCCAGCTAATAATTATAATGTGTGTCCTATATTTCCGTTAATTATGAGATCTGTGTCATTACCTGTAATTTTTTTAGGGCAGCTGTGTATTTATATAACAGATTTAACACATTGCACCATAATTTTCATTTATTCCGGTACACACTTAACTCTTCAATTGGCATTTATACAGTTCTAATTCAAATAACCTTCATTTTTAAAAAAAAAAAAAAAATCTTACAATGACTTATGGTGTCATTAAAACACCTGGCTAAAAAATTACTTTTTAAAAACTTTGAAAACTGTGTCAAGTTCAAGAAAGTATGTATACCTAAATTAACAGTCAAGGAATTTCAATTGTCTAAAAAAAAATACATGTACATATATTTAAAACTTCAAATGTGGCCAATTAAATATAATTACTGGTATCTGTATACTTAATAAACTTTTACAAAAAAATAACCTGAAGTCTAGTCAAAAATGTAAATAACACCATCTTAAACAAGAGTGTTACACATCTTAATATTTACAGGCCTTGGTGGTCGAAATGTCTAAATCATATACCTAACCTTTCACAGCAAAGGTTCAAATCCTATTTAGGCAATGTGAGATAGTTTGTTAGTTCTTTTGAGTTGAGTTGAGTAATGGTGTTTAACAAGAATTTTTCACTTATATCGAGACGTCGCCAGCTATAGATGAAAGTGCAGAAATTTTGTGTATGCGTTGCGCTGATGGCATTATACAGCAGGGTTCTTTATCGTGCCATGCCTGCCATGACACGGGACCTCGTTTATTTTAAGTTCCCATCCGAAAGAACCGTGACTTTCATTTTGTAATGCCGAGTGCTGGGCGAAATAACAGTCACTGCCCACTTTCAAGTCTTGGGTCAGACCCCGCCAGGGTTCGAACCCACGACCTTCCACTTACGGAGCAAGCACTCTTCCAACTGAGCTACCACAGTGGCAGTTCTTTTGCCTAAGGTCTGTGGTTTTCTCCTGGCACTCCATTTTCTCAGATATTTCAGAACTGACCAACCTCAATATAAGTAAAAAAAACTTGACTGGAGTGTAAAACAAACTTAATCCAATCTAATCCCGTCTTAAGTATACAGAAATAAGAGAGGACTAGTGTACTTACAAAACATTTAAAAACTAATTAATTACACATTTTACTGATATTGTCAAAAATTTGATAAGGTGGGAAAATGTCCTAAAACTTAAAATGGACTAAAGAAATAAAGAAATATGATATCTGTATTTTGGATTAAATAGGGTGTCATTTATTGTACAAAAAAAAAAAAAAAAAAAAAAAAAAAAAAAAAATTAGTCTACGAAAAATAAACAAAACTAGAAGTCCTGGTATGGTCTAATAGGAAATAGAAGCAAAAGTTATAATTACACACAAGATTAGCTATGAACTTAGTGGTTAAATAATACATTAAACACAATCTAGCCTGGGTATAAAATAATTTTTAATACAGAATTATTGATTTTAAAACCCTTGCGTTGATCTGGATTACTGCCAGTGTGTGACAAAACCTCATTAATAGTGGTTCAATTGTAAAGACTAAATTAGAATCAGACTTTCTAATAATTTCTATAATTAATATATGTGTTGGTAATTAAATAGCATAATAAAAACGAAGCTTTTAAAAAAGACCATGTCCCTGACTTTGTGCAATGTTTTGATTTTTTAAAGTCAATTTAAACATGGTATTATTTCACCCCTAAAATTAATTTTTGTCAGGTTTAGCATTCATATAAAGACTTTTTTTTTTCATTTTTACCAGAATTTTACAACCTATGTGAAACTATAGACAGTTTTCCATATAATGTGCACTGAAAAGTTTAAAAGAGAAATGTGGAGATTATTTTATCCTACAAAATGCTTTATCTTCATTTAAACTACCGGTACTGAGATAGCTGAAATCTCTAAAATTTGTTCATTTAATTCCCATTCCCAATTGAAACTAATTAAGATCAGTTACAATAAAGTTTTTGCTAGATTTAAATTGCCTGAAAGACATCAATGAATTAAAATAAAAACTATGGATAAGTAAAGTAAGAAAGCTTTTTTCAATGTTAAGGTCAATATTGAACACTGATACAATAAAAATGCAGGTATTTAACATCAACATCATATCTGTATAACCAATTACACTATCTATAATATTCAGATTTTTAACGACAAATATGCTATATAGGGCAGATATGTAAAGTATATTTGCCAAGAATGACAAAAAATCACAAGGACATGTTCTAGTCAAGATGTGGCCAGTGGAAAACATCTAAAACAGAGGACATAACAATGGACAGTACAAACTATAAGAAATACCAACATCACAAGACATCTGTTATAGCTGAACCATAGAAAAAAAAGAGTTGGAACAATTTAGGACCACCTAGAATCAGGTGTATGGAAAGAACAAGAACAGATTGAGAAGGGCAACCATGGAAGAAGGGCAACCAAGGCAGTCTCAAGCTCCACAAGGAGTCAATAGAATTAGTCAAGTGACTCTGTTTATTACTGATATTTTAAATTTCAGTAAAAAGCTATTTTTATCCATTTTGTCATACATTTACTGTATCCCACTGTTCCCACAATGATACTTAATTCACAAGCAACTTTTTGTAATTTATTTTTATTCCATAATTTATTCAAATGTACCCTTTTAACCTTTTAAGATAAACAACTAAAGTAAAGAAAACAATTGGTTGATATCTTGAAGCTATACAGATCCTGGCGGAGATGGTATAATATGTCATCGTTACATTCACCGACTACCAGGTCATGAAAACTGAACACTTAAATTCTGATTTATGCTGAGATTTATTTTGTCATTTAAATATTTTTATTTGAAATGAAATATCTAGGTAAAAATATAAATATGTAACCTTTTTTTGTGTTAGGTTACTAAAAGTTGTATCAAATTTACTGAACATTATTGCTGAAAACACTTGAACCATTGTTAATAGCTGTAACTTTACTTTCTGACTACGAGGAAGAAACTGAAACCTACTTAAGATGAAATGAAGATATGTGACCGAGTGGTTAAGATCAAAGACTCATAATTCAAGAGTTTTGGGTTTGAATCCTAGCCAGATTATGTAGTAATGTTATTGAACAATACATTTAAAATTCAGTCTGCCAGACTGTAAAAAAATAGGACTGTACAACAAATATTCTGAGTCAACAATCTGATAGACAAACATCTCATATCAGGGGAGGGGGGTAAAGCTTGGCAAATTTCAATCACATCATGCAAACTGCACAGGGATAAGCACAGTGCTAAAGAACATAACTTTTAACTTAAAAGAGTGAAAAATAAACCCTGTAGTGTGGTACAATGCATGTGGCATGCAGGGTTGTTGTTCTATCTTTGGCTCTCCTATCACTGGCATATATTAAGCCTAACTAAATCAGAATTTTATTCTTCGAACTCTCATGACTTTGTAATACAGATTCCCAGCAAGTTGAAACTTATGTAAACATACAAGAAGAAGGAGAAGAAGAAAAAGAGGAGAAGAATTGGATGCAATAATGGTGTTTTATGCCCCAGTCAAGATTCTTTTACTAATATCGAGGTGTTCAGTTCTGGGTCAGTGAAGCAAACCAAAGTGCCTGGAGAAAATCTCCAACCATTTGGCAAGCAGACAAACTTTCTAATACTAAGATCTACCCTAGCAAAATTAGAATCAAGGAGGTGAGAGGTATTGTGAAGCAAAAGCAGGTACCTTAGACCAAGGTCACCGAGGCTCCTGAGAAAGGGGAGAGGCAGGTGGTTGCAGTGATGGTTTTGGTAGTGTTGGTGATAGCGGGATGGTATTGAAGGTGACAGCAGTGGCAGAAGGGGTGAAATAAAAGCTCAAAAAGATGACTATACCCCACATTAAAACCACTTTAAATAAGCAAAAAACCAATAGAAACTTTTTAAAGGAAATGATAAATCATCAGAATGTAATTTATGATACAGACAAAATGTATTTTAGTTAGATGCAGGCATTATCAAAGTGATATAAAGGCAGCTATGGTGATAAACAAGTACATGTACTTGATGCTCACTGAACTCAATTTTAAGCACATCAAAAAAATTTAAAAAGGCAACACATTTTATAAAGATTTATATTCTTTCCGTGAGCACAACTATTACAAAGTCTATGCATTAGTTTGTGATACACTGCGACTTTGATAACAAGAGTGACCTATGTGAACACTTTTTACGTTTATCAATTACGTTGAAGTACAGAGTTTTTATTACATATTTCTAAAGATAATATACTCTTTTACTAACCAATATAATGTAGTTCTGCAACATAAATTTTCTAACACTTTCATTAATTTTAATTTATTGTCATATCTAACAAAGTACACATGTATTTACTACAACAAGGAACACAGAGGTATATATACTATGGTCTTTATG
Source organism: Tegillarca granosa (assembly GCA_029721355.1). Classification (NCBI taxonomy): domain Eukaryota; kingdom Metazoa; phylum Mollusca; class Bivalvia; order Arcoida; family Arcidae; genus Tegillarca; species Tegillarca granosa. The sequence goes on along the minus strand of CM056597.1, from coordinate 44,602,679 downwards.
ACCGAGCTTTATTAACTTTATCACAATTTGTGCGATGATTGATGTTCATGTAGTATGTCTTATTTACAACAAACAATGACCAATGAACCAAGCAAAAATAATTTTAATGTTTTTATTAAAATAGAAAGGTGTTGCTAATAATTGACCCCAATCTTTGTATGATCGATAAATTTATGGACTAATTATTGTGATATAAAGGCAGTGGCCTCTTGTCAGGTTGTAAATAAAACATGTGTACATCAATTCTGATATAAATCTAGTCAAGAGTAACCACAAGGCTCAAACTTTAGCCCAGTTGGATGGGCTTGTAACTATTCTTGTTGGCTATTTGGGACTACATGGGCACAATTTGGTACATTTTATAACTAAAACAGAAAGTAATATTAAAAAACAAATGATTGCTATTAGTTAATTCAAGTAAAACTAAAAGTCCACCCTGAGTGCAAAGGCTTATAAGACCAGACTAATGTCCAAATATATAACACACTCTATTTTGGAAAGGGTTTTAGTCCATTGTGCAAAGTTACCCTCTCATTTTTTTGCTGGTACTAAATTGTTAGGCACTGGATGGGCTGGAAAATGTAAAGCATGTACCCCAGTCATGGCTCAAACCCATGACTACTGAACCATAAGTTAACTGCCTTTACCACACTGCAATATTCCTTTACAAAGCATGTAGCCCAGTCATGGCTCAAACCTATGACTACTGAATGATAAGTAAACTGCCTTTATGCTCAGGAATGTTCCTCTACACAGCTGTTTTTAACAGAAAAAAATTATCTCAACTGCTTGAGAAAAATATTTCAAATATGCAAAAAACAAATTTTAAAAAAACTTTATAATTCTGTATACCGGTATGTCAAAAATATGCAGATGATATCAGTTATGAATAATGAAGTTAAAAAAAAAACTTGAAAACAACACATTTAAAAAAACTTGAAAACAACACAGGTGATCAGCTTAAAAAAAATTACGAGGTGTGTATGACAAATTTGTATTGTTTATAAGGTAGATCCCATGAGTTTTTAAAAAACATTTAAATAATCTTTAAAGATATGTTTGAAGCTATTTAAGGTATTTTAACCTCCAGTGAAAGTTCTGACACTTTACAAGTTATTCTTTAAATAGTGATAAAAATACTTTGAAATTCTTTAATAATAAAAACTTCTTATTCAACATATAATCTGGATAATTTTTAAGTTTAGCACAGATAAATACATTTAATTCCTTTTAGATCAACATGTTTGTTATTTTTGAGATATTCCACAAAAAAATGTTTTTAATTGGAAAATAATGCTATTATTGAATAAGTAAAATTATAATTAAACAATATTTATAATTTATAAGTAATTTCAATAGAAGGGATATTTAACGAGACATAGAAATAGTTCTTATATTTTTGCTTTTATAACAACAAACTGACCGTACACAAAGCTTCCGCCATTGTTCAATACATTCAAGTGCTAAAGTTTTCAATAAATATTTGGACATATTGACTGTATTAAGGGCATTTAAAAATTAATAATTCAAAGTAAAGTCCAAAAATTGATAAATAGTTGTATTATTTACAGGAATTATTTAACAAAGTCAAATATGTTATTTGTTGAATTTGTTTACTTTAAGTTGATTATACATTGGAATCATACAACCCATCCAAAATTAACAATTAGTAAACTATTTTTTTATAAAAAGCTCTTATTTTACTCTAATTAAAAGAAATACCAGTATGTAGATAATTTTAGAGTTTGTGGTTTATATGCCACTGTATGTCGGGAAACTGTACAAAGCCTTGGTATTCGTCATATGAATCACACACAGGTTCTGATATTATTAAAATTTTATTTATTTTCTTAACTAATTTAAACTAATTTGATGAATTTACATGTACTGGGTATACAGGTCAAGAAAAAAATTTGAGTAGAGGTGAGAGGTCTTTGTCAGATGCTTTATGACCCACTCAAAATTATTTCACAATATCAACGTGGATAGTTGTAGAATGATAATGGAAACAAATCACTTGGAAATATCACTGAACTTCAAAAAGTAAAGTGACAAAATGTCTTACACTAGGGTCTGACCAAGTGGGATTCAAATAAAAGATACTTTAATATGTAAACCAACACAGACACTTCTGCCTTAAATACCTCAGTTAAACTGGAGTGTGTTGTTAATCTGAAAATGTTGTCACAATCAATTTGACAAATCTCAATGGGGTATTCTGCATTCTCAGTATTTTTCTTAACTATAGTCAGGTCAAAACAATGATTAAATTGTATTTAATGAATTTCATGATTTACAAATCTTCAAGCCTACCAGTACCTTAAATGTTGAGATTTTAACTAAATTGAACAAAAAAACAACTATAATTTTCAGCTTCATTATGAAAAACAAATCTAAAAAATAACATTGCCAAACTACACTTCAAATTTCTCCAACACATAACAGTACTTTAATAAAAGCACTGTTACCAATTTGAACTCTAAATGTCCCTATTTGCTATAACATTATTACACACCTGTAAACACACCACACTCCCTCCCACTCAAAAAAAGTCTAAGCATTACTGTAAATCTCAGGTATGATGTAATAAAAAACATTAAAAATCAATCAATCTTAGGGCATTAATAAAGTTTAACAAACCAAAACTTCTTAATAGAAAGTTTCCTTCAGTTATGTTCTTATCAATAAAACTTCTACTTTACCATTTCAATACACAAACATATTTTAAAAATCAGAACTTTTTTCATGTTTATCAGCTGGGGTTCATTACAATGAATTTAAAATTCATGTGATAAAAATTTTGTATATTTTGATAAAACCGGATTTGCAGTTTTAACGATGTCTTTTAAAACCAGATTATGATATCAGTGTAACCATCAATTAAAATATCGTAAAAATTAAATTATGTAAAATGATACATGAATCATACAAGTGTTATAAAACCATAGGTATAAAAGTATTTGTTAGATAAAAATCAAAATTGCTTCTTTTAAGAAACAAAATTTATGCTGGTAAAGCATGCAAAGGTTTTAATTATAGCGGAGTTCTAAAATAAAGAGGAACAAAACATGGGATCTTCAGAGCAACATCAAGTCATTTCTGTTATATAATTTTGAAAAATAAAGCCATACTACATCAAAGACTCCAAAGATTCACGAACTACTGTCCAGAACAGATTCTCAACGTCAAATAGACAGATAAGGTCAGGACTGATACTACTGGAGATCACAGACCAAAGCCCTCGCTATGATACAGACACATAAAAAGAAATCATATTTGATATGACAATGGAACGTCTACCATTAATTTAACCAGAAAGGTATATGACAGATCTCACAAGGTAAGAGTTGAGTTGAGTAATGGTATTTAACATTCCAGGCAAGAATATATTCACTTATATCAAGATGTCGCAAGCTACAGGCGAAAGTGCAGAAATTTTGCCTGTGCAATGTGCTGATGGCATTGTACAGCAGGGTTTTTTATAATGCCACACCTACTTTGACACGGGACCTCATTTATTTTAATTTCCCATCCCAAAGAACTGTGATTTTCATTTTCTAATGCCGAAAACAGTCACTACCCACTTTCGAGTGGAAAAGGGAAGAGAAGAGTGATGAAATAAATTATTTTGCCAAAGTCAAGATTCTTTTACTTATCAAAAGGCAGTTAGTTTTGGATCAATGAGAGTGCCAAGAGAAAACCAGCAACTTTTGGCAAGCAAACTGACAAACTTTCTCACACTAGGATCTGTCCCAAGTGGGGTTTGAACACAGGGTGCCTGGTCATCTGTAAGCATGTACTTTTGACCACTTAGCCACAACAGCTCCAAAAGATAAGGGAGAAGAGTATCAAAAACACCTACAGATAAGATACAGAAACAGAATTAAATGGGGTCAATAAGGTTGCAGACTCACGATTCAAGAAGGTTCAAGAGTTTAAATCCCAACCAAAGAACATTGTTAGTTCTTGATCAAGATAAATGGACATCATATTCCTACCCGTCTATGCGAACTGATGAAACAGAAGTACCTACAGAAATGCAAATAGACTTTGTAATACACATGTGTCACATCATCTAACAGAACTTTATCTTTTAAACTTTTCTTATACAACCAAAATAATACAGGCTACAGGATTCACCAATGAAAATCAAGATCTCACTAATACTTGTGCAAAAGTACTGTTATCATTTCTGCCACAGCAGAATTCCTTCTACTACAACTTGCCAGAAAAAATTCCGACTTATGTAATCCCATGACAATATAAAATGATTAATCTGGAGATGGGTTTGCGTTTGGTGTAAGTTTGCGCTCGGTCTTAAATCCGGTTTACAGTTTGTTACAATTCATGTTGTTTGCAGTTCATTGATAAATAAAATATTGTTTAAACTAAACTAAATGATAAATCTTTCATCTAACACTGCATTAATTCATATTTAACAAAGCTGACTAAATATTTTACAAATTCTTGAAATCTGAACCAATTCATTACAACCTCACAACAATACCTCAAGCTCATTTTAAGGATATGTTATTATTTATATATACATGTATACATATATAAAATTTACAAACCATAACAATACATAAATTAAGTACAGAGAATATAAAATGACTTGATTTACTATATGATAATGGTACAAAACTTGGACATTATCCCAGGTCACTCACATTATCATTGTACTTTTAGATACTTTATATATCTGATTTTATTATTCTTAAATTTGGTACCAAAAAAAACATCTGTTTTATGTTATCTAGAATTAATATTAGGATTTTTGGTAGGTAGGCTTTTTTTCAAATCTTTCAATATATCATTTTTATGTTGTTATATTTATTTGAGTGTTAAGTCATATACTGAAGATAAGCTCATTTTAACTATGCTTGTCAAAATTTTGACTATAAAAACTTTAAGGTAAGGCTGTTATAATAGAAACAGAAAACATATTTTTATAGGATTTAATAAAAATACACACAACAATATGTATTATTCTTCCTCAAAATTGATATTTAATATAATTTCCCACACATAACATTAAATATATATATATATAGCAACACATTATCATAAGACTCTCAGTAAACACCAAGGTCCTGTGTAATGGATCACTTAAGACTCTCAGTAAACACCAAGGTCCTGTGTATTGGTTCACTAAAGACTCTCTGTTAACACCAAGATCCTGTGTATTGGTTTACTTAAGACTCTCAGTAAACACCAAGGTCCTGTGTAATGGTTCACTAAAGACTCTCAGTAAACACCAAGGTCCTGTGTATTGGTTCACTAAAGACTCTGAGTAAACACCAAGGTCCTGTGTATTGGTTCACTAAAGACTCTGAGTAAACACCAAGGTCCTGTGTATTGGTTCACTAAAGACTCTGAGTAAACACCAAGGTCCTGTGTATTGGTTCACTAAAGACTCTCAGTAAACACCAAGGTCCTGTGTATTGGTTCACTAAAGACTCTAAGTAAAAACCAAGACCCTGTGTATTGGTTCACTAAAGACTCTTGGTAAACACTAAGGTCCTGTGTATTGGTTCACTAAAGACTCTCAGTAAACACCAAGGTCCTGTGTAATGGATCACTTAAGACTCTCAGTAAACACCAAGGTCCTGTGTATTGGTTCACTAAAGACTCTCTGTTAACACCAAGATCCTGTGTATTGGTTTACTTAAGACTCTCAGTAAACACCAAGGTCCTGTGTAATGGTTCACTAAAGACTCTCAGTAAACACCAAGGTCCTGTGTATTGGTTCACTAAAGACTCTGAGTAAACACCAAGGTCCTGTGTATTGGTTCACTAAAGACTCTGAGTAAACACCAAGGTCCTGTGTATTGGTTCACTAAAGACTCTGAGTAAACACCAAGGTCCTGTGTATTGGTTCACTAAAGACTCTCAGTAAACACCAAGGTCCTGTGTATTGGTTTACTTAAGACTCTAAGTAAAAACCAAGACCCTGTGTATTGGTTCACTAAAGACTCTCAGTAAACACCAAGGTCCTGTGTATTGGTTTACTTAAGACTCTCAGTAAACACCAAGACCCTGTGTATTGGTTCACTAAAGACTCTCTGTAAACACCAAGACCCTGTGTATTGGTTCACTAAAGACTCTTGGTAAACACTAAGGTCCTGTGTATTGGTTCACTAAAGACTCTCAGTAAACACCAATTCCTGTGTATTGGATCACTAAAGACTCTCAGTAAACACCAAGGTCCTGTGTATTGGTTCACTAAAGACTCTCAGTAAACACCAAGGTCCTGTGTATTGGATCACTTAAGATTCTCAGTAAACACCAAGGTCCTGTGTATTGGTTTACTGAAGACTCTCAGTAAACACCAAGGTCCTGTGTATTGGTTCACTAAAGACTCTCTGTAAACACCAAGGTCCTGTGTATTGGTTCACTAAAGACTCTTGGTAAACACTAAGGTCCTGTGTATTGGTTCACTTAAGCCTCTCAGTAAACACCAAGGCCCTGTGTATTGGTTCACTAAAGACTCTCAGTAAACACCAAGGTCCTGTGTATTGGTTCACTAAAGACTCTAAGTAAAAACCAAGACCCTTTGTTTTGGTTCACTAAAGACTCTCAGTAAACACCAATTCCTGTGTATTGGATCACTTAAGACCCTCAGTAAACACCAAGGTCCTGTGTATTGGTTTACTTAAGACTCTCAGTAAAAACCAAGACCCTTTGTTTTGGTTCACTAAAGACCCTCAGTAAACACCAAGGTCCTGTGTATTGGTTCACTAAAGACTCTAAGTAAAAACCAAGACCCTTTGTTTTGGTTCACTAAAGACTCTCAGTAAACACCAATTCCTGTGTATTGGATCACTTAAGACCCTCAGTAAACACCAAGGTCCTGTGTATTGGTTTACTTAAGACTCTCAGTAAACACCAAAGTCTTGTGTATTGGTTTACTTAAGACTCTCAGAAAACACCAAGGTCCTGTGTATTGGTTCACTAAAGACTATCAGTAAACACCAAGGCCCTGTGTATTGGTTCACTAAAGACTCTCAGTAAACACCAAGGTCCTGTGTATTGGTTCACTAAAGACTCTCAGTAAAAACCAAGACCCTGTGTATTGGTTCACTAAAGACTCTCTGTTAACACCAAGGTCCTGTGTATTGGTTTACTTAAGACTCTCAGTAAACACCAAGGTCCTGTGTATTGGTTCACTAAAGACTCTCAGTAAAAACCAAGACCCTGTGTATTGGTTCACTAAAGACTCTCAGTTAACACCAAGACCCTGTGTATTGGTTCACTAAAGACTCTCGGTAAACACTAAGGCCCTGTGTATTGGTTCACTTAAGACTCTTGTTAAACACCAAGGTCCTGTGTTTTGGTTCACTAAAGACTCTCTGTAAACACCAAGATCCTGTGTATTGGTTTACTTAAGACTCTCAGTAAACACTAAGGTCCTGTGTATTGGTTCACTTAAGACTCTCTGTAAACACCAAGGTCCTGTGTATTGGTTTACTTAAGACTCTCAGTAAACACTAAGGTCCTGTGTATTGGTTCACTTAAGACTCTCAGTAAACACTAAGGTCCTGTGTATTGGTTCACTAAAGACTCTCTGTAAACACCAAGGTCCTGTGTATGGGTTCACTAAAGACTCTCAGTAAACACCAAGGTCCTGTGTATTGGTTCACTAAAGACTCTCAGTAAACACCAAGGTCCTGTGTATTGGTTCACTAAAGGCTCTCCCTTATCAAGCAGACTGAGCTTGATTTGTGGTCGAGTAGCTCAGTCAGTAGAAACCTCCAGCTTATATTGGGAATGTCCCAGGTTCAAGTCCTCGTTTGGCCGCTGCATTTCATCCCTTCCCTGTTACACATGGAATCTGTATGAATTTCAACAATATAAAAATGTATGGTTTTCATTTACATAAAAATATGTTTTTCCTAATACTTGTTTTTCCTAAACTTTTCTAAATAAATATAGAAAGTTTAAAGTATGTTTTTAAAGTTGTTTCTATAAGGTCTTAACATGCACATACTTTCCATACATTTGATTTTGGTATGTTAATTGCTCACTTTCATGTATGCCCTTAACAGATGTTTCCCATATATATATATATAATCATAATGTTTGACTGAGGTGTTATTCAGTTTTTTATCAATTTTAAATGAATTTCTACAATAAAATTGCAAAAAGACCAATAATAAAATACAAGAAATTAGACTAGTGATATATAACTTGTATGTCACTGTTCAGGGAAATTATCCTATTTAACAGATTTTTGTGAATTTTTTCTTTCATATTTTTAAAAATTCACTATAAAATCAATGATAAAAATATTATTTTGTAGAAATATTGTTAAAATATGTATTGTACTCAAGTATCAGTAAGGTAGCTTTTCTGTTATAATATATACATGTAGTATATTTTATTTTTTCATATTAAAAGTGCATCAATTTGGATAGATTAATAAAATGTATTGGACAACCTGGTATTTCATTCAAATGATGTTCATTTTATTCTTGTGTCTATATAGCAAATTCTTTCCAAACACATAAATAATCATGACTTATCTGGCATGGTAATAATCAATGTGATGTACAATAAGTTCCTATATATATCATACCTGTGTGTGTAATCCACAATCTGGGTAGCTCCTCCTCGTAATGTCACAATAACCAACACATAATTATCTCCAGAGTCAAACAGCAGGGAAACTGAGTAATTCAAGAAAAAATCTAAATTGTATTATAACTAATGGTTGACTCACATTTAACCGTAAATATAAACAAGTAAAAACTAGAAAATACCCGGGTTGCTCAATAATCCATTCTAAATCCTTTAACCTTTAATCTGCAAATGGCTAATCCACATGGCTTGATCGTGACATGTAATAAATATATAGTTAAATACTAATGAATGATTTTACCTACCATATAACAGTCATGTTAATATCAATATGGACCAGTAAATACTTAGACTGGCCCATATTTACAGTCCTATAAGAATCAATATAATCAACCAGGTATGACAATTTATACCTGACTACCTGTATAAATACTAATTACAGGTAATGTCAACAATTCTTTACCATCAAATTAGAATTACCTGTGTATCCAGATTAAAACAATGTGAAAAAGACATGCTCCATTATTCAATGGGTGACAAGAATAATATTTGAATCTAAACATAATATTGACAATTGTTTTTTTAATTTATTGGTGGTTTTTTTTGTCTTATCATATTCATTACCATGTAGACAGATGAATACTAGTATTTAATTGGTCTATAGCTAGAAAGCAGTTTTACAATTGTTGATAGATAAAGATATATCACTTATTGATTCTGGTGATGAATCAGCAGTATATTTATGTAATTTAATTTTACTGTTTATATAAATTCACTAGCACATTAGCAAAAACACAAGATAGATAGATAGATAGATAGATAGATAGATAGATAGATAGATAGATAGATAGATAGATAAATAGATAGATAGATAGATAGATAGATAGATAGATAGATAGATAGATAGATTCCTCAAAATTTTTAAAATAAATTTATTTATTTATTTATGATTTTTTTGTTTTTTTTTGGGGGGGGGGTGGTCTTTTAATTCTAAATAAAAAAAAAAGAAATTTGTTATTTTGTTTGAATGTATTTTTTGGTAAAAAAAAAAATAAAGATTTTGTTTATAACAGGCTTTTAAAATAATTGCCCAGCAAACTGGTGTGATCTTTGTTACACTGGGATCTACTTATGTGGGATAAAAGCCCAGATGCAAAAAATCCACTTATCCACCAAGCCACAGCTGAGAACCAAATCCAAGTCATTAAGCAAGAGCTCAGTACAACAACTAAAAGATCAGCAAGTTGCAGTGTATCACTCATGTCACTCTGTTGTATCAAGCTGTAAATCTGTATATACCATAACTAGCTCTGCTTCAGAATACAAACATTTGTTTGCGGTAAAAATTACTATATGTACTGTATTTTTACAATCCATTGCTTTGACATCTAACAGTTGAACATTTTTGATTGATTGCTTGATTTAATGGGGTTTAATGTCCCAGTCAAGAATATTTCACTTACATCAAGATGTCACCAGCTATAGGTGAAGTGGTAGAAATTTGGACTTTTGCAATGCACATGCAGGCAATGTGCAGAGAGAGTTCTTGGCATGCCACGACTGCCGTGACATGACAGGCATTGATACTGATAGTTTTTAAGGTCTCCTCTGAAGGACCCTGTGACTTTCATTTCTAAATGTCCGAGTTCTTGGCCAAAGAATAGCCCCTACATATTTTCAAGTCATGGTCAGACCCAGTGGAGGTTCGAACTCCGACCTCCCACATTCGAACCTCCCACATACGAAGCGAGCACTCTACCAATGAACTACATTGAACATTCTCAATCAAATTCGATTGAGTTACCCCCCTTTGTACACTAAGTGTCAAATAGTTTAAAAGATTAAAAAACATTTTTAAAATCGATGTAGGAATTGAAACCAAATATTTATTTTGATAAAACACAGAGACCGTATGCAAATAGCACACAAGAATAGAATGAGCAATATAGCAAAATAAAATTAAAACGAAAATAAGAAAACTAATATGTAGCACATATGCAAAGTACAGAAAAAAAATATATTCCATTGGAAGTTCCTACCATAAACATCACTTTGCATGGCTTTGACTCTGTAAGAAAATCAAAAAATTATCTAAAAATTGACAAAAGTACTGAAGCCCATTAGAACCACATGAAGAAATTATACAAAGGTACACAATACTGTTATATAACAATGATAATTGAAAAACAATGCAATAAACTTAAAATTAAGAATTTTACTGATAAACCATATTCATTAATATGTAAACTCCATTTTTACTTTACCGTATACTCTAGTGACATTATTTCATTTGGAAGTGACAGTGTCCGTATCTGCTTAAATTCTTATTTTAACAAAAAGCCCATGGTCTTTAATGCTCACCTGAAAATATGTCCTTATTTATTTATTTTTTTTTATTATTATTTTATTTTTTTTGCGAAGTACAATTGACAATTACAATAATTACAGAAGCTATTCAAACTTTACCAAGTATAGACTCAACTGCTACAATATTAACCAGATATTTCGAAGGCCTAATCTCAGTTTATTTATAAATAGCTAAAATAAATATAGCAGCTAAAGTACTATGGATAATTTCCAAATGATTAACCGTTTCAGCATTCTTATGCAGTTATGACCTTGACATTTGAACTCATGACCAAGAACAATATATCAAATTTCTTGTGATATCAATACCTACAATATTCTAACATGCATGCCTTATAAAACAAGTTTATAGTTTTCTAGATAAGTAACCGTTTCAGTATTCTTTTGCAGCTATGACCTTGAACTTTGACCTATGACCTTGAATGATATATCAAAATAATCATCGTACCAATACTAACAATACTCTGATATACATGCTTAAATACAAAACGTTTGCAGTTTTCTAAGTAGTTAACCATTTCAGTATTCTTTCGCAGCTATGACCTTGAGCTTTGAACCAATGACCTATTTTAGTATTTTATGCAGGTATGACCTTGATTTTTTTACCTATAACCTTGAACTTTATATAAAACTGATTGATATATCACTACATACATGTATTCTTATATACATGCCTATACAAAAACTTTATAGTTTTCCACATATATTAACAAATTAACTATTTTCAACAAATTCTCTTCGAAGTATTTTGTCATTTACCTAGCTGGAGACCAACAGCTATGATTTGTGCCAATCTAAAATGAGGTCACCTAAGGTTGTTACACATGAAATATCCCACGTGAATATCTTACACATTCATAGAATTTTTTTCTCTGTTTTTCCTTTTTATTGGGCCACAAGGGAACGTACCTCTTTATGAATGCAAATCTGAAAGTCCTTCACCTAATTATGATGGTACCCAAGTTTGATTACATTTGGCCAGGTTGTTTTAGAGAAGAAGATCAAAATGTTAAAAGTTTATGCTTTACAGACGATGGACGATGCACGGCAGACAAAGATGCATCGTAATAGTTCATCTAAGATTTCAGCAATGACTGACATTGTACATTATGTCACTTACCAACACAATGTATACTATTAAAACTGCCATGTTTATAAAATATGTCTATAATCTCTGAAAAACAGAGTTTTAATAATAATGGGTTTTTTTTTGTTATTAAATTTAGTAACAACTAAGTAGACATTTTTGTCAGGTAATGTTATGCATTCTGTGAAACAGAACATAAAATGTTTTTTATTATAATAGTTATAGTGATAATTATTGTTTACTTAAATAAGAATTATTAAATAATGCATACAGTAGATATAGAGGATTGAAAACTTCCTGGTTTTGGGGTTTTTTTAACATTGGTTTGTATGAGTCTCAGTGAAGATGCTCACATAGGACGCTACTTATGCTATGGGTGATAACAAAATTTTCAGATTTATATCCAAAAATAATTTAAACAAGAGGCCCAATGGACCTGATACGCTCACCTGGTAAATTAATCTGTTAAATTTTGTGATTCAGGGGCAACAACTCCTATAAATTTTCAAACTATCTTACGGTGTTGATAGTCTAGTCAATCTATGAAAAAATAGGGTCAAACCTCGAAGTAATTGCAACAGAAAATATTTTTATGTGATTGTTTTTAGGAATTGTGTTTTTATTCACCATAAAAAATCTACCAATTTCAATCCAGTGGAATTTGGGTTTTTTTAGCCAATTGAAGTTACCAATAGTATTTTCTATAGAGAAGGGAGATGACTCTGTATTGTGATCCTAAATTTTACACAAAAATTTTCAAAAACTTCAAGTTTTCTCTGATACTATATGAAGAACAACCTAGAATTAGATGGAGATTTATACATAGACTTAAAACAGATAATTTAAGACAATTTAGAATGTAATATGTAAATGGAATGTAAAAAAATTAAATAATTTTGTTTAAAGAATTTATGCAAAACCGTTGATTAAGGGCATGTTGATGAGATGAAAAAAGATTTATTCACCTCAAATATGTTTTGTTATACGCAAAAATGATAAAATAAGTATATCTCTGGTTGAAACATAACTTTTCTATAATTCTAATTCATTACTTTGAGTATTCTGTTATTAATTCCTCATCACTTTAGAAACATTAGATTGTAAAAGACTTAAAATAAAATGCAACTGAATTAAAATGGGCCAATGATTTCACTTCAAATGAAATCAAAAATGTTGAATATACATATGGAATCAATTATGATTGATTTATTCCAGGGTCTTTTTTTTTTTTTACTTTTTGTTAAAATAGCAAAAAACACATGATAATTATACTAAAACTCCACCTGTTTAACAAGAGTTATCTCCCTTGACATAGAAATCCCCATAAGAAATTAAAACTTCTCCCCTTGTTAGATTTTGGTAGACTTTTTACTATAAACATTTCATTATTTGAGAGCATATTAGTGACAAAATTTGTTCTGTTGCAATTATTTTGAGGTAAAACTGTAGATTGACTAGACTATGATCATTTATGCAGTTTATTGTTTTTATCCATCTCTAGTGGTTTTCAAGTAAATAGTAAATCGCCCAAAACTAAAATTCACAATTACAAAATTCCTGGAAAAATAACTTTAAAAACAATTGACTATTTTTAAAATCTGATCAAAATAAGATCTTAATATGTTTATTATTTTTAAAATAAATTAAGCATTATATCTTTTTAACTTTGTGACAAAAACCTCATGGGTGAAAAATCTAGGTCGTGACCTTGACCTCAATTTAAAGGGTATGTCAAGTCTGAACACTCCATGTCATTACTTATGCATATTATGAAGATTTATCATTTTTTACTAAATGAACAAACTAAAGAGTCTTAAGACACTCGAGTTTTTCTAACCATATGGGTTTTGAAGAAGGTTTAAAAAAAAAAAAAAAAAAGTCTTTACTCCTAGGTCACTTTGACATAGTTCTGTTAGCTAAGGCAACGTCGTAAACAAATATGAATTGCACAAGCAAATATATACTTTTGGCCAAATTTCATTGAAATCTTTTATCTAGTTTTAGTTTAGAAGATGTATCGTCGTCCTTATTGCAATTTATTTTTCTTCTATATTAGTAATATTTTTACTAGTTTTTAAATATTTATATTTATTAAGAATCGAACTTAATCACTGAGTGCAATATAAACATTAAGACTGCCAAAGGTTTTGACCACTTGGCAGCCTGCAGCTTTTGCCTTTTTCCCCTTTTATGTAGCCATCTATAGTGCTTGACATGAACGACTTTCCTCCTATGTACCCGCTATGAAGACCAATCTTGACTGGCTCTAACATGTATAGAAATTACAGTCTTAGTGTTAAATGTTGACCACTTTAAGTATACCGGGTATTTGCGTTTTGACAAAGTTTTCTCTCTATCATATTTTCGTTTCTTTCTCAGTTATTATCTCGTTTTAGTTTTCCCTTTCTGTTGGTTCTGTTGTGTTAATTTTTGTGGTTGGACAACTGCCACTTTATCCTGTCTTCGTAAATTTTATTACAAATATAGTTCTCAAATCAAAATTTATCCAACACTCATTATAAACTTGACCCGAACTGTCTATTGTTTAGAATTCGAACGATCTTAATGTCTTCAATCAGATACTGTCAACAAAGTTGTGCAGTTAAGTAATGGAGTTTTACACGCAGTTAAGATTCTTTCACATATATCGAGGAGGTCGGTTTAAGAAAATTAAAAAAAACGAAAAGAACCGGAGTGTCCGCAGAAAATAACAAAAGCTTCGTTAAGTAAAAAGACATTCCCGCATTCCCGGGCTTAAGGCCACTCGGCCACTGATACCCACAGTAAAGCACAAAGTATCTTGTGTATATATAATAACAATTATTATCATCATTAATACATGCCTTAGTGGAAACATTGAACAAGGTTGAAGAAAACCCGACTGCTGAGACTTTTTAATAATAAATTGCTGAAAACGAGGCTTTGAAAGAGCAACAAAGAACCCGCCACAATGAATGAACAAATACGAAAACAATACATAAGAAAAATATGTGATCCTTGATTATAAAACCACATATTTAACGACACTGTACTAAGAGTCATGAGTTTGATTCCCTTCTTCAGAGGTTCAATTTGTTTTTTGTTTTTGTTTTTTTTGTTTTTTTTTTTTTTCATTTCTTAGTTTTATTATCTTTTATTTACCTAAAGATACAATGTTCGATTATTATTATTTTATTATTTTACCTACAAAATACACTCAAAAATAACCGCACAAGTGTAATGATATAAGTGAAGCTCAGACAATCGAAGCCGAAATAATAAACCTCATACACACACACACACACACACACACACACACACACACACACACACACACACACACACACCATCTCTATAGACCTGTTGTGTTTATTTATTGGTTATTTGGCACCAGTTTCACAATCATTCACTCAAATGAGTGTACATTCAACTCAAAATTCCCATTTTCCTCTCATCATTATTTTTTTTTTTAAAGTTTTATGAGACAATCTTTTGCTTTATTCAACAAACCCAAACTAACCAATTTAAATATGACATAAGAAATTCAATTTCAACTGTGTAATGTGACAAAAATTGACATTAAAATATTGCATAATTTGAGTTGAGTGTATACTCAGTTGAGTGAATGATAGTGAAACTGGGGCCTGGACAATTTTTTTTCATTACAGATAAAATAGTTAATAACTCAGATGTTTCAGTACCATAAATTACTTACACTAGAACGTGAAATAAAGTAAGAAGAAGTAAAATACACGCAACAAATACGAACTAATCATAAAACTTTTGACTTTGAACGATCACTGGATAATGGCGTCAGGGGGTGTGGTTCATGTACTTTTGCAGGGCTTCTATTTATTAATATTTCAAATGTCATATACCATTTTTAGATGTATTTTATGATTAAATTTTATAAAAAATAGGTATGACACAATTAAAGTCTCTTAATTACACACAAACACAAAAAGTTCAATTGACACTTGATTTTATTTAATATAACATGAATGTATTACAAAGTGTTTATTGATGGATGACATAAGATAGATATTTAAACTACAGTAATCATCCTTTCGTAATAATTTCATAGTGATTAGTTGATGAAGTCATAAATATCGTTTTAAATTTTCCAAATAAAGCATGTTATATAAGTAGTCAAAAAGGAAAGTGACGAATAAAAACTTTTGAAGATGATAATGGTGATTATTTCAGCCAATCACAATCCTTTTACACATTTATATATCTTCATACACAGGAAATTTCCATCTTGCATACACATCCCACAGTTGAACATTTTTGACTTTGGAGCTACAAAAATAGTTTTAGACTGTTAAAAAATAATAAAACATGATACAAAATTTAGTTTTCAGAAATTTTAAATAAAAAACCCCCTTTTTTATCATATTTTGATTTGTTAAACAAAATATTTGTTTTTTCCCGCTGTCCCATTGGGTATCATTGTGTTTTATTACAAACCAAATTATTATTGTTTCTCTAAATTCATTTTATCGCAACTCCAAAACTGTTTAAGTCACGCATATATATTCGCCAAGGATTTTAATGTCGCCGCCAGTATTATTTTTTTTACATCAAATTATCATGATGCTGAGAGAGAGAGAGAGAGAGAGAGAGAGAGAGAGAGAGAGAGAGAGAGAGAGAGAGAGAGAGCAACAACCTGAATGCTCGGTTATTATGAAATATTCACTTGTATTTTCATTTCAGCTAAAAATCCATATTGCGCTTTAACTGGTATATGTCAACAAATTAGTAAAATTTACTTGATTTTGGAATTACAAGTAACCGGGTTAACAATCCGATAGAGGTATAAAAAGACATAATGAATATAATACATAATTACCCATTTCGGGGTCCAGAAAATGAAGTAAAACCATCATATGACTCATGGACATTTGTTGTGCCTCCACTGACAATCTAGCCACCATCAACACAATAATTAGCATAAACACCATATACTTCATCTTTTTTTAAAATCACAATAATTCAGAAAATTTCAGAATTTTCCAGGCAGCGCCCGCACAGCCTTGATCCAAGACGGATGATACATAAATGTTAGGTTGTATATCAATATTTAGAAACATCGCGTGTTAATCTTGTACAGTAATTAATCATGTGGTGATAATTTGTGCTAATAATTGTCATGAAACCTACCGAGACATGTTCCAAATAATGCAATAGGTGGTAAATGCTTTTGTATCGTTGTACCACCAGAAAAAAACTTGTTAGGCCATTTTTGTAAATAATAACAAAATAAATAAATAAATAACGATAAAAAACGACATAAAAACCAAGGTCGTTTAAATATAAACAGTTGTGAATAAAAAAGGAATATTTTGTTTTTATTTACATCTTTTACATTGTAGTTTTATAATATCATTAAATCATTTTGACATTTCTCTGTCATCATAGGGATATTGTGGTTCTTTTTGGTTAAATTTAGTTCTAACCGGTTTTTACTGGATTTAAGACGCTGGTATGGAAACTTGTAAAACAAATACTTGACAACTATAACACACTGCAACAAAACCAACGATAAAAGAAACAACGCACAAGATCAGTCCAGTCGTCAAACAATCTTGTAAATCAAGACTTTCGCACGAAATTGCATTAAATGCTCGAGTCGTGACATTTTTCTTCACATACAGATTTCAATATGTATTATAATGTCATGTGCAGAATTTTTAATTTTTACCAAAAAAAGAAATACTTAAAATTCTGCACATGACAAAAAATAATAAAAATAAAATAAATAAATAAATAGATAGATAAAGTTTTGCACATGACAATTACACCAATGTTATATACTATACACACAAACAGTCGTTTTATTGCAGTGTTTTACGAAAAAAAAAATGCCAATGATATCCTCCTTCTCTGCACATCTGAACATGACAAACACGCATGACAAGTTTTTTTAAAATTCCTTATTCCGTTTAAAAAGTTATAAATAGCGGGCACAGTAATGTTCTTTTAATAATTTTGCTTGTTATTACATTGACCTTTGACCTTGACCTCTATGCAATGCGCTTTGCACATCGCCAAAATTTTAAGTAACTTAATATGACAATCATTCACGAAAAGTGTCATGGAAATTCCTCATATAGTTAAAGAGTCACGAAGCGGTAGGTAAATTTTAACGCACACACATACGTGCGTAGGTTTGTACAGACGGACGGACAACATTATAATATATCAAATCTGTATTTACGGCGTAAAATCCAGACTTTGGATGTACACTGCATGCTTTTTGAGTGTTCTTTACCAATAGCAATCAGTATTTTCTGAATTCTAGGTGTCTTATATAAATAACAAGAGCTCTAGTTCATTATACCCTGTTATATGTTAACATGCATTATGCATTTTTATATCCATGTACCAATGTCTTACCCAGTTTCAATTAGTCCGAATTTCCTCTGACCCTAACACACATAATATCTGACGGCTGTGCTTTCTATATAAAATTTCTATATTAAAACCCTGGGATTTTCCGATACCAACTGGTATCGGAAGGCGCATCGCTGATTTTCGCTTCAGACTGAAAATATTAGTGGAACTGTAGAAAAATTGCGAACCTAGATCGACTCGACAGGCGAGAGATTTATCGTCCAAAGTAATGTTTGAATGTAAGAGTTTTGCGAGGCCAAGAAGTCTTGTTTTGAAAATGGAAGATGATGTTAGCAAACATTAACACCAAAGAAACTGATCTGAATCTCATATCATATGACATGACATCATGAAATATTTCAATATTTTGGAAGACAAATCATTGACCTATCGATTGAATTTAGTAGTCTTGTATAGTTTTTGTCTGTAGCGAAATGAGTCGACGCACCTTCCCACACTAGTTGTCATAGAAAATCCCGGGTTTTTTTTATATAGACATTGTTTTAACCCTACACACAGCCGTCAGTTTTAGGGATAGAAGAAATTCGGACTAAGTTTCACTGTTCAACCAAGAGAAATTTCATTGTAGTGTTTAGTGAGACGTTTTTCTGATGTGCTATTTTTTATGTTGCATAATTTAATATTACTAATAATTATAAAAGTTCATTAAAATTGTTTGCACTGTTCAAGTCATAAAGCGGAAACTTAAATGTGACCTTTGACATCTTCAATGGCAATCACTCATGTATGGTTTGAAATAAAAATCATCCATACCGCAAAATGTTTTAAGTGTAAAAATATTTATTCATTAGGTAATAGACCAGGATACATATTCTGTTTATACATCATCCCTACATCCTGGTGGTGGGGTTAAGGAGTTCAAATGTAAACGGACGCATATAAAATTACTACATGCTGCAAACTACAGTCAATCTATTTAAAAGTTGTGAAGCATACACAAAAAACACGAGAAAACAGAAAACCCCAATTTTTGGGTTTTTTAAATTTATTATTATTGTTATTTATTATTATTATTATTTTTTTTTTGTATGGATATATCCTTGGCCGTTGACGTATGAATACACAAGAATATTTTGCTTCTGTGGTGTTTTCGAAGTTTTTATCTGAAGTACTTTTTATCCGTCGCTGAAAATCATTCCACGACACATTGCGTTCAACCAGAAAATTAAAGAATATTTTAATAAAAATTAACACATGTCTTACACTTAAGCTTACATATGTAAATTATGTACATTAAATTGTACCATAAAACGTGTAAAGTAAACATGTGGTGACTTAATCAGCATATATTTCTGTGTATTTTAATTTGGTTTCTAAATTGCTGTATATTCTGAAATTTTTTCCACCTTAAAGTTTATCTCAAGTTTATTTTAAAGCTTATTTATTCTGCTACTTAGATTTTTTATATATTTATTTTTAGTGTTACATAGTACAAAGCGATGGTAGTATTTTCTGGTTTGAATCAGGTTTGATTTCTATATACTGTTAAAGAAATAAACATGTTTTGAGTTGATAGAGTAATGAAGGTTTGATATATTTTCTATTAACTCTAAATTTTTCATACTTCATAACAATTAAACATAATTTTGAAGGAGTTTGAAGAAGCAAAGTCAATGACACAATGTAATTTAGAACTAGTAAAAATAATAGACATTTACACCAAACAGAAGTTAATCATTGCAGCTTTAGAAATCATCCGCGTATAATGATGACAACCTGCTGATATGTGAGATTCTGCTAATAGTCGCTTTTAGTACTTTAAAACCAGTATTATTTGTATTTCGTTCATTTTGCCTCTGACATTCTCTATAAACAGCCAGATATTATGCAGTTAAAATATCTCCGAGGCAACGCATTTTTATGTTCTATAGATACCCAGTCACAAACTTCAACGGCTTACTAAAAATAAAAAAAGTTCAGATATAACATTATAGTACTGATGTGACGAAATGTTAACATGCATAGTGACGATACTTTCAATGTTCCTGATCTTTAAAGAGTACTGACAGCTTGTTTGCAGTCTTTGAAAGCAAATATAACCCAAAACATTATTCCACTTTTTTGTTAACGGTGTCAATTTTTTTTTCTAAAAAATGATTTTAATTCCTTCAAAATATTAAAAATACAATATAATGACACAAATTCAGCAAATAAGTTTCCATTCCAAGATAAGCATTTCGAATTCAAAATATAAAAAAAAATATTGGAAAGTTCCACAATTTATCAATTGTAGATTATCTGTTATTATTCAATGATTAATAAAATATCAACTTAAAATTGTTTGCAGTAGATTTTTTTCATTTTGCTAAAAGAAATGCTTTTCTAAAGACCAACACATAAAAATCACAATAAGTGTCGCAAAAATTAAGATAATTATAAACAACCAATAAAATTATTTTATATGATATTTATGTAATATAATTATATGTCAACTGTCACTCACAGACATTGGAACGCAGTAAGTACCACCAACGTGTCTCAAATGTTAATACACCTAATACTTGTCATCGTAGTAAGATAAAATTTACACCATAATAAAAAATGAAATTAACAAAAATCATGTGATAATCCGGGTATTTTTACTTTCCTCGTCGACAATAGTGTTACCCATTTAGCGTAAAAGCCAATCAATGTCCATGTAGTCCTGAAATGTTATTATCCCTTCCAGCCATTACAAACAATATATCTGTATACACATGACGTTGTCGTCTTGTAGGCAGAGTTCACATGGTAACTGGCGGTCTTTAATGGACCGTTCTGCTATAAAGAAGTGAAAAAAGAGAAGAACATAAACTTATATACGTTTTTTTCTGCACTTGTTATTTCTAGTAGCCTACATATTGGGAGATAAGATTAAAGTGACAGTTATATACGAATGTCTCTATTCAAAACCAATTCCATGCCAGATAGCGGGCGTTTTCCCAATATCACAATTATATATATATATATATATATATATATATATATATATATATATATATATATATATATATATATATATATATATATATTATATAATATGTATACTTTTAGCGTCTGGTCTCTTGCCTTGATCAACTAAATGAACAAATCCAATCTAAGCAATTGGGTTAAAATTATGTTATGGTTCTGGTTCAGCAAAAATATTTTCAGGGCTTTTTAATAATTCTTTAATCTCATGTAATATACTTTAGCTCACAGACAGCGATTTCTATCACACTGGTTCACTATGTCACATAGTTACACCGCGACCACATTGGCAAGAACTGACGCCAAGACATGTAGGCGAGCTCGAAACTAAGACATCATTTCAATGAGAAAATTTCGAGCAACAGTATAAGACTTATTTAAAATTCAAATTCAATATTCAGTGAATAGTGATCCATCAAGAGTAATATGTCATATTTGTTAATGAGAATAAAATAGTAATAATTAAGATTTCTTTTTAAAAAAATCTGACCTTTAATTTATCAAGTACAATACATTATATATCAATGTTTTAAGTGCCATTTAAAACGATAGATAGATAGATAGATAGATAGATAGATAGATAGATAACGTTTAATCCCTGAGAAAGTTATTTATATTCGACATCGTTTCTGAAATAGCGAGGAAATCGGAGTACTTGAAGAACATCGACCTTTGCCAAACCAAACGACAAACTATTCGTGAGACTCGAATTTGACTGCGGTCCTTCTGATGAGACCTTAAAAACCTATGCCCAGTGTCAGACAGGCGTGGCACTTTAAGGAACCCTACCTGCACATTGCCTTAAGCACAATGCAAAGGTAATAATTTCTGGCATTTCACATATAGCTGGTAACGTCTCGATATAAGTGAAACTTGACTAGGATGTAAAACTCCATTAAATCAATCAATCAAATCAATCGAACCAAGACTATGTGATCCACAAGCTTTTAGACCACTTGGCCACCGATGTCCTTGGTATAAAAAAGAATATGAGATCTCTAGTAAACAATGAAGTAAAACAAAATTTTAACACTTATTTGAAATTTCACAGTATACTTTTTAGTATACAACTGGGATTTTTTAACATCCTTATTTTAAAATTAACAAAATAACTTACGCCAATCCGGTGATATCAATGACATCAACACCAAGACATCTCCCATGGTTACATAACGAGGCTGACTTAACGCTGGACCAGTTAACAGTATTATTAAAACTAAAGTAACTCCAATATTTCTGAACATTTTAACTTGGATTTGTGTCTGAATTGCTTTCCACCAAATTATGGAATGACGAACGGTTCACGGGATCTTCCAAACTTCACACATATAAAAGCTATGGTAAAATATATGACGATGGATATCATTTATTGTTTCTTAATTGTATGTTTATTTTTATTGACATGATCTACGTAAACAATTAACAAACGAGGGTACAATAGGGACGAGGTTTTCTTTTGGCGCCCTTTCTCAAAGTTTGAAAAGTGCGAGAACGTATTATATTTTCATATAACGTAACTGAAAAAATCATATTTATAAAAAGTTATTTTAGAATTATTTTTAACATTTTTTATGGATTTCCCCCTTTATGTCGATTTTTTTCTCCCGTGCACCTTATTACCGTTAGTTGTTATATTGGTGACGGTACAAGCTATGGACACTATGGACAACATGTATCATCGCCTTTACCCATTAACAAAAGCACCTGGCTATAGACATACCGTGAATGTGGATATCATAAAAAAACATATATATACAAGATATACAAATTAACCGTGATCATAACACTACCAGAAACATGTAAAGTTGAATTACCGAAATGCTAATGCCTTCAGGATGAACTTAACAGCCAACCCCGATTTTGGACCCTTGATCATAAAGCCTAATTTTTGTACAGTTGTGTCATGTGCTGATTTTGAATAGATTGTTTGGATAGAAATTCAAAATCAGCACATGACAGGGTTTATATAAGCTTGCGCTTCTTCCTGAATTTAGTTTGCAGTTTGTTTCATGCTGTTTGTAGTTTATTGTTTTAACTAAAGACCTAGTTTACCGGTTTTTCTTTTTTTGGTCTTTAATGTTAAATCTAGTAAATTATAAACTTTTCATTTCATAACTTATGTCACACTAATGACAGAAAATAAACAAATTCTGCGTATTTATTTACTTCAGGTTATATTAATGATATTTGAAACAGTATAATTTGACATTTCAAAATGGTCTTTAATTTTTTTTTCCGGGGTTATTAAGTAATTAATTCAACTTTTGAACTAACGGATCTATTAATTAAAGTTGACAACACTGAGATCAACAACGACTATATTTGGTTACATGGTTCATATGTTATGCATTTTGATTATCAGTACATGTATGAGGCTGTGAGGTTTATCCTGACCCAGTTCTAACCTATGAACTGAAAATGTTGACCGATTGTTTCTCTGCCATGCAAGTATCAATTTCATTATAATTCAAAGTGCAGGATAAGTTGCTTTAAACTCTAACATTGGCATTAAAACATGTCCATTTAACATCTCTTTTATTGATGTGTCATCTTTAAGATGGGTTCGAATCCCACTCGGGACAGATCCTAGTGTGAGAAAGTTTGTCAGTTCGCTTGCCGAAGGTCGATGTTTTACTCCAGGCACTGCGGTTTTCTCCACCTTCCAAGAACTAACCGCCTCGAAATATGTGAAAGAATCTTGACTGGGGCGTAAAACTCCATTACTCCACTCTTTAAGAATGTTTAGCGAGAAGACTCCGTGTCGTTAGCTTTTACTGGTTGGCTCTGTACTGATGTAATAGACCGAGTGGTCTCTATGTTTATTTGCTACATTGCAGGCAATGTACTAACACTCTAACATAGTCATAAATACACAGGAGCAAAAGGCAGATCAGAAACACTTATATATTAATGCACTACATGAACTTGTCTTTAGATTAATCCTCGAAATTAATAAAAATAATCTTGTTTGGGAATAGCTGAAAAAATGACAATGGTAGGTAAAACAATATTCAATCAACTTAACCGACCGACATACTAGTATTAAAAATTTAAGATAAATTTCCTCACTGGTTTACAAACCATTCATTTTGCTTTCAAATCAATCCCATTTCTTAAGATTTCGGTAAAGAGATGATTTTAATAAAGTGAGTTGAGTTGAGTAATGGTGTTAAACTTCCCAGTCAAGAATATTTCACTTATCTAGAGACGTCGCCAGCTATAGAAGAAAGTGCAGAAATTTTGCCTGTGCGTTGCGCTGATGGCATTATACAGCAGGGTTCTTTACTGTGTCACGCCTACGGTGACACGGGACCTCGTTTATCTAAAGTTTCCATCCAAAAAATCGTGACTTTCATTTCGAAATGCCGAGTGCTTGGCGAAAGAACAGTCACTACCACTTTCAAGTTTTGGGTCAGACCAGATCAGGTTTCGAACACACGATCTCCTACTCAAGGAGCGAGCACATTCAACTGAGCTACCTAGTGGTCTTTTAATGAAGTGAAATATGTCAGATATATAACTACAAACGACTACAATAATTTTACACATTTTTCGTGTATTTTTATTTTGACATACAGAGGTAGGTCTTTCATAATTGATTTATCAAATATAATGCATTAAAAAAAATTACTCATACATATGATGTCATTTGAATGTCATGCCATGTTTAGTTTTATGAATAGATATGATAAATTTAAAAGAAAAATTGAGATAAACTAGGCAGTTGAAATATTGTAAGGGAAAGTCTGTTTAGTCCTCACTAAAGGAAAGTAGTAAATATGTCTGCAACAGCAAAAGTGGTGGTGGTGGTGGTGGAGTAATTGTGTTTTACACCCCAGTCAAGATTCTTTCACTTATTTCAAGGCAGTCAGTTCTGGGATGGTGGAGGAAACCGGAGTGCCTGGAAAAAAACCACTGACCTACGGCAAGCGAACTGACAAACTTTCTCACACTAGGATCTGTCCCGAGTGGGATTCGAACCCAAGTGGGGAGAAGGCACTGTGATCCGTAAGCGCGCGCTCTAGACCACTTGGCCACCGAGGCCCCCCGCAACAGCAAAAGTCATACCACACAAAAGATGAAGCCGTTCAATGATGCAACATAATAAAGACTTGTGCAATAACAGTGGAGTAGTACAGGTACATAAATCGAAATCCTAATTGACCCCAATTACAGGCAATTTCTTCGTTTTTTAGTATTTTTTAATTTTGTTTTGTTTCTGTTTTTTTTTTATGTATACATGTACATGTATTTATTGTAAAAAAATATATCTGAAGTAAAGTATGACAAAAAAGACAATATATACCAATATTTCAAAATAATAATAATAATTATAATAATAATAATAATAATAATAAATAAAAATAAAATAAATAACTACAGTAGTTAGGAGTAATTTTTTTTACCCCAAGTACTGGTGCGATATAGGCGACATTTGTATGACAAAATATATGAAGATATTACAACACAATGATAGTCAATATATAAAAGACCTACAAGGAAGTGATGTCAAAGTAACATTTCATTTTGCTTTCAACAAAAACCATTGAACAACTTCAACACAATTAGTTTATAGTAATTTCTTCTAGACTCTGCAATTTAAAAAAAGATGAGATATACAGACCAAATTTCAATTTAAGTATACATGTATATTTTCAAACCTTTTAATGTTGTTTTGTTTTATAAAATTTAGAACCTGTTGATTATTAAATAATAAATTTGACAAAAAAATATCTTCTCTCCAGAATTACAGTTACCAGCAATATATATACTAATATATTTTTTTTTAATATAAAGTTTTTGAAATATTACTTTTAAACCACATCCAGATTGTCACCTCAAACATACATCACATTTTTTAAACAAAAAATATTGCACATACATATTCAATTTTCACACCTTCTGTCTTTAATTTCTCTTTCACTTAAGTCTCACAATAGGAAACATCTGCTATGACACAACATAAAGGGGCTACTAGTCTTCATTAAGACATAGGGTTGATTTCATACTCCCTGTTTTTCAAAAAAATGGATAATAATGCAATAACACAAACATCAATTCATTATCGCCATTTGTTTGGTCAAATTTTAGCATTACAATGGAGTCTGGTGATATTTTGAAGGATGCTTTATAAAAAAAGAAAAAAAGTACTGAAATGAATTATGGAGCTTTAAAATACTAAGTTCTGTAGCCAAAAGTAAAGTTGCAAAGTTATCAGGAGAAGTTTAAACTTGTACTAAGTTTTAATGTAATTTGTCTTGAAAATGGGTATTCTTGAAATATAATATATAATTATATATCATATATATTTGGTTTGTAAAAAAAAAATCGTATCATTCTACATTAAACAAGTCTGATAGATTACTGCCAATAAAACATCAATTGAGCTTAGCCACACTATGTTGTATTATGGCAAGGTGTTTCCTATCCATGTACAGTCTAGCACTCTGATATAATCTTTAGCACTCAAATCTCTCTCTACCTTCTGAGATCAAAATGGTCTTCTAATTTCCATACACATTTTTCTAAAGAACATACCAAAAATATAAAAATATTTTCTCAAAATAATTTATTTGGCTTGATGTTTGAGATGACTTTGACATAAATACGTGTACATTATAGTTTATTTACAATAACAAATTCTCAAGCAAAGCAACAAAAATAACAAATAACGAAAAGCTTGAATGGCCCTGATTTTTCTTACTTGGCATATAACTGTGAAACAAATGAAAAGATTTAGCTCTACCCCACATCTAATTGTTTCAAAACTGAGTCAAGTGTCTACAAACAAGTTTAAAATCAGATAAATGCTAATGCATGAAAATTCACAAGCAAAGTTTATACTTGCAAGTAATGAATTAAGACATTCATTCACATACAGAGTTCCTAATTATGATTTTTTAACTATTGACAATAAAAAATTGTAATCTGTTTCACATGATTCTAAAGCACCTGATCACTGAACTTAGAAATAACTGCAAGCTACAATTTACTAAGACATTTCCTAGTACTTTAGTAAATATTATGTTTGCAATTCAAATTGTATGAACCATTTTTGTTCATATCAAAATAGTCTTTACCGGTATATTGAAATAAATACCCAGATGCTAAATCATGCAATACAGTTTTATGGCTTTGTAACAAGGTGAGCAAAAATGTACAATTTCAAAATATTAAAATTATACATTAGGAAATACTGAATTAAATTTACTCATAATGCCTGTATCAAATAATCCAAAAAATTCTTAATTTTATTTGTTGTGATTATAAAAATGTCTTAATTATCCAATTAAAATATTGACCAATTTGTGAGAAACTGATAATACAGAGAGAATACTTAGTATACAGTTAGTAAATCTTTGTTTCAAAGAGAAAAGCCAGAGGGTAAAAAATACCATCAGAGAACTTGCAAGTACAAATATATATAATTTGTTACAGGAATTACTATAAACATAACATTGGACACCAACACTAGCACAGATAACAGAGTATGAAAGTTTTTTTTTTTTGCACTTTGTGCAGGTGAACTAAAAATAATGTACGTATGCAAAAACCTCTCTCTACTAAGTAATAACTGTCAATAGAGGTATTTAATTAGTCTTGACATTTATACTGGGCCAGAAAAAACACATTATCTATTTTAACCAGTGAGAAGATCTTTCTTCAAAATAATAATAATAATCATTATATAATAATCGCATCATAAGGTCACATGATCAAGGGTGAATAAAACCAAAATATTAATTGTGACAATTACAATGTAACTCAAATCATAAATAAAGTTATGCACTTTTTTTTTTTGCCTTATTCAAAATATATAAACAAATAATAAACTTCAGAACTAAAAATTAAAATGTAAAAATTATCAAATATTAAATAAATAAATAAACATGGGAGGGGTTGGCGCAAATAATTATCACTCTCTTACAAAAAATAAAAAAAAAACATTACCGCTTTGTCTTTTATACGAATTTTACTGCATGAACTATGTTTTTTTTAACTAAAGAGGGAATATTATGAGGTATTTCAGGACAGTGTTTATGCATAACAGGTGATCATGACATTATTTTAATGCATGTAAAACAAGTCTACAATTAATGACATATAATATTTATACAAAGGACTTGGCTATTATGTAATATATAAGAAAATTGCATGGAATAAAATCTTACGGACAATAGATCAAAGGTCCCAGTACAAAAGTGTCAAATCTGGTGTTAAGCATATCGGTACATTTATTTAGCAAAATTTGATTATTTTGACATGGAAAATTGGATTATTTTGAAGATAATTTTCAAGCATGTTATTAATTTCTAGGTGGTTTTTCTTAGTTTGAACAAAACCTGAGACTACTGTTTTTAGATAGCACAGGCAACTGATTACTGTATTAAGTAGATAATGTGCAATCTATACAAAAATTATTAAATATACAACTTGATCACAGGTTTTTATTTAAAAATTCAATATTCACCAAATATTAAGAACAGTGTAAATTAGCTGAAACACTAAGAATAAACAACATTTTGTGAATAAGATCTAATACAGTAATTTATGAACCAATTATATACAGTAACAGATGAATGTGTATATCCACCCCCCCCCCCCACACACACACACACAAACACACACACACACTTTACGCTACAAAAATGATTTATAATAGTACTGATTAGTTACACATGTACATGTATTTGACATTAAATGTATCACAATAATTGTAAGGATTTAACTTTTTTTTTTTCATCCGAGACACAATAAAATTTAAATTACAAAACTCTTTTGATGTAATTCCTGTTTTCTAATGTCCACTGTGGAGGAACATATATTGTATGAGTCTCATATAGATCCTATTAACAAAAACTTAGTGTCAGACTCAACAAACATATCATTATTTTATCTATTATCTTGGTCTACACTGCTTCTGGTTCTTTCATGTAGTACTTGATTTTGTAAAACTATACAACCAAATTCCTCTCATCACATAAACACCTACATGTGACATCGATATTGATCTCGCTGTTACAAAACGTTTGATACAGGACTACCGTCTTGAAGATGTTCCACGACGTTTTGGTTTTGCTGTTGCTCTCGGTCTAGCACTAGTATTTGATGTTCCTATGCTAAACATGTTATTTGTTGGAGTACCAAAGTTTGGAGTTGGCAGGCCTCCTGCAGTTGGAGTGCCAAACCCTGTTGTTTGATTAGATCCTGCGGTTGGGGTACCAAAGCCAGGTGCTTGATTTGTACCGCCTGAAGAACCAAAACTTGCATCTGAAAAAGATTACAATTTGAACCAGTATATATAAAAAAGTATGAAAAAGATAAAAAGTGTGACCCAGTATCTATACCAATGTCTGAAAAAGATAAGAATTTGTATGTTTATAAAATAAAATCAGTAATAAACCTGCTGTACAATAGTATTGAGATTTGACCAAACCTGGTAAATATTACTGATCAATTTTTACTAAGGAAAGACCTCCTTATGTACCTCACTGAAGTTTAATTTTTACAGACATTGTCTTAAAGAGAGATGAAAACAAGCCATTTTGCACATTCCTATGAAAAATAAATTTTTAAAAATTTTGCATAGAATTTAATGGAAAGAAAGTCTTACCATTACAAATAACCTGTCAGTGATACTTTATCAAGTTTTCAAGTTTCTTTATTTCTCATACTGAAGATTATCAATACAGAGAATATATATATATAATACATAAACATAAATACAATACAATGCATGTGCAAGAAATTACAAGACTATATTTGCTTAAATTACTAACCCGGAGGACTGATCCTCTTATTAATGATACTAATAAATTTACATAATTTATTCAATACAGACAATTTTGTGACTGAAAAAAGCTGATTAAGTTTGAGAGTATTTGGTTTATTTCTAAAATAAAAAGGAATGTAAGTATTGCGTTCTGGAGAAAAAACATTGCAATTCATTATATAGTGAAATTCATCTCCAAGTTCTTTGCCACACAGATTACACAGCCTCTCATTTCTAGGTACATTTAACCCTCGACCTGTTTCTATTGGTAATTTGTGACTGGAGCATCTAAACTTACTTAAGATAATTTTGTTACATAAAGACAAGTTAGATTTCAGGTAATATGGTAATACAAAGCTAGAATTTACAAACAATTTGTATGATAGGCCTCTAGAAGAGTTATTGCAGTCACTTATCCATTTTTTTTATCAACACAAGGATTATTTATTTAATATTATAAGAACAAATAACAGAGACAACAATAAATGGGTTCATTTCCACTTGGCCAACATTTTAAAATTTTGTACCTATAGGTAAGGTTTTAAATGTTGGCTAAGTGGGAATTGCTGTCAGTTGTTGGATTAAGCAAAACAATAGGTTTTAATCACAGGTGAGGGTATAGTCTGTTTCTGGAAAATATGAAAATATTGATGTTTAGTATTCTTAAGAGATACATGTATCACATTATAATTTCATGTTAAACATCAGGATTAAATTCACCTTAAAATGAAAATTTGACTTTGTGCACATCAAGATGATATTTACAAGAAAAATAGTTTATAATGCAATCTCAAAATCTTTTATTACATGTATAAATAAAGGAATCTTATAAAACACAATTAATCCACTCTCTATAATGCAATCATTTTCTTTAAAATATAACTTATTTATTTATTATTTATTTATTTTATTATTTTTTATTTATTTATTTATTTATTCATTTATTTTTTTATTGATTTATTTATTATTCATTTTATTATTTTTTATCTATTTTTGAAAATAAAATGAATGAATAAATTAAAAAATAAAATTAAAAAGGGGAAGAAGTTATTACATTGTATTTTAATCTCAAATGATATTGGCATTATGGTACAGTATAGTACATGTACTATTATGTCATTATGCGATTTAATTGCATAAAAGAAAAAAATGTACTCATGTTTTTCGTTATAACTGGAATGATACTTCTTATCAAAAATTAAATTTTAATCTCAATTCAGGTTAGCTTACGGATCACAGT
Organism: Tegillarca granosa; assembly: GCA_029721355.1. Lineage (NCBI taxonomy): Eukaryota > Metazoa > Mollusca > Bivalvia > Arcoida > Arcidae > Tegillarca > Tegillarca granosa. The sequence goes on along the minus strand of CM056597.1, from coordinate 44,571,287 downwards.
GCCTCTCACCGCCTGGGCTCGAATCCCACTCCGGACAGATCCTAGTGCTGAGAAAGTTTGTCAGTTCGTTTGCTGAAGGTCAGTGGTTTTTCTCCAGGCACTCTGGTTTCCTCCACCATTCCAGAACTGACCGCCTTGAAATAAGTGAAAAATTCTTGACTGGGGCATAAAAGACCATTACTCCACTCCACTCAATTCATGGTTATTTAGAAATAAATTGAATGGTAGTTGTGCACAAATTTTTTTCATGTTTATAGAAAGATCATGTTTACAATAGTCATAGCCTTCACAATGGTCTCTCATGCAATTCTACCAAATATTTGTACTTCTAAACAAGCTTTGTACTTCATTTAGGTGGCAGGTGTTACGAAGCTATTTTGGTTTGACTGAAGACAATGTCGCAAAGAAAAGGCAATAAACTAAAGTGATATAAAAAAAAAACAACAACAAAAACTGGATTTTTTAAGATAATAATCTTAATTGGGATGACTTTTGCCAAAATAGCTATTTTAATGGTGGATACATAATAATTACCAAAAACAGTAAATTACTACTAATTGTAAAAAGATTCTTTGGGAAACAGGTTAGTTAAGATTAAGTAATGCCAATATACATGTAAATTACAAACAAAATCTGGCTTCATAATCTGTTTAGCATATAAGTATCAGTAATTTTAAAGTTTCTGGTTAAGAGGATTTACTGTAAACAAAGACTACTTACTGAAGTTAAATCCATTGGTACTCCCTCCACCTGATGCACTGCTACTAAAGTCAAATCCTGTTTTGACTGGTGTACTAGCACCAAATGTAAACGTGTTACCAACTGTATTTCCTGATTGGTTGTTACTATTACTAGCAGCAAATCCTGTCTGTTGAGTTGTCTGTGCTCCACCAAATGAAGCAGTTGAAGAACCAAAGGAAAAACCACTCTGTGTTGTTGAAGGATTAGTAGAAAAAGTATTTGATTTTTCTTGGCCAAATGCTGAGGTGCCACCAAATGAAGATGACTGTTGAGCATTTCCAAATACTGATGATTTAGTAACAGGTGTAGTACCAAAATTAAAGTTTGATGTCTGATTGGTTGATTGACCACCAAACACTGAAGAAGTCTGATTTGTTTGTGTATTAGTAGCATTCTGAAATGTAGAATTTTGTCCTGTACTACCACCAAAATTAAAAGAATTGGAATTGGATGTTGTACTTTGAACTGTAGACCCAAATATAGATGATGCTGTAGTAGTCTGACCTGTTGAGCCAAATACAGATGGAGCTGCACTTAGCCTTGATTTTGTGCTCCAAATATAGATGGCGCTGTATTTGCCTGACCTGAATGACCCAAATACTGATGGAGCTGCGGTTGCCTGACCTTGAGTTCCAAATATAGATGGAGCTGAAGTTGTCTGACCCTTTTGAACCAAATATACCAGTAGATGGTGCAGCATGTAGCTTGACTGCTTGACCCAAATATACCAGTTGACTGAGCTGCAGTAGTCTGAACTTGTGACCCGAAATACAGACTGAGAAGCAGGTGTATTTGTTGAACTTGCTCCTCCAAAATTGAATGCAGCAGATCCAGATGCACTTTGAAGAGCAGCAAAAGGCTGAGAAGATGCACTTGATACTTGCTCACCATATGCTGGTGGTGGAGGTTTCTGTCCAAACAATGATGTTCCAAAACCACTTGTTACTGACGTAGGTGCCGTGCCTAATGCACTACCAGAATTTGTAGTTGTTGTAGAAGCAAAGGAAAACCCTGACACCACATTAGTTGGGGTTGCACTGGTTCCAAAGTTTAGTCCTGGAGTAGTGTTATTGGCAGCAAAAGGTGTAACATTACTGCCTAATACGCCAGTGCCAAATGAAGGGTTTGTATTCTGTCCAAGAGAAGTTATAGTAGAGCCTGAACTATTTGTTGTTGTTGTACCTCCAGCTGATGCCATTCCAAACATACAAGCCCCACTAGATAACAGATTGTTATTTACAACAGGTGCTCCTGCAGAACTACTAGCAGTAGTGGTACTATTAAGAGTACTCTGTAAAACCCCTGTTCCAGCACTAACAGATGCTGTAGTATTTCCAAAATTTATTCCATTTGTTCCAAAACCAGTTATAGATGGCATTGTTGAAGTGCTTGTAGTTGTAGATGTGTTACTTGTCAGTCCAGTTGAAGGGAATGAACTGAGGCCAATATTCGTGGCTGTTGTAGGGGAGATTGTTGTTGTATAACTTTTAACTGTTCCAAAATTAAATTTCAATCCTGAGGATTCATTACTAGAGGAGGCAGATGGAGCAGTAGTAGATGTTGTTGCAACACCAGTTACTTGATTCAATGAAGATGCTGCTGGTGTTGTTGTCAAGGTAACAGGTGCAGAAACATCTCCAAATGCTGGTTTGAATGTATATTTTGCTTCAGCAGTTGTAGCTGGTGTAGATGTTGTACTTGCACTTGATAATGATGAAGCTGTAAATAAAAGAGAGTTATTCTTATTGTATAAACATAAACACATGTATTACTATTAATGCATAAAAATAGAGGCTGAATGAAACATAAAATGTAAAAAATAAATTAATGATAAAATAGAGTTGATAGCATACTGTGTGATTAAAACTCCTTAATGTTTGAGTGGAAAAATTTACAAAATGATATGTCACAAAGTCCTGTACAGGATAAATCAATGAGGTATCATATGTTATTTACCTGTAGTGCTAAGTGAAACAGGTGCAACTATACTTGACAGTGTAGTAGTACTGGTGGGAGCAACAGAAGCTACAGACTGACTACTTCCTGCAGAATTTAAAGTTGATGTTAATGCAGACACTGGCTGTACTTTTGATTTTTCATCTGTAATTAAATACGATCAGATAGGCATTTAAAATGTTTTATAATACAAAGATCAAAGCTTATACAAAGACAGTCTTCGTCCATGTTATGACCATATGTGTTGGCAGTAAATGAGAGTAAAATTTAAAACAAAAATTATTCAAATAAAAAGAAAATGTGAACTTTCATCTGTTAAAATGAAGTTTTTAAAAGGAATGCTATCAGTAATTTTCTTTATTTTTCCACTATTAAGCATCAACAAAAGTTTTCAATAATAGCTCCTTCTTCAGAATTTTAAATGAACAAGTATGAAATTGATGTGAAAAGAAAATAATCTGTCCCGAGGTTTTGTCTAATGAAGATCCTAAATGGAAGATACAAGTATATGAACACATTTTATAGAAAAATAGAGAAGAAAAGATAGTTTGGAGTTGTGAAATTTTGAAGTTATTTATACATTTATCAAAACCTTTCACATTTTCTTGTTATGCATCAACCATTATCAAACAGTCCACACTACAAGTACTTTTAATGTTTGAATTTGAACATCCTAGTGATCAATATTTTCTAAACCATAAGACACAAAATATTTATGTTCAAAACTTGCTAAAACATCTCTCAAGGACTGTCTGTTTTTGAAAATACAACTCCTAGTATTTTATACCTTGACGATGTTTAAAACAGGCAAATGTTCATAAATCTTGGGATTATTTTTACCTCATTTTTAACCATAATGAACTGATCTAAAATAATTTTCTTACTTTTATCTTGTTTTTCTTTCTCAGCTTCTTCAATACCTTCTAACATTTCCTGTACACGCTGTTGTTCAGCTTCTCTGTCAAATTCATAGTCCTCCATACTAGCTAATACATTGGCCTGTGGTACCTGAATAAAACAAAAAGTCACTACACATGTATATGCATCTCGTTTTACCAGTATATAATTCACAAAATATAAATGTTTTAAATGACACTTAGAAATCTGAAATAATATAACAGTCAGAAGAATATTTGTTAATCAAATCTTGAATTGAGCATTAAACACCAATAACAAGGGTTCAACTTGGACATATTTTTGGCACTGGCCAAAATTTTAAAATCCCACAAAAAACAAGTGTTAGTGACTGGTCTTCATAATACTTGTTTGAAACAATATGAAAAACACCTGTGTCACAATATCCCAGAACCACATTGTTTCATTTCCATGGAAACATTTGCTCCACACAAAATTTGTTACTGGTCTATAGCTTACATAATCTTAAGTAGGATACTTGGTATTATCCCTGTTTGACATTCCTAAGTTTTCATGCCTAGTGGTGAACATTGCAATATCCTATGGCAATGTAGACCGCTGCTTTAAACATTGTGAATTGTTTCATACCACCTGATTAGAAATTGACCAATAACAGTTTGAGAATTTTACAATTGGTATAATAAAGGCTTTTATTAAATGGTAAATGATCACAAAAATAATTTTGAAACAAATTATTCTAAATACATGCATCTGTATTTTCCATTATAAGAACATGACATACCTTTTTAAAGCTCTTGTTTAACCCAGAATAAAATGACATCTGTCGTTTACGTGCTGAAAATGTTTCATTCAGAGATACACGCTTTTGTAACTTTGGGTCAGCCTAGAAAATAAATTTAAATAAAATAAAGAAATATGTTACATGTACATGCTCTTTAATGTTGCTAAAATCAATAATTACGAAGAAATTATAGTTTACTCACAGCAAATTATAGTTTACTCACAACAGGGAGATTTAACACCTTATACAGGTGCCAATGAGGTCAAGTTAAAAGCCCAGTAACACATTTTTTATGTCCTCAATGAACATACATGTACATAATATATTTTAATTATTGCTATTTTTTCTAATTGTGTTGATCTTAGCTATACTCTTAGCTCTTTTTCTAATTACATTGATCTTAACTAATGATATACTCTCCACTCATTTCTCTAAGAAAATATAATTTTATCCTGTTCATGTTTCAAATTTTATATTCCACTTAAAATTCCATATACATAGAGAAAGTTATAACAAAATGTCACTGAAGAACAGTACTTTTCAAAATGTCACTGAAGGACAGTACTTTTCAAAATGTCACTGAAGAACAGTACTTTATAAAATGTCACTGAAGGACAGTACTTTTCAAAGATGCTGACTAACAGTTATTTGCAATGGTTAACTTTTGAGTCTTCAAAAACAACATAACTCTAAGATATACTTTTCAGTGAAAATTTATGTATCATCCCAGACATATAAGGTGATATTTTTGTATACCTGTATTCAAATATAAAAATCAGATGTATAATTTTTTACAAACAAGTATGGTTTATGTACTTAGAAAGCAGTTATTCAAAGACATATTACACTGATGCTTGTGCTTAATGGCCTATAATTCTTTACATATAAGCTCAAATAAAACAAGCAAATACATAGAATTTATGTCCCCCGCTTTCAAATGAAATAGACTTCTGTAATTGTAATGATATATGAGGGGTAATATGGACAGTCCTAGCATAAAATGCAAAGAGGCAAATTGGAACTATGGTATATCTTTTGTTTGTCTCCCTTTCGGTGAAAGCGGGAGACAAAAATCTTGAACAGTTAACTTTTAAATGAAACCAATTTTCTATTATAGTCACAGTGACCTTGGCCTAGTGACCCAAAAATCGATGCTAAGCCAGCTATTGTCATAAGCTACCTCATACGGTTTCATTAAAAACCATTTATTGTAACTGAAGTTATTGCATGGAAACCAAACGTGATGGACAGAATGACAGACAGACAGTTGGATAAACCCATCTTAATGCCCCCCCCCCCCCCTTTTCGGTGAAAGCAGGGGACAACCAAGCTGTAAGGACAGCTGTTCTTGAGTTTTTATGCATGTTCTTTCTTTCTTTTTTTATTTGGTTGCATTAAATTTAACAATGTCAGTTTTTACAAATTTTTTATTGTAAAAAATTAATAAAATAAGCCATAAAATCATTCAGTATCAACTACATGTATCATTGCTACAACACTTAGAATATGCAAGGTGTATTATTGTGTCCTAACATATGCACAATTTTACAAGTTCGAGTTCCACATTTCACTATCCCAGCCCCTAATTTTTAAACCTACATGGACAATACTTCAACTTACAAGTATTATCTTTCAACTTACAGAAGTTCGGACTGTATTTACATGTAAATAACCAGAAATGAAATTATGATTCTGATGAAAATTCACTTGTGAAAATTATTGATATGTTTTTTACCTGACTCTTGTCTAGTATAGATGACGTATCAGATATATTACCAGTACTTTCATTAATACTCTGTGAATGTTGTCCTATAGACTGATCAAAATCTGGTGGCAAAATTAATGTGTCACTTCTGCAAATAATGAAAATAGGCCGGTGAAAATACCATAAGTCCATAAGTAGCCACATTACTAAAAAATTCACAGTTCGCAAATATTTACATGAAACAGGTTGGTTAATGAAATAAGGTACATCTAATCCATCAGACCAAGCACTGAAATGTGAATCTACATGTAATAAATTCTATTAAATATACATGTAATCATAATATTTATTAAAAGATTCATTCATTCTCATCTACGGTATGTTCATAGGAAATAACAAGTTTAGTAATCAGGGGCAGAGAAAATGGGGAAGACGAGGACGGAAAAGGGGAAAATCCCAAAGGCCAGAAAGGTAGGAAATAATGTCATGAAATCATGCTTTCATTTAAAAATTCAAGCCCATGACAAGAGAAAATGGAAAACCCTTGTTGCCAACATACAGTAAAACTTTGATCACTTAGACGTTGCTACCTTGAATACCCTGGATAACTGGAAATCATCTGTTGGTCCCGACCAATTTCCTATAATATCCTATGTTAATAAACTTTGATGGCTTTGATGGCTCGAACTTTGTTAAATTGAATACCCCCGCTCACTTGAACAATAATTTTTTTCAAACATATAAAATTATGGAAAATTCAACTTCTTTCGGTCAAATACAATTTTTTTTTCAGAACAACATCTGACCCGGGTCATTGTAAACAAAACACAAGCTAAAGCCATTATACAGATTTCAATAAAAGTAACAGAGTGGAAAAAAATAATTAGTCAATACAGTTACCTTAAACGTTGAATGCTACTCGAGATTATTAACTGACCTAATGAGACAGTGCACGATTTACACAGTTCTTTAATCTCTTAATCCAATTACGACATGCAAAAGTGTTTGATCGCTAAAACACATCAGTTGTCCATGCTTGATGATTGCACATACATGCAGGATTCTGTAATTTACATGTCACTGGAGTTTGTTGAATAATATGTATTGTGGTAATTTTCTGTGATTTAAATGACTGGTATTAACTGTGCTTTGTAGTGTTACATATTAGAATAAAGAGAGTTTATTTTTTATCATCACTTGTTGAAATTAAAATAAAGTACCATGTTTTAGCCCCCTAGCCATAAAACATACATGTACGAAATATTGCAGGTCAACAGTTTGAAAAGATTATCAAGATATCATGATGAGTAATAAATTTTGTATTTTTAATTGTTACATTTCTACCTTTTCATTATCTATGAATTTTTAATAATTCAAGATGAAAACTTCAATTTTAATTTGGACATTTTTTTTTTCATTTGACCTTTAAATACATACAGAATACAAGAATAATTTCAACATTCAATTAAAATATTTTTCGTCATAATTTTTATAATTTATTTGTCTCTATAATAATTTTTATAATTAATCAAACCAATAATAATGTAAAAACAAAAGCAGGTTCAAATACAGTTGAACATTGCTATCTCGAACACGGATATCACAAATTTCCAGGTATGTCGAACAATCTTTTCGTACCCTTGAATTAAAATCCTTTAAAAAATACATTCGTTAACTTGAACAAAAAAAATTAAGACAGTTTAAACATAGGTAATTACTATTTGATAACTCAAACAGATTTCTTTTTGCTGTCAATTCAATGCAATCATTATCATTAAACTGCACTGACCTTCCAATTTCCTTAATCCGTTAATTATTATACGTTGCATAAACAAATAAACCATCAAGAAGATTAGCAGGTGTTTTTATTACTGCCAAGCTCGACATTGTGGTTGTGTGATGTGATAATTAATGAAAACAACTGGAAGCTTGGAGTGATTAAAGTACACAAAGTGAAACAGGTATGGGGACCAAAGCGGAATCAACTGTTTGTCGATATACAATAGTGTAATCAGTTATTGACAGATTTTGATTAAATAAAGAAAATCTTATAAAACAAAATGCATATGACATATGATAAAATGGTGATACAGATTGACAAGATAAAACCGAAAGTGACATCTGATATGTGTGTACCTCAAACTCGAACTATCTCGAACTCCGGATTAGTTTAACTTTTTGCATTTCCCCATGGAGTTGAGATAACAAGATTCAACTGTATGTTTTTTCCTTGTTCTATTGGTGGTTTGTACCACTGGCTAGCACTAGGTTGAAAGTTCGAGCAAATCCTAAGTGAGAATGTTTATGAGATCTTTATTTAAAGCTGATGATTTTCTTTAAGTGTTCAGGTTTCCTCCACAAATATTTATTAAACAAATAACTTCTCTATACGAATCTTGATGGGAAAAAAACATTTCACTATCCCACTTGACTTACTTACCTGTCAAGACAAATACTTGTATTATTCTCTATAGATGCTTTATCAGATTTGGCTACCTTTTTCACTTCAGTAAAATTCTCTTTTTCTTCATGTCGAACTTTTCTTTTATTTTGTCTCTGAATAAACAAGAATTTAAATTATATAAGCACAGAGATAAATATTATGAAAAATAAAAAATACCAGTAACGGTACATTAGTAAGTTGTTAATTTAATTCTTGTAAGACAATTATCAATGCATTTATCAGGTAAGAATTCTTTGATTTACTTTTTTTCCAATTGAGAGTTTAAAAAATTAATTTTAATGATAAATGTATAATAATAATGTATATATTATAGTATCTATTACCTGTAAAGTTTTTTTTTTCAGAATTAAATAGAAACTGTGGCTGAAAGTCAATATACTGGCTGTCTTACTTAATGTTTCTTTCAGTGTGATATCAGTGAACCATGTGAAATATTCAGTAGTTTTGTGTTGTTATATGAAATGAGAACAACAGAATATTGATTGAACATGACGACAACTGATAAGATTTCTTTTACTTTTTTATACCATTTTTCAACAATGTTAGAAATCCTTTTATTTGATACTGATCAAATAACATGAAAGACACTATATCTATATATACTTACTCCAAATCCTTCTCCCTCTTTTAATTCTACCCTCTTCATGGAACTAAGAGAACTAATAATAGAATTATTTCTATTTTCCTTCCGTAATCTTTTTGCCGATGCTATATTTTCTTCCCATTCATGTTCAGATAAATCAGCTGTTCTCTTTAGGGTTGGTGTTTCCAGTCGAGGGATAGTATATCCACTGGTTGATAAATCTGGAAGATTAGCTGGCAAGGGAGGTAATGAGGATGTAGATGCATTGGACTGTTGACTTTCTTGACGTCTTAAAATATAAAGTTTCAAATGTACATATGTAATCATATTTTATTATTTCTAATTTAGAGGTATTTACTTGCCTAAATTTTCCAGTAACTAGATTACTCAACGTAATTTGAGTACACAGTATTGCAGACCTGCCAACCCCATTAGAAGTCTATCAGTCAGTAAATTTTTCAGTAAGAATGGGCCATTTTTGGATTTTTTTCCGTAAGATTTTTTTACTCAATAACTGCTGCTAACTGTTACGTTTCTGGGGGTATTGGCGCTTTGATGAAGACGGTTGTTCATCTTGATCAGCTGTTAAATCCCCCTTATGTTTGCGGTTCATTATAATCAAGTTGAACTGTCACAACATGTGATTCTATTACCTCCCAATAGACGCTTAAATTTCGACTGCACTTGAAATCATTACTTACAAACGCAGTTAAGATGTTACCTACACTTAGATGCTTGCTTAGTTTCAGTTTAAATAGATCAATTTCAAACGTTTTGATGACAAGTGTAAAAACTTAGTAGAAAATGGACAGGACATGAACCAAAATCCGGATTTTACTTAAAATCGTAAGATTTTAAACCTATCCGTAAAATCGTAAAATGGGTAAACAATCAGTAAGAATTACGGAAAAATCGTAAGGGTTGGCAGGTCTGAGTATTGTACTGTTAATTCATGACCTACATGTATCTCTCATATACAATATGAAGATTTATTAAATTACTGAATATAAAATGTTTCAAGTACAGATATTTTGACTGTATAAAGCATATATCAAAGAAAATTATGGGTGATGTTGATCTGCTTAATTTTGGTCCAAATATGGGTTGCACTCTCAATGTTCAAAACATATATACATGTATATTTCCTAACTTTGTGAATTTTCCCAATTTGAATAAATTTTGTACAGAAAATTATTTTTTATGTATTTCCCATCCCATTAGACATTTTTTCCCAAAATGAAATTAATCAATGTTAATTTTCACAATTCTAAAATTATAAGGGCCAATCCATTACCAGTCATGATTCACAAGAAAATGTATGTTATTTCACTAAATTCACTTACATGTAAATAGTATGTATAGAACAGGCAATTCAACAGGATCCCTTCATGATCAATTTTATTGCAAATAAAAATATAATGAGACACCACAAGATCTATGGTTTCCCTATATATAAATATGCAAATCCCTGTTTATAAAATATTATTGTTTTAGAATCAAAACAATTTTATGCAATATAACAAACTACAGTTTCTCAAACTCCCATAGATATTACAAAATAAAAACATATACATGTACAATATTTTATTCTATCACAATTACCTTCTTTTAGCCTGATGAATTGGATATTCTGTGTATGCATCTTCATTTATTGTCATTGTCCTCTTCTTACTGTAGATACTAAAATAAATATTTTTATAAGATTGAGTCAACTTGGAAATGTAAATGAACATTGATCAAATATTTATTAACTTTGAGACTGAAAACTGACATTTTTCTGACAGAAATGAAGAAAAAATCACCATTCTAACAATTTTGGGGTTTCCTTCTACTTAAAATTTTGAACTGAAAAATAAGTTTTCAGTCATACAACGGTACATTGTAAATTACACTCTTAAAACATTATGTTGCCCATATAAATAAGATGTTTGTTAGACATTAAAACTTGAGTTATCCCAAATATTGACTATTGCTATCCATATTTATAGGTGGTTACAGTGTTGTAATAAAAATCTAATAAGTTTTCTCTTTCATATTATCAGTGAAAAACTGTATAGCCTTGTAGATTCTTTTTGTTTAATAATTTGCTTGTTTTGACAACATCTTTTGACAAAACATCCAGATTCTGATATATTTTTCAATAATAAAAACATAGGCAACAGATGAAATAAAGATCATTCATGCAAAGTACAATACCTGTTAAAAGTTTAAAATAAAATACAAATGCATAGCCATGTTATTTGGTGGCATTATCAAACATTGATTAATTTTTTCTTTTTCTTTTCTTTCTTTCTTTTTTTTCTGGTTTAACAAACATGATTTTGGAATGTTTTGTTTTATTATATAACAAAGTTCAGACTGCAATTTCCAAAGCCCCGATTTAACATTACCCAAGATCTCCGAACAAAAATCTGTTTAAGCAAGTAAATTGCCAGTCACTTTAAACACATTTAACAAAAGCTGTCGTTATCCATTTTTCAATGCCTGCACTTAGACATGCATCTTTTTATACCACTTATCGGCCAGAGATCAAGAAGCTATCACTGACCTTTTTTCTTTTAAAGCTGACACAACAGCTTGTGTATCTGGAGTTCTTCTTTGTTCTGAATTATGACTGTTGTTTCTGACCTCAAGTAATCTGAAAAGGAACAAAACATCAATATATAAAAACATAGTATTGAGTTAAAAATTAATACACATCCAGATTAAGGACCAAGTCATGATATCTGTAATTAATTATACTGAAAGTATCATGTATATCAAGATGCCACCAGTTACAGGTAAATAATCGACGATCTGGTGAACCTTATAAAACTGTGAACTGCCTAAGTGGGGTTCAAACCAGGAAATTAATATTGAGGTGATCAATTCTGGTATAGTTGAGGAAATATGAAAAATTATTTGAGCAAGAAACCTGACAAACTTCTCACATGCAAGGATCAGCCTATATGCAAAGCAAACCTATGCAGAAGGCACTGTGGTGTTTTTTCACTGATGGGTGCTAGTGTTTAAGTGGTATAGCATGATTTCCAGATACTTCTTCAGGGTTATGAGTTTTTACGTCATATTTTGATTTAATAAGTAAACACAATTTGGTAACAGGTAAAACTACTCTTCACTTTTAGCAATGAATAGTCAGGGTTAGCTCTGCCATTCGCCAATTTAGCCAATTGCTAATTTTTATGAATTCTGGCTCCAAATAATAGCTTTTGGCTAATATTTTCAGTGTTTTCTCTTGAGTGTGTTTCTTGCATTTTTGGCGTGATTTTTTTATGAATGGCGCAACTTGGTTTTGCTGTTGCGTTATTTTTGATGCAACCATTTTTACATAGATTGAAATCAGCTACTGTAAATTATAAAAGGTGACGGGCCTGAAAACGAAAGTACTGAGAGGAATTTCTGTATAGTTGTACCACATGACTATTGTACCATATTAAAGGAAGCTAATTATTAATATAGGAACCTGTCTATATTCTTAATCTTTGAAATGTTTGTATTGAATGCTTAATTTATATAGTCATTAAAAGCGCTCTTTGCATCAGGCATAAAAGAAAAGTCGAAACAATCTCGTTTGACAACGTTTTTAAACATAAAACAACTTGTGTCAAAGTCCTGCACATAGCTCTGAACATGACCAGGCGGCATCTGGTAGTAACTTACTTGCAGTCAACTCACAGTCAAAGTACATGTAAAAAAACTTATGTAAAAACAAATATCCTTTATTGATTTATGAAAATATTTAAAATCATATGTAAAACAGGCATATCGGAAGAGGTGGATAAAAATAATGAATAATAATGGTCTGTTGACTTGGGTTGATGGTAGAACATTCAGTAATTTCTGTTTTGGGATACTGTTGTGATTTCACTGTATCAAATATTACAGATATAAGTAGCATTTGAAATAAAACATTTAAACATAGACAAAGAGATTAACAGTTTAATACAGATCCTCTAATTACAAACAAAATATTTCCTTTATTGTAAAATATCGAAAAAATTAATTTTTTTCCAAAAATTTCATGACCCCTTCATTTTGAAAAATGACCCCTCTTTTTATGTAAGGGGGTCATCAATGACCCCCTGTTTTAGTAAGCTGGAGAAAACACTGTATTTTTGCTCTAAAGTTTTTATTAAATTTCCATATGAGGCAGATGAAAAACACTGAATTTTTATTTTTATTTTTTAAGTATGAAAAAGCTCCTAAATTTTAACATCGGCTTAAGACTTGGCTTAAATCTTTTAAGAGCCAGAGCTAACCCTGATAGTATTTGTCAATTTTTAATTATCATAAAAAATTAAGATGAAATTATAACTGAAAATGACTTATTATATAATGGGTTATTTTGGCAAGTCTAAAATGTGGTGATTCAGACATAAGATATTGAAAATTAATTAAGTAATTTTATTTTGGCAATGAGTATTTTATTTTAGCTATTTTATTTTTTATTTATTTTCAAACCATCTACATTATAACACTATAGCATACCTGTAGTGATTACTCTTCATTAATACCACATATACAATATTACAAATTATAGGGTAAAGAAATTTATGACCGGATCCATCCAATTTACTTTAATTTCTAAACAGTTTGATGATAAACTAATTGTCTGTTTGAATGATAGAGCCATAGAGAGTGAACTAATAAACTCAATTCTCCCACATATCTGACACTTATTAGAAAAATTGTTAAACTCCAAGGGCTGTCATTACCATTAAAAAACTCAAAAAAATCAACATAGATAGACGAATCATTAACTCAATGTGGTAGACTCACATACCAAAAATCAGTTCAATAGCTGCAAGCATTTAGAAAAAAAGTTCAGAAAACTTATGATGGACTGATGGACGGGTAAAAAAATTCATACCTTCCACAACTTCAGTTTATTATAAAGTTAATTATCATATGTGAAATACATTCACTTTAAAATTTTACCTCGGTGATGAAAGCCTATGTGGTTCTGGTGGTGCTATTTTTACTGTATTTGGACTTCGTATCACAGATGAATTTGCTGATAAATTAAATTTCTCACGTCTACCTAATCTAACTGCTGGTAAAAATCCTGGTGATGGTGCTGGAGGGTGTGTTGTATTTGTTGAAATTGGCTGAGTAACAGTTTTTCTTGGACTGTAAATTAAAATGAAAGCAATGATAATAAAGGCATATATTTAATTTTTTTTATAAATAATCAATAAGTCTAAGCAAACACTTTCCAGTGTTAATTTCATTGGTGATATCCATGCACTGTACATTTTTAATTTATGTCACTGTGTCACTGCATCTCCATAAACAGAAATTTACCATGGTTACAATGGTATAAACAAAACTCTGTGGCTTTACTCAATATGTAGGTTGCTTTTTGCGGTCATTCATATCCACTTGTATAGAGTGGCAATGTTTAAAAAGTTTTTATAGTAAATACTACAACCATACTACAATATAAACAGGGAAAGCAACATTCCTTTGTCATTTTTCTTAACCAAATGTTTTTACTTAAGCAAGAGATTTGAGATTCAATTTTTGATTTTTAGCTGTGTTAGAGGTGTTCATTTCTGTCTCACATGACAATTGCACTGATTTGGAATTCTTGACATGTGCAAACCAACTTGTAATCATCTCCCCAATATCAAAGAACACATGCACAAAGACCCCCTTGAGAAACCCTATAAACAGTCACCAGATACTACACAGCAATATACTGCCAGAGATTTTTAAAATACTTCAAATCTGATATAAAAAGATCAATCATATTTTGAAACTGTGCACAGATAAGATTAATTTTTGCATGATACATTTCAACTCTGTGCACAACTGCCACTCAGTTCCTTCTAAGAGTTGTGAGATTTCTCATGAAAATGTGTAAACAAGAGGCCCAATAGGGCCTGTGATGCTCAACTGGCTGCATATGTAAGACAATGTTTGTTTTTGATTGAAGTGCTGTTTAACGTTCAACTCAAGAATATTTCACTTATATGGAGACTGTCAATTTTGGAAATGGTGGAGGACACTGGATTATAGGAGAAAACCACGACCAAGCAGCAAGTTAACTGACAAACTTTCAAAGATGAAGTGCTAGCCCACTTGGCATTAATGCACAATGTCAGGGGTGAAAGGTGCTGTGATTCGTAACATCGAATGTTTAAGACCACACAGCCACTGTGGTGCCTTTAAGACAATGTGATGTGGTAACCATAATTGGTTCATCAGCTTAAGATGGGAAATAAATTGAGCTTATGACCATTTTTGCTTGATTAAATATTACACCTCATTTGCATAATTTGTAAAAATCAGGTCAACAAAAAATTTCTCATAAAAACCCGTTACATATGTTGAATGCCCCGCTATCTACTCTCTACATTTCAAATTTGAACAAAAACAGTTAAAAAATGACTCGGCAATGGCTATTTTTGTGTTTTTGCTATTTATAGTAACAGCGGCCATCTTGGATATTTGGCGGGGTCGCCTGGTAAAAACTTTGGTCTACCCCACCTAGGGACCTTCCACACCAAATTATGTTCCAATTGGCCCAGTGGTTTCAGAGGAGAAGATTTTCAAAGAATTGATTAAATATTACACCTCATTTGCATAATTCATAAAAATCAGGTCAACAAAAAATTTCTCATAAAAACCCGTTACAAATGTTGAATGCCCCGCTATCTACTCTCTACATTTCAAATTTGAACAAAAACGGTTAAAAAATGACTCGGCAATGGCTATTTATGTGTTTTTGCTAATTATAGTAACAGCGGCCATCTTGGATGTCGGGCGGGGTCGCCTGGTACAAACTTTGGTCTACCCCACCTAGGGACCTTCCACACCAAATTATGTTCCAATTGGCCCAGTGGTTTCAGAGGAGAAGATTTTCAAAGAATTGATTAAATATTACACCTCATTTGCATAATTCGTAAAAATCAGGTCAACAAAAAATTTCTCATAAAAACCCGTTACATATGTTGAATGCCCCGCTATCTACTCTCTACATTTCAAATTTGAACAAAAACGGTTAAAAAATGACTCGGCAATGGCTATTTTTGTGTTTTTGCTATTTATAGTAACAGCGGCCATCTTGGATGTCGGGCGGGGTCGCCTGGTACAAACTTTAGTCTACCCCACCTAGGGACCTTCCACACCAAATTTGGTTCCAATTGGTCCAGTGGTTTCAGAGGAGAAGATTTTCAAAGAATTGATTAAATATTACACCTCATTTGCATAATTCGTAAAAATCAGGTCAACAAAAAATTTCTCATAAAAACCCGTTACATATGTTGAATGCCCCGCTATCTACTCTCTACATTTCAAATTTGAACAAAAACGGTTAAAAAATGACTCGGCAATGGCTATTTTTGTGTTTTTGCTATTTATAGTAACAGCGGCCATCTTGGATGTCGGGCGGGGTCGCCTGGTACAAACTTTAGTCTACCCCACCTAGGGACCTTCCACACCAAATTTGGTTCCAATTGGCCCAGTGGTTTCAGAGGAGAAGATTTTCAAAGAATTGATTAAATATTACACCTCATTTGCATAATTCAAAAAAATCAGGTCAACGAAAAATTTCTCATAAAAACCCGTTACATATGTTGAATGCCCCGCTATCTACTCTCTACATTTCAAATTTGAACAAAAACGGTTAAAAAATGACTCAGCAATGGCTATTTATGTGTTTTTGCTATTTATAGTAACAGCGGCCATCTTGGATGTCGGGCGGGGTCGCCTGGTACAAACTTTGGTCTACCCCACCTAGGGACCTTCCACACCAAATTATGTTCCAATTGGCCCAGTGGTTTCAGAGGAGAAGATTAAAGTTTACGCACGCATGCACGGACACACGGACGCACACAAAACCATGCCATAAGCTCAGCTGGCTATAGCCAGTTGAGCTAAAAAGGCAGAATCTCTCAGCCTAAATGCAATCCATAAACTTGTGTAACATATATCAGTCTCTTCTCAAAACCCAGATATTCATAGATTAGATAAATCAATGATATCCTCAACTTAAAAATTCAACATGAATAAATCAATATATCATTAAACAATGTATACATTAATCTATGTAACATCAGCAATTTTCAGAAGTTATTGTCAGGCAATTTTTATTAATCTTGGCAATTATTTTAACACAAGTCATATGTCAAGTAAGTGTACAAGCGTTTCTGATCTGCACTGGACTAGAGCACACTTATGACGACCCTCAGAGTCCTAGTACACTTGTCCACAATGTCACAGCTAACAATGCAGACAACTTTGTTCATTATACTGGTACCAAGCCATCCAGTATGAGCCTAGAACAAGGAAAAACTTTACTTGCAAATAATTTTGGAACTTTCAATTCATTAATTTTCAACTGTTTGGCTTATGTTTTTTTATCAACCTTTTTGGCCCCTAGTGTCACTGATGAGGAATGATCTTCCAAAATGTGCAAATATGGCACATAAAAAATTTAACAGGTATATTTGTTTTAAAGTTCCAGTCAACTGTGGTAAAACACATAGCAGGAAGCACCTTGAGTCTGAAGTAAAGCTGAAATGGTTACACGTGTACTCAGTACAGTTAAGTGTATTGATTGTAAACATTTACAAAATCTGTAAATGTTTAAATGCAAAAAATGCCTTCACATTTATGTCATTAAAAGTATCTTTTCTTGTCATGTGTGATTTTTTGTGGAATGCGAAGTGACAGGATAATGTATAAGGCTTAAAATGTCTGAAAAAGAAGCAAATTATTGTTTTGATGTATAGGTAGTAGACCTCAGTCGTGATAAGGCCGGATGGGGGAAGGTCAAAAGTAGTGCATATAAAAAGCTCAGGGGTCTTTACTTAGACCCTGCTCAATTAAATTTGTTAAAAGATAGCACTTTGCAATTTTGCCAACGTGAGAGCTTCCGAGGTTTGCTAAAGAATTAAGCTGAGTTGGATGACTATCACACTATATTTCCTGCGTAAGGACTTGAGCCGCACAATGCACTTCCTATGCCTGGACCACATTTTGCATGTAAACATTGCCATGTGCTTTTAGCATATTGACACATTTTCCAAATTTCTGAAAAATGAATCAGACAAGGCATTTGTTTTTTTTTAATAAGAATAAAAGTAATATTTGAGGATTTAGGGACAATATGTGCCATTATATGTAGTTCGGGGTTTGTTGACCATCAGCTTCTATGAAAATGGTCTATTTTGAGGTAAAATTTTACAATTTTCTGTGTGGTTGCCATGGCAACAAAATATTTGCTAAACTTGTTAAAATTTGCATTTGGGTCATAAATTCAGTATAGAAATAGTGAAATAGTGTTTGAATTCTTCCGATTTCAAAAAGTATCAACATTCTCGGTGTTACTTAAAAATTATTAAAATATGGGTGCATAACACTAAAGGTGGTATGACCGAAATTGGGCAATTTTGGCTGTCATTTCATGACGGAGGTCTGTAACCTATAAACTGTTGACGGCAATGCTGTTTAAAAGAAAGTAAAATGTGAACTTTGTCACATAGTGGTAGCTTATACTGAAGGCAGTATATGTATAATGAAGATTCACCTGAAAGTTATACATTCTTAACTTTCAAATACATCTGTCCAGAAAAAAAAAATGTCTCTGAGTGTTTTTAAAACACCTGTGATGTCAAATGCCAAATGGGTCAGATGTACTCAAAAACTTGCTGCTATGTGCATGCATGACCTGAGACCTTAGACAGGGATGGTTCCTAAGTTCATTAAATTTAGTGCAATGGAGAACTACTGTTAAATCATAACAAACGTTAAAGCTGCATTAAGTTTTTCAATTTTCTGAATTTTTTTTGATTTTCTAAAAATATATTTTTTAAAAAATAGATATCCTCTAACTATGATCTGTAAGATTCATTTTCTAAAATTTCATTTCTTTTAGCTGTAAATAAACGGAATCCTCTGACCAGCTGGTCAATGTTTTACAATGGTTATTATGAGCTTAGAGCTTGCGCACGGATGTTCGGAAAAACCCATGAATTGAGGTTGAAATATGACAAATTGCATTAATTGTCCTTCATTAACATTCAGATGTATTTGAAATGGTGTTATGTATCCCATGGATACTAAGTCACAAATGACAAATTCAACGAAGTTCTGTGTTTAATTTATCGCTTTTCACCATTTTTAAAGTTGTGTTTGAATGACCGGGTTTTGATGACGTAACCGTGTTCTAATATTAGATCCCAAATGCTGCATCTCACTGGGTAATTACTGTAATTTCTGTATTTATTAGAGATTTTACCGTCGAACCAAATGTAACATTGTTCATTAGGAACATCATTAATTAGATTAGCACTGTTTTAAGTTTTTCTTTGGAAAACTTAATGCAGCTTTAAAACAAAACATTGTGCATTAATATGAAACAATGTTTTTAAAATATCAACTGATAGTATTATTATCGTTTTATTCTGGTCCTCCAAACTACCTGAACAGTGTCGTGGCGTAAATGTTTTGCCACTACCCACATGAAACAAAATATCTAGTTGGAGCATGCGCAAGGTAACCTTTCACAATGAAGTTGAATATTGTGGTTAAACGGAATCGCTTCCTTTAATGATTCTCATGTGCCCATTTACTAAACATTTCAGCCTTATTATGAAGGCTAACATATTAACCAACTGTTGTTGTTTTTAGTTTTAAACTGATGACATATTTGAGGAAGATTCAGGACTATAGATTTCTGGTATATGTATATCATCATTCTTATTTATACATGATTTAATGGCTTTTATCTGATAAATCATAACTTGATTGCAGGAATATCTATTTATAAAAGGGCAGCTAGTTTTTCATACAAACCTAGATTCACTATCCAGTCCCAATGCTCGTTTAACTCTTGGTAGAAAAGGAAGTGTCAATAATGGACCAGCTGAAGCCATAAAACTCTGATTGATTTTATGTTTCTGTGTGACATTGCTTGAACTCGGTACAGAAAAAGAATGACTTCTTCCAACTGCATTTCTTTTCGGCGATTTGGTTCTGAATGACGTTTTTCTTCCGAGAGAAAATGAGCTATTCATGCTTTTTTCGTCATCAAAATTTAAAAAGTTTAAAAATTGTCCAATTGGTTTTCTTTGATAATTCTGACTGTCTTCAAGTTTTTTCTGTTTTACTTTTGTTTTCTGTGAAAATTTCGACTGTCGAGTTGCAGTCTTCACCGGCTTGAATTTGAAGTCGAAAACTACCTGTGCACCGTACAAAGTAGATATCGACACTACTAAAATAGTTAAAGCTACTTTAAAACTTACAAACATATAAACAAATATAGATATAAAAAAGAAAATCAAACTAAAATCGCTAAAAGTTAACATTATCTATCTAAAATTTCCATTTTGCACGCGGTAAAAATTTGGTTTCAAGAGTAAAATGACACTTCCGGTAATGTAGCACTAAATATCTTTACTTAAATTTATACGAAAATATTTAATTTTAAATAAATATTATTAATCAGAAGTTTATAAGAAAACCATTCAAGTAAACTAGAAACAAATCGAAAAGAGAAATATGATAAAAATATTTCAAAATAAATTATTTTTAAGACACTGAATACAAATTTAAAA
Source organism: Tegillarca granosa (assembly GCA_029721355.1). Lineage (NCBI taxonomy): Eukaryota > Metazoa > Mollusca > Bivalvia > Arcoida > Arcidae > Tegillarca > Tegillarca granosa. The sequence continues at coordinate 44,550,617 of CM056597.1, read as the reverse complement.
TTTGATTGGATAATGTGAAATTGGCGGAATCTTTGAACCAGACTCGGCACTTCACTGACACAATTTTACACTGTAATGTTTACATAGACTGATGACAACTATAGAAAGATAATTTTATTGGAATTAGTTGGTATTGTTCTACTTTTAACATAATTTTTTAGTAACTGATCTAAAGAAATTAGGGGAGAAATTCAAATATTAAGGTATATTTTTCTTGTTGCCTCAGTGCCAGTGGCTCTAATCATGATAATTATCAAAAAAAAAAAAAAAAAAAAAGATAATATGCACAATTATAAGGGGCATGAACTCTGAAAAAGTTTCCTTACTGAAAAATTTTGAGTTATAAATATGTAAAGTAAGCAGTGAAGATGCTATCCGGTTATTATTAAACGTAATTAAAAAAAATAATTTTTTCAAGTACTCTGAAACACTACTGTAGCATAGTAAATACATTTTTATATCCCAGTAAGAATTCAAGAACAGGTAACTACTAGTGACATTTAGTCATTCCTGTAAAATGTGTTATTCAGATTTAATACATTATCCAAGACAGATGTTTTCATTATTTTTGATTATATTTACAGATTATAGTACAAAGATGAGTTTTGAGTTTGTGATTCCTGTATCAAAGGATGATTTACTGAACAAAACTGGTGTAAATCAGTTTGTAATAGATGAAATATTGTCTCACAGAGAGATACCAGGCGCTTTACAAGGTAACTTAAATTTAAATTTTTACTTTTTGTCTTGCCTGAAAAAAGAGTTATAGCAGTTGTTGGTGTCATCATCAACATTGGTGCAAAGTTTTTAGTAAAAATTCTTTGATATATGAAAATTTACCAATATGTTCATTGGGTGAGAAACAAAAGATATTTATTAAGAATTAAGAAAAAATATATAAAACATTGCAAACTTGTCATTTTACTATGATAGATTTTTTATGTTTCATTTTATGTGCTCCATAGCATCCTAAAACTCAAATATTTTTTGTTTTTTTTAAAACAGATTTTAAGTTAAAAATCAGAAGTAATGGACATAGAAGTATATTAACAAATTTTGATGTTTTGTTCACTGTGTTATGGTAAGGACTATAGATATTTTATCAATATATTACAATGTAATCTCCTATCTTTACAAACTTTAGGACCACTACAGTAGCTAAGTTGGTAGAGTGCTCGCTTCGTATGTGGGAGGTTGCAGGTTTAAAATCCCGAACGGGACTGACCAAAACTTGAAAATTTGCAGTGACTGTTCTTTACCAAGCACTCAGCATTCAGAAATGCAAGTCACAGGGTCCTTTGGATGAGATTTTAAAAACCAATGCCCCATGTCACAGCAGGCATGTTATGTTAAAGAACCCTCCCTGCACATTGCCCTAAGCACACTAAAGGTAAAAATGTCTGTCACTTCAACTATAGCTGGTGATGTCTCAATATAAGTGAAATATTGACTGGGGCATTAAACCCTATTAAATCAAATATACTATTCAAAGTGTAGGACCTCTTGTTATTATGTTCAGATCAGGACCTATCTAGAGAGGTATATGTATTGAATTTAGTACCAACTAATTAAGCATACTGAAAATAACATAGGAAAACTTGAGCCCGAAGGACATTTATGCAATTAGAGATTACATGTATAAAATGTTTAGAAATTTAAATATATTGTTGTATCCAAGTTGAGATTAAAGTATTAAAAGTTGAGACAGTGGTATCAGACTCATAATTCAAAATTCACTGGTTCATACTCCACTTAGGAGCATGTTACATGTATGTCCTTAAGCAATACATTTACATGTAATTCATATGCCCATACCAAGCTGTCAAATGAATGGATTCTAAAAATATTAGTGTAAATCTTATAATGGACTACCATCCCTTTTGGGGATGTTGCAATCTCAGTCACTTCATGTCACTTAAAACAGAATAAGCACAAGTTTTTTTTATCCTATAGACTCAGGACAGACTTTCAGTGCAGTTACATGTATATCTCATTTAACATTTTTAATCATTTTATTTATATTAAAATATATCTAGTTAAAACATGATTGTCTGTAAAGAATAGATTAGTTAAATAATATATAAAGATGATGTTGCTACCAAAAAGTAGGATTTGTCTTTGTCATTTTTAGAAGAAAAATGTTCTTTCCTGTAATTTGTTTAAATACAGACTTTTGCATCATTGAAGTACCATAGTCAAGATAGTGAGATCCCTGTGATTACAAATTTGTAAATAAATTCTCACAGAGTACTGGTTCCACAATTTGGTTCATTGTAAAGATGTATAATCATGTAACCTGTTTTTATGTGTAACTATTGTTCGAAAATTTACCTGTATATATGCATTTATTATACTATAGTTTGAAAGATGTTAACCAAGATTTAAAGGAAGATGCTTGGCAGCTTATCCTAACAGGTGAGTTCTAAATGTTTAACCTGTAAATTTTTATATGCATGGCACTTGTTTTTTATGAAAATATTGTCAATTCCAGTAAGTGGTTCAATCAGAAATTACACATATTTCAATTTGGATTTTTAAAAAATCACTCTTTTTATTTCACATTAAATCCTGTAATTGCCCAAACCCATAAATTATTTATCCCATTGCTAATTCAATTTTTACCTTATTAGATTATTGATGATTTAATAGCAAGTTATTCAAAACACACAGGTTCATGTTTACATTTGGTTATTAATACATATATTTTAAATACATTTGGCCACTACGGTAGCTCAGTTGGTAGAGTGCTCACTCCGTAAGTGGGAGGTCATGGGTTCGAACCCTGACCGGGTCTGACCCAAGACTTGAAAGTGGAAAGTGACTGTCCTTTTGCCAAGCATTCAGCATTATGAAAAGAAGTCACGGTTCTTTAGGATGGGAACTTAAAATAAACGAGGTCCCGTGTCACGGTACGCATGGCAGGTTAAAGAATCCTGCAGTATAATGTCATCAGTACAACACACAGGCAAAATTTCTGCACTTTCGTCAATAGCTGGTGACGTCTCAAAAAAGTGAAATATTCTTGACCGGGATGTTAAACACCATTACTCAACTCTTAAATACATGCACAGATCTGGAGTAATAGTAGTGTAGTTGAGACCATATGTATTTCAATTAAGAATGCCAGGCCTTTGTTTGAATAAACCAGTTGTAAATGTACCATAGAATAAAATAACAAATTTAAAAATTCACTGTTTGTGGAAAAACCTGTTAATGTGTTTGATGTTTTATTTTTGTTTACAGTTGGTAAAGCTTTGGCAAATGATTTGAGTGGCGTTCTTGATGATGGAGGATTAGAGAAAGATCAGAGAAAAGAATATCTTAACTTAGTTAAAATGGTGTGCTATATCCTATGTCAGTACATGGAGATGTTTGAATTAGAAGATACAAAACCCAGTACAACACAAGTTGTCAGTGCTAAGGTAATTCAGAATCCCTTATTGCCGAACCTGGCATTGCCATAAGGCGAGACCTAGGTGTTACTTTTCCAGTGTCATCGTAGGCGGCAGTCACATGTCAAAAACCAACCAGACGAGACATTTAAATCTTTGGAATTCTTGTTTAAATTAAAATAGAAACAAGAATCCCACAACTACACATTTTTTTCATGCTTTGACCTTTAAAAATAGATTGGTTAATTGGTAGAATGGTGATAAACTACTTAGTCCATATGAAGGTACTCAGTTTTGTTGTGATGGAGAAAAGTTTTAGTACTCAAGAAAAAACCCTGGCCATTGGTAAGCAAACTGACATACTTTCTCATACTAGGAAACTGTGTAAACAAAGATCTGAAGCATAAGACTACAAACCATTGAGCCCTTGAATGAGTACTACATAACAAATATTGCAATAGTTATTATGAATTTAGGATTAGTATTTTTTATTGGAAAAGCAGATCTCCTATATGTACATTGCCAAGTACATTATACATGAACATGTATATAGCTGCATCTTTGTCTCATTTGTATGTTTTTTCTGTATACAAGGGAAATTATATCTTTCAGGGTAGAGCTACTAAAAAGAAGCCATCATCCTCTGGTATTAATTGGGAAGTTGAAAGGGAAGCTGGTCTGAAGATGTTGTTGCATATTGTTTCTCTAAATTTGCAGAGGCTGTGGGATCCACCTATAGCTGAGGAAGAGTTTGTCAAGTAAGGGATATCATTCATGTACATGTTCTACTGAAACTTTTGTTTTAGAAAAAAATTGATAAGACACATAAGGAACATATTAGTAAATATAGATATGAATTTGACCATTTGGAAATATATTATACATGTATATGATGCATTGATAATATCTTGAAAAGACTCTGAATAGTTCCAAGACAATAAGAACATGTGCATGTGTATGTAGTAGTTCAAGTCGTAAAATTCACCAGAATGTTGCTGGTCTAGAATTAGTCAAAAGTTGTCATAGGTTCATTATGAAAATTGTGATTGCTTATAGTCTATATACTAAGATTATTGATGATCATCTTAATCATAAAGTGTCATATACATGTACATGTATGTGTTTTGGATAAAACAAGCCAAGATACTTCTCTTAAGAGGTTTTTGTATATTGTTGTTGCTGTTTAAAATTTATTTTCAGGAAATCCATTACCCCTTGTAATATACTAAAAATTGTGTTTTTATTTGTTTCTTGCAATAAGTAATGATAACTGATACATGCAGATTCATGCTTTTGTTAAATGTCAGCATTGTTGCTGTTATACTAAACCTACATGTAGTTTTGGTAATACCCAATCAAAATGTATGTTTCAAATATGATTTGTCAACTTATACATGTAGTTTCAAACTCTCTGTAATACCCCATCAAATTCAAAGATTATTTGTCAACATATTAACATAACACTTATTAAAATAAAACATGCTTTTGGCACAATACATTTATATACACTTTTTTCAAAACTGGTTTAGTGGACTGTGATTATAATCCCTAGAAATTGTGATCCTTTATATTGATTATGAAAGTGATCACACATCGTGATTACACATCAGTTTTATTTTTAACTGGCACATAGCTAACCACAAGGATGACAACCTAGAGTTTGACAAAGCTAAACTGTTTTAGTTCAGAACCCTTAATATGAATTATCAGTATAATATTTGGTGTATTTTCAGCATGGTAACCAACTGTTGTTACAAATGTTTGGAGAATCCTACCATTACTAGAGCCACAATTAAAGACACAAGAGATGTCATCAGTAATATCATCGGAGTAATGGTTAAACGTTATAACCATGCACTAGGAGCAAGTCTCAAGATTCTACAGTTACTACAACACTTTGAGCATTTAGTCATTCCTTTAGCTTATACTGTTGAAGTTATTACAAATGATTATGGAGTAAAAAGTGTTGTATCAGAGATAATGAGGTAGGTAAAAAAAATTGAAATGTCACATTTTGGGGTATTGTCTAGACAGTTAAACATATAGAAATACACTGTGCATACAGAAATACAAAAAAGACCTTTTATCAAAGGGTTTATTGTGTACGTATGTGTCTGTTTCAGACACTTACCCCCCGGTATATTTCTTTTTAAATTTATATAAAAAAAGAAGATAACAAAATGATTTATCATAGTGAACCATTTAGAAATTGTGCTCAATGTTATCTTCTTTTTAAATATATATGGGGCCTCAGTGGCCGAGTGGTCTAAAATGCATGCATACAGATCACAGTGCCTCACCGCCTGGATTTGAATCCAACTAGGGGCAGATCCTTGTGTGAGAAAGTTTGTCAGTTTGCTTGCCGAAGGTCGGTGGTTTTCTCTGGGCACTCCAGTTTCCTCCACCATTCCAGAACTGACCACCTCGAAATAAGTTTAAATAATCTTGACTGAGGCGTAAAACACAATTACTCCACTCCACTCCACTCTTTTTAAATTTGCTAGAATTTGGAATTGCACTAAGTACAGTTAGAGTTTTAAGTTTTTTTATTTCAAAGTCTATAGAACATGTACATGTACGTATATTTCAAGATTTTACATGTTTATTGAATATAATTTGTCAGTTACAGAGAGATAGGTAGAATGGACCCTAAGGATGTTGCACGAGACTCGTCAGGAACTCGGGCGTGTTCCCAGTTTCTGGTTGAATTGTCAGAGAGAATACCAGCCACAGTACTCAGTAACATAAGTGTTATACTCTGTTACTTGGAGCAAGAAGTAAGTTTTAGTACACTTTAAGACAATTTCTATTTATCAAGATCACCATTTCTCTACTTAAAGAATTTTAACATTAATTCAATGATACCTACCAGTTGTTTAGCACTTATAGAATTGCTTTTGTCTTCAGAAACAACTGTAGATTCAGATATATAGTGTAACTGATATGGAAATCAGTTTTCAAACAAATAAAATTTATGGAAATTTAACTTGGATATTTTGACTATGATTTAATTGTGCGAAATAAGATAAAATGAAAAAGAATATGGTAACCAAGTATTGCTTTTGTCTTCAGAAACTATAGCTGTAAAGATTTATAAAGTATCATTGCAAATTTTATCTTTGCAAATCTAACTTTGAGACTTTTACTTTAATTAATTATTTAACAAGTTGCTTGTCTTAATTGTGCAAAGTAAAATTTAAAAAAAATATGGAATCCATTATTAACTTACATTTAAATTTTACTTTTTCTGCTACCAAGAGAAAAATATAGTCTTTTAAGATGGTTTGTTAACTAAGCTTTTGTTTAAAACATTTTGATGAGTTAGAATTGAAACTTTGTAAACCTAGATCTATGTTTAATTCTTTGTTTGTCTTATTGTAGTCATACACAATGAGGAATGGTGTTTTAGAAGTTATGGGACATATACATCTAAAAGTACTAAGTAAAGATGACTTGGACAGCAAAATGAAGGCAGCAAGAGATCAATTTCTAGAAAAACTGGAGGTAAAATTACCGTGAACATTTATTTTTAACTTTTTCAATACTTAAAATTTCTACCTGGCCCTGATTTCAAACCAATTTCTACTTGTCCCTATTTCAAACCAATCAGCTGTTTTTATTCCTCAGTTTTTAACATTTTTTCAAACTACAGTAGATTCCACTTATTTGCATACCAGTTCATTGCATATTTTTCTCTGCACCAATTCATTTCTTATTTAAATGATACAAACAATTTCAGTTATTTGCATAAACAAAATTTTGAATTTCGCTTAATTACAATCATAGATCCAAAAATTATGTGATCTTGACCACAAGTTTTGCGATTACAAAATATACTTTGGAAATGTACTTTGTTGGATTTTTTCCTATACAAACTGAACAGTATATTTTATGGCAAAATTTATCACGAGATGCTTGAATAAATTCTGCCCTTTATATAAAAAATTATAACTATCATACCATTTCCTTTTCTTCAATAATGATTTTGTTGTTTAAATATAGATATACATGTAAGTGTCTGACATGGATACAGTTTTTCATATTTTATATACATGATAGTGGTACAAATGTCAATGCAGGTCTTTTGAAGCTCAGCTGATAAACTGGATATGTCAGAAATATTTTGAAAATATATGAATGCATAGAAATTATATAATAAATGACATAAGCTAATAATTTTCTTGCATTTTAAAAGTCCCTAAAATATTACAATAAAAACAATTGTCCATTTCAATAACTATACATTAATATTGGTGTATTGTGCATTCATTTTATAACTGTCAAATTGGAGAAGTTATGTCGAATGCAAATCAAGGGACATAACTGTTCCCCAGAATGTCGATCCTGTCTACATAGGTCACCTGTCAACAAAGGCCACTTTTAGCCAGTCCCTCAAGTGGCCTTTGTAGACAGGTTTTACTGTAAGTTTTAAATGTGTTCATTTACCATTTTAGGAATGTCAATTTTACCCTTTTAAAATGCTTAATTTATGCAGGGCTCGGCTCATTCCAAAAATTGGAAACTTAATATTGCTTGTTATATTGATAATATACAGTGTTAGCTAAGCTAAACTATTTTTTATTGTAGGATCATATCCATGATGTGAATGCTTTTGTAAGGAGTAAAGTCTTACAGATTTGGCTGTTAATTGTTAATGAAAAGGTAATTAAATTATAAAGGAAAATTATGAAAAGGTAATGAAAATGATAAAAAAAAAATTACTGACAATTCTTTCATTGATGGGTTGATCTTCAACATAAACATATTTAATGGTCTATTTTTCAACTTCAATCGGACAATAACCCTTCCAGTATTTGTATTGAGATTTTAAAGATAATGTTGCATCTTTTTTTTTTTATTGTTTATTTTTTTTTTTCTTATGTGATTTTAACTCTTGTTTCATGGACCAGAATGTCAGAAATGCCAGTTTTGCTCTTTTTGAAAATTCCCTATAACTTTTTTTGTGATCAAACCAAAAATATGTACTTTTATGTTAAAAAGTGCCAAGATGGTTACATGTTTTAAGTTTTTTTTCACAAAAAGTATTTACTTTTAGTTTATTTAAACACGTGAAATACATCTTATCATACAGAAAAGTGTCAAATAAAAAGTTTTGATTGTTTATACATGTATCATCTTGCCATTACTGGTACTTTGCAGTCTAAGAGGTTCAGTAACATAAAAATACCCAGTATAGCAAAAACCATCCTTCCCCTTAGTATAAAAATATAGGTATTAATTTGTAATGGCCTTATAGTTGATTATTACAATAAGGATGTAACAGACATATTCATTATTTTTTTCTTTTTAAATTTTGTATTTTATATTCCATTTCAGTGTCTTCCATTGCCAAAACAACATAGTTTAGCAAAGTTGGTTATAGGTCGTCTTCAAGATAAATCAAGCCAAGTCCGTAAAAATGCAGTTTTACTTGTAACAGCCCTGATTAAAAGTAATCCATTTGCAGCAAAAGTAAGTTGAACAGTTTTTGTTTAACACTGTTTAACATTCTCTGATCATGCCTGTATATTTGTTGCGCCAAAACTTTAAAATTTTATACTAGTCACATGGAAAATTTTCTTTAAGGCAAATTTTTAAGCTATGAAGATTTTTATGGTGCCAGTGATAAAATTATTGTGATTTTATCTTTAGAAGAATTAAAAACACAAACTACATTGTATAAGAATAAAATTTGATTACCTGACCTTGAATTTGTTTTAAAAAAAATTAATACATGTAGCATGATGTTTCATGCAAAAACATATATTAACCATGGAAAATTTGACCCATTTGTATGTATATGGCAGTTACATGGCCATCTGAAGATTGCAGGAAAACTATTTTGAAAGACAAATAGGAAAATGGATTCAGTCAAGATAGGGATTTTGATCTCCAACGGTGAAATTGTCAGTTTTACAACTTACTTGTAAGAATCAGGTTGCCATGACACCTAATTTAGTCCTTATTATATGTAGAATTCTAAATACACGTAGACATCAAAAGAAATATGAAAATGACTTTTCCTTCTTTTCTTTATAACTACAAGTGATATAATAATAACTGTTTATTTTTCAGCATTAATATGAGAGCAATATACAATATATGATTCTGTGATAAAATAAAAAATTTTGTATACAAAGAAGAACAAATGTTGTCACTTTTCTTTTGAGACACTCATCAGCTAAATGTCTGAATTAAATTTTCTTAATGTAACTTGATACAATGCAGTTCTCTATGTGTAAATTATTTCTTTATTCTCTTTAACTCTTAGTTACCAGTTGAAGAATTGAGAGTGAATTATGAGAAAGAAAAGGAAAAACTACAACAGATGGTACCAGAAGAAGAAGAAAAAATAGCTGATGGTGTGTATGATGTGGATGTATTAAAGCTGCATTAAGTTTTCCAAAGAAAAAATTAAAACGGTACTGATCTAACTAATGATGTTCCTAATGAACAATGTTACATTTGGTTCAACGATAAAAGGTCGAATAAATGCAGAAATCACAACATTTACCCAGCGAGATGCAGCATTTAGGATCTAATATTAGAACATGGTTACGTCATCAAAAACCCGGGTAATTTAAACACAACTTTCAAAACGGTGAAATACGATAAATTAAACACAGAACTTCGTTGAATTTGTCATTTGTGACTTAGTAAGGGATACAAAACACCATTTCAAATACACCCGGATATAAATGAAGGACAATTAATGTAATCTGTTATGTTTCACTTTCGGTTCCAGGGTTTTTCCGTACATCCGACATGATCCGTGCGCATGCTCCAAGCTTATAATTACCATCGTAAAACTCTGACCAACCGGTCAGAGGATTCCGTTTATTTACAGCTAAAAGAAATGAAATTTTAGAAAATGAATGTCACGGATCGTGGTTAGAAGATATTTATTTTTAAAAAATATATTTTTAGAAAATCAAAAAAAAATTCAGAAAATTGATAACCTTAATGCAGCTTTAAGGATAAACATAAGTAACTTTTTATTATAAGGATTTTACTTCAAAATATTGTTGAGTTGATCATTAAAAAGAAAAAGTTGTTTATAATATTGTAAGTTAAAGCTGCATTAAGTTTTTCAATTTTCTGATTTTTTTTTTTTTTTTTTTTTTTTTTTTTTGATTTTCTAAAAATATATTTTTTTAAAAATAGATAACTTCTTATCACGATTCTTGAGATTCATTTTCTAAAATTTCATTCCTTTTAGCTGTAAATAAATTGAATCCTCAAACTGGTTGGTCAATGTTAAACGATGATTATTATGAGCTTGGAGCATGCGCACAGATGTATGGAAAAACCCATGAATCGAAGGTGAAACATGACAAATTGCATTAATTGTCCGTCATTAATATCCAGATGTATTTAAAATGGTGTTATGTATCCCTTACTAAGTCACAAATGACAAATTCAACAAATTTCTGTGTTTGATTTATCGCTTTTAACCGTTTTGAAAGTTGTGTTTAAATGACCCGGTTTTTTCATGACGTAACTATGTTCTAATATTAGATCCCACATGCTACATCTCACTGGGAAATTATTGTTTTTTCTGTATTTATTTGAGCTTTTATCGTTGAACCAAATGTAACATTGTTCATTAGGAACCTCATTAATTAGATTAGCACCGTTTTTTTTTTTCTTTGGAAACCAGGGCTCAAAATAAGGGCGAAGTTGGGCGATAACTTCGCCCTGTTTAAAAAAACTTTGCCCTATATCTCCGAAAAAGCGAAGTTGAAGTCGCCCTTATTTTTGAAACACATTATCGGGAACTCTGTTGCGTTAAGTTATCTAACAATAAAACCCGAGATGTTCGGGCTGCTGCCTATGTGATTAACAGGTGTCATGATGCATGTTAATTATCATGATTGGTTGAGTAATTAGCAGATTAACGCTTCACAAAAGGCTTCTTCCACACGCCTAAGATAATCAGTTAATCAAAGACGTTTAACAGCTCGAATATACATCGATTATCTGATACAGTATTCCTTGTGTTATGGATTTTCGGCGATATTTGTATGGGATCGTGTCTGTAATTTTTCATTGAAATTGAAAGTGATTAAAACCACCGTGATATCAAAGACAGATAACTTATTTTCAAAATAAAATCATTGTATATACTTTAACACAAGTATCAACATAATAAAATGAGACATCACCGGTGGATTTGTTTACAATTCCGCCATTTGACCAACATATGAATTCGACACATTTCATTGGTCAGGTCAAAGTTGAACAAAGTGATGCTTTTGGAATATAAGGTGGTTCTTCTCCTTTCATAGATAAGACAACACCTCAAAAATTACGTTCACCGGGGAAAATTATTTTGTGAAAATATAAGTTTATTTTTAATAAAAATAAACTACCAAAATTCTTTTAACAATATTTTTATAATTTACTTTTCCATATAATTTATATTACCATCTGTATAATGTAAATGTTACATAAGAAAAAAGTTATTTAACAATCTAAATATAAACTGCTCACCTCTATTATCATTATTTATTAAAATATTTATAATAAATAAATAAATAACATTTTAAAACAAAATCAGGGTGAGATCTTGCTCCTGAAAAGTATTAGCCGAAAATTAGCCAACTTTAACATTAAGGAGCCAGTTGATGACAAAACAGTAGTTTATTTAAGATAGCCCTTTTGCTTCCAATTTCAAGTGTGCTCGTATAAGGGGTTTTTCCACCAAAAATAGGATTTTATCAAAGTTTTGGACATCTTTTTCAAACACTACATTAAATTATCTCATGTATATTTCTGAAGATGGACCAGCATGTTACAATGTCTATTTTGTAATGCAAGATATAAAATGTATGATCGCGACAGGACAGAAATTCCAGTGTCGTGAATTGCGTTGCGCAAAAACTTCTCCCTGTTTTGAAAAACTTCTCCCTAACTTTGGCTGAGGGAGAAGTCACTTCTCCCTGTTTTAAAATCTAATTTGAGCCCTGGGAAACTTAATGCAGCTTTTGAGGAGAGAAGGCAAGATATATACAATTTAGCTGACATTAAAATTTACATGTATATTGTTTTTAGATGTTTTACAATACCTTGCCAATAAAATGGGGACTGTGTGACATATGAACTATTTTTGTAGTACATGTGTATACATATACATGTACATGTATAAATCTATAGTCACAAACTTATTGTTACACAGTTAAGGCCCCTTCAGACAGAAAGTCCTCGGTTTAGATTTATATGCATATGTACATGTAAATATTGATATTTTGTAGAGACCATCACAGATAAAGTAGAAGAAGAGTGGAAAATGATAGAAGACAAATTACAGAAAGCTTTATCTGAAATGTCTGAAGATGAAGATGAAGACAGTGATGTAGATTTAATAGCTGATCATGAAACGTGTGACAGGTATAAGATTTTTACATTTCTTATTTAAAGACATTTGCCAATATACATGTAGTACAGTAAAAACTATTATCTGTGAGCTTTATATTTTCATATACTGTAGGCCAACTTATTAATCTGTGTCACAAAATTAAAGCAGTAATTTTGTCATAACTGGACCTCTTTAGTTGAGTGCTCTAAAGTACATGCTTATGAAACACAGTGCCTTCAACCACTAGTTTCAAATCTTGCTAGGGGAGATCCTTGTAGTGTGAGAAAGTTTGTCAGTTTGCTTGCTAAAAAGTTGGTGGTGTTCTCCTTACCCAAGTTTCACAATCATTCACTCAGTTGAGTAAACACTTAACTCAAATTGGGAAATATTTTAATGTCAATTATTTAAGTCATAACAGAGTTCAATTTGAATATCTAATGTTATATTTAAATTGTTTAGTGTGGGTTAATTGAACAAAACAAAACATTGTCTCATAAAACTTAAAACAAATTTAAATATTGATGAGGAAAAAATTGGAATATTAGACTTGTAGTGTACCATTAATTGTGAAACTGGGGCCTGGCACTGTTGTCTCCATCATCCCAGAACTGATCGTCTCAATATGAGAAGAAGAATCCTGACTGGGGCATAAACCTGATTCCAATCTGTCATAAATATTGATATTTGATATATACAGATGTACATATATATATTTTTACTTCATTACTGCGTGCCAACATATGGCTAAAGTAACATTATATTTATTATTATCCAGCATTCTACAGCAGATAAGTTTCATATTTAGTGGAGCAAAAGTTCAAAGAAGCAAAGGATTTGTTCACAGCATTTAAAACTATCTGGCCTGATCATGTATTAGCAGGGACGATCTCTGAAGAACAGAAAGAAGCTGAAGGGTATTGTATACTGTATAATGATTCTTATTTACTGAGGATTTTATTTCACTTTATTCAGGGTTATAATTTAGTCACTTTACAACAGGAAATTAAATTTCATTTTACTTTATTTAACTGAAGAATACAGTATATAGAACAATGTTTTTAAAAAAAAATCATAATTTTTTTAGGGAAACACCTACATGTAGGTCGTGCATAAAAATTCAATTGACATAGTTTTGATAAATTTAATATTTACTGCCATCAAGAGATTGATATGTTTGTCTTGCAAATTCAATCATTTTTGTACTCAAACTGGCATAATATTTTCCATAATCTGCTATTTCTTCTGCTATTTCTTTATAATAAAAAACATTAAAATCGATTAATAATTGTTTTTTATTTCTACAAAGCGGGCCACTGCATAATAGTATTATTGGTAGTTACTTGTTCATGTTACTGGAAGTGTTGGTTAAATCTAAATGGAAAAACAAATGGAATGATTTGTCTGTTAGCAAAATAACCATGTACAGACAAAATTACATGTAAATAAATGTGTTGAACTTTGGAAGTAGTCTTAAGTGACATCTTGTTGGCAAAAAGTTTTGAAGAAATGTATTGTCATTGCAGAGCAAAATAGTTTCCCATGAATATAGTTCATAGACTAAAGCAAAAAGTTTGGATAAAAATTTACAGTACTTTAAATATATATTTTACACAAGTAATTACATGTAGTTTTATCTTGGATGAATGTTTTAAAAATTGGTTGATTCTATTACATTAGCAGTCTTTCAGTTATTTGTAACAAGGTTTATGGTATAGTCAAACCATGATGAGCGGTGTGGACTAATGGTGTTTTATACCAAATGTAAAACTAACCCACTTACATGTATTTATAGTTAGTTATTGAAAGGTGGAAGAAAACCAAACTAGCTAAGAGGGGAAAATGACTAAATGCTAAATGACAAGATCCAAAAGGTGCTTTCGACTACTTGTAAGGAATTATGAAATCTTTATACATATCACGTGTGTGTACTGAATGTTATTTTATGTTTTCAGTGAAACTGAAGATTCTTCGGAAAATGAAAACAAAATAGATGACGTAATTCAAAGTTTAAAATCTATATTTTGTGGTAAGTTTTGATTTTTGGCTTGTAATTATGTTTCACCTGAAATGTTTTTTTATCTTTGTTTTTTTGTCAATGCCAAAATCATACTCTTCAGGTTAGCCTAAGTTGATAAAATCTGTTAATACCAAAACTGAACATTTGGTAAAAGAAAAAAATTATTTCGAAGCTATAAAGATAGTACTGAATAATAGATCATATATTGTAAGCTGTTGCGAAGATTTTTCATTATTATTATAATTTGTATTATTTTGATTCAAACAATTTGCTTTCTTGATTAAAAAAACCTATATACTCATATATTTATTTCAATTTCATATTTAAACAGATCAGAAGCGACTTTCATTAGTAGTTGCAGCAGAGGCTGTTCAGGGGAGCCAAGAGAGTCAGGATGATGCAGTTGTCAATGAAGTATCAAAACAGCAAGTCCTTGTTCAGTACCTACAGGTATTTGCATTTACTAGTTACCACTTAGTGAAGATCACAAACTCTTCAATTTACCACGAGGGTTGCTTAGATGGTAGAGTGCTCACTTTGTATGTGACAGGTCAGGGTTTAAACCTTGACCGGGTCAAACCAAGACTTGAAAATTGGTAGTGACTGTTCTTTCATGAAGCACTTGGTATTTAGAAATGAAAGTCACATGGTCCCTCAAAGTAGACCTTTAAAACCAATGCGAGGTGTTACAGCAGGTGTGGCAAGCTGAAGAACCATTCCTGCCCATTGCCTATAGTGCACTGCAAAGGTAAAATTTCTGCCACTTCACATATAGCTGGTGATATCTGGATATAAGTGAAATATTCTTGACTGGGAAGTACAACCCCTATATTATCAATTAAACAATTTATCATCAAGATCAATTAGAAATTAGATAACTTGATTTTTGATGCAACTTTTGGTGTACATTAAGGTTAAAAAAGCTACATGTACGTATCTTGGTATGTAATTATTCATCTTTTATTTGTGTTGGATTGTTTTTTAAAACCTTATCAACTGTGAGGTTAATTAAAGTGTAAATCTTCAACCAGACTGATTATTTTGATAATTAAACAATGTAATGATTCTGGACTTGTAGAATTTTCAGTCACAGCATGATTTTCTGACATTTAACTCCTTTCTGATAAAAAGAGTGACAAGATTTTATATTGTTATCTTACAACTTTAACTTAAAGGTTTGTGTGTAATTTGACAATTTTGTCTCTTTCTTACAGGATTCCCTGGCTTTTGCTTCAGAAATGCAGACAGCTGTACCTATAATCTGTCAGCTTCTGGGATCAAAGACAGTTACTGATGTACTAGAAGCTATCGAGTTCTTTGTGACTGGGTTTGAGTTTGGTTTAACTGCTTGTATGTTAGGAGTTCGTAGAATGTTACCGCTTATCTGGTCTAAAGAGTCTGGTATTAAAGAAGCTGTAGTAATGGCATACAAAAGACTTTATCTAAAACCAAAAGGAGGAAATCAAAGGTAGCTGAAAATCTTCTATTTTTTTTTTAACATTTGGTAGCATTCTTACATAATACGTGAAAGTTTAGGTTTGATCTGTAACAAGGGTAAAATTTGAGAATGTCATCTGGCATATAGAGATGATAAATCATGTAATACATGTAGTGTCTACATGTGAGTGCTTAATCATATTGCCCTGTTTTCCTGTTACATGTAGGTATGGTATAATAAAGAAACTTTACTGTAATTATTTAAAGTACATTTTGAAAATCAGGAGATAATTGTTTAAACTTTCTTAACATCTCATTTAAACTCATCAAACACAGTAAATCATGAAATTTTCTCTTATTATTATTATTATTTTGTGAGATTATCCAAGAAGAAAATAAAACTATCACAAATATTTTATTTTGATTTAGTTCACTTATGTACGTACCATCATCCTACAACACAAAATAATAGTACACTAATATCTTGAAATCATGATTCACAGGAAAGTAAGCAAGATGCCAAACTTTTCCGATTCACAGTAGTTAACTAGAACATATAAGCCTTTTTAATGATCAGCATTTCAAACACTGATTTTTTTATTTTTTTATCTTTGATTGGTTGGTTGGTTGGTGAACTTTTAAGTGTTATTTGATTACAGAGCAAATGCTTTGGCTGTTGTGAAGAATTTATCAGCTTTGACTTGTGGAGCCTCATTAGGAGATATCACATCACTTGAAGGATTGGTAAGTATTATATCAAACATTTACTTTTAGTTTAGAACTTAACTCAAAACCTGCAAACAATGGAATAAAGTGATTTGAACATTTCTTTAAAAAAGATTTTTTAAAATTTTTTGCACTTGAATTGAAATTCATCTGGGTTGGAGTTTCAAAAAAGGAAGTCCTTCCAATCACTGTACCACCCAAAAAATGCTCATTCATATAGATCAAATTGTCTATTTTAAGATTGCAGAGCTGATGAGAAGTGGTGAGATTGATAACAGTATCAAACAAGTTTTATGGGAGAGGTTTACATTGAAGATACCTAACATCACTCCTGAAGACAGTAGAGCCGCCATCTTAATTTTATCTATGGCTGCTGGGTAATGTTACTACATATTTAATTTACCTAAACTAAAATGTGAAAGTTAAATTTCTACCATTGTTAAACATGATGATATTTCCATCTTTTATGCTTGTTATTCTGGACACCCATATTTCTAAAAAAAAAAAAAAAAAAAAAAAAAAGTAGGAAGTTGTGTAAATTACTATCATTTATATAGAAAGAACGTTCTTGTGGTGGTCTTAAGTTCTTTAGATATAAAGATCCTAATGTTGTTCTTGGTAACTTTTCCTTAATACAATTTCCAATGCATTATACATGTATTGTAATTATTAAATGGAGAATTAAAACTTATATAAACAAATATATACATATTTACGTAGACTTTTGTAATTACTGTGATTATTTAATTTTATTTTACCAGTAATTAGTAGACAAAAAAATTGAGACTTTATAAGTATAAGATCTACATGTATGTTGTGCACCATATTTATTGATAAGTTTATCTTGCATGTAATTTAAGACAAATGATTTTAATTATCTACATATGACTTTTATAAAGGACTTGAAATATAGTTTGTTTGTTTGTTTTTGTTTTTTTTTTTTTGTGTGGGATAAATGGCTATACTATAAGTAATTTGTGATTTTTAACTGTTACAGAGCTGAAATGAACATAGTTAAAATCAACGTTGATGTCCTTGTAAAAGAAGGACTGGGAGAAAGAGCTGAATCTGATTTCCAACTTGCTCGTGACACATGTCTGGCACTTTTGAAACTTGGTACAGGGAAAAAGGTATGCTTAACTTTGAAATACAGTAAGATTATGGCAATTTGTTCTAAAATAGTTTTAGGGGATCAAAAAACAAAACTTGTGAAAAAAAATTATTTTTGTTAATTTTTTCCTAGAAACTTTATATTTATTATAGCGATTGATGACCATTGCAAATGCAAGAAAGTGAAATAAAGTGTAAAGAGCGATCATTTAGTTTTATTTTGCATCATATTACTCAAAAAATTTATTTGAAATAAAGCTGGCAGAACAATTTCACAATTAACAGCATTAAGAAGTCCAATACATAAGTTAAAATTTTCAAAAAAGTGGTATTATATTATTTTGTTACAGAAACAAGGAGGTATAGCACCAGAGCCGTTCCGTCTACCACAGGATCACGAAATGTTTACAAGGTTACAACATTTACTTATAACTGGTAAGTAACAATCAAATGAAAATGTTTAAGATTAAAACTGGTGGCATTGATATATAGTCTGTGGTAGAAAAAATGGAATGTTATTGATCAGAATTGCACATTTGAATTGCAGTACCAATTTTACCGTTTCTAAAATTACAGTGCTTCACTTTATTTCTTGCATTAAGCTACACAAGCATTACATGTAGACCATTACAAGTTAAGCTAAGAACTATTTTTTAATCTAAAAATAAGCCATCAGAACGGAGTGAATGAATTAAATTTTGTAGCTTATTTTGTTACCGTTGGATATACGATGTTTCTTATTCTTGAAACATTATTGACCCTTCATTTTCATCATCACCACCACCACCACCACCATGATCATCATCATCATCATCGTCATCATCATCATCATCATTCTGTTTAGATTATCCAGGCTTTTAATTATTCCTTTCACAAGGGAACACATAACCCAAATGGTTTGAAACAGGTAACATTGTGGTAATGTCTTGTTTTGCACCTGGATAAAATTCTGTAATTTCTTTGCCAAATTCCTTGAAAATGGCGCATAAGCATTTGTTTTAAAGAGCATTTACATGTCACCTTGATTTAAAAGTTGCTGTTTTTGGATTACTCCCCTTTATCTATAATGCATAAAGATACAGTATAATACAATTGTAGGTGTCAGTCAGGTTAATATCAATCACTGGATACCATTTGCTGAACAAGCCATCAATGTTATATATAAACTCGCTGAACATCCAGATTCTATCAGCAGTACTATTATTAAAAAACTTTCTGAAGAAGTTGTAAAAAGCACCCAAAAAGACCAGACAAGTTCAGGAAGTCAGCCATCCCAGGATAATGACAAGGAACAACAGTCCAGTCAAGATAATGATAATGACATCCAACAGTCTCAGAATGGGCAAGACAGCCAACAGTCAAGCCAAGAAAAAAACTCAGGTATATATGATAAATTTGGATGTTTGAGTCACATGTCATTTTGATCTTGTGTAAGCTAGTGGATAAAAACTGACACTTTTTGGCAAAGAGGTATAAAAAGTTTGAATTGGGTAATAAAATATGAAGTAGTTTGACATACTGATAGGAAATTTGAAAATTGTTTTGGCTGCAAAAGATACAATGAAAATACATCTATATATATTTAAAAGCTTTAAAATGTTTACCTGTTTGCAGTGCACAAGTGTAAAATTGTTCCTAGCAGTTTGTTCTTTGAAAAAAATACATGTACTGCCATTTGTTCTCAATTCTGCTTTGTGTAATGTAATTTGACACAATCTTCAATCATATCAATTATTCATTGTTCTGAAAATTGGAAATAATCACCGGTCACCTTACCTCACCTCACCTAACCTCTTTGTGCCTGCTGGCACATAAGCCCCCAATACACTGCTTCCACCTTTCTCTGCCTTTGGCAACTGCCTTTGCTGACACCCAGCTATTCACTCCAGCTGTGATCTATCTTGCTCTTGACTTGTTTTTCTCCATGTTGTTATTGGCCAGCCTATTTAATTTATACTTATTTAATGAAGTAGTTGACAGAATATTCATCATAAGATTAAATAATTCAGCTTACAAAGTGCAGACAAATCTTCTTATGCTCCCAGCTAGAGCATTGTCCTTTCTGTTAAATGTTTTGATAGACAAAATTTAAAGAAGTTTGTTGATGGACTAGACGTGTTGCCAAGTTATGCTGTTCTTCATAGAACCTTTGTTTTCTATGTTTTAGATGAGGGTTCAACCTATTCCTCAGTGATATTGACTAGATTACTCTCTGTTGTTGGTCATGTGGCATTTCGTCAGTTGGTTCATCTTGACACAAGTGTGTTTGGGGAACTGAAAAGAAGACATGCTGTACAAGAGAGCAAAAAGGATTCAGCACGTGAAACCAAGAAACATGACAAAACTCCAAAACCTAGTGCATCAGACACACCATCTGCTAGTAAAACTAAAGTAAGTAAAAGAAATTGTCAAGAAAATATATGTAACATAATTATTATTTACATCCATCAATCCATCTTGTTGATAAACATATATAGGTACATGTATGTTTTTTTTTTTTTTATTATTTATTTATTTTTTTGAAAATTGCTATTATTGGATTAACTGACTTGAAGGATAATGATATTAATATACAAATACCATAGATTACAATTTTACTATTTCATAACTTAAAAAATATTCATTTCAAAGAATTTTAGTATTTGATTACTGCAGAAATGAACATATACATATACCATACAAAAACCATAGGCATTTGAGTTACCTGTTGTTTTATTTTTAAATTTTATTGGCAACATCTTGGTGGTACATTTCTATAACAGACACATTAAAATTATGTAGAAAAAAATCAGTTCAAGTTCATTTGGTTTATTATTTTTTTTTTTTTAACAATTTTACAGCAACAGATAACTTAAACCAAATTATAACAGCAATCATACTTTAAAAAGTTAATTATAAAATGCATGTGTAAATGTACCATTTTATTATAGGAATCTACTACCGAGGCTATTGAGGATGAACTTGGTTTAGCTGGAGCTGCTGCTGAAGATGCTGAAGCTGAATATATACGTAAAATTTGTGAATTCGAAGTTGTTACAGGTAAAATTTCACTAAAAATTTGTACTTAAATTGAAAAGAAAATTTGCCTTATGCATTTTTGAATTTAAAAAAATAGACATTTAGCTATCGTTTATTACCAAATTTTGATATTTTGTATTAAAATACTAGATAAAAAGAACAACAGCTTTTGTTTTCACTTACATTATTTTTGTATTAAACAGGTCAGACTTTACTTGGAGTTTTTGGACCTCTGTTGGTAGCTGTGTGTACTAATCAGAGCAAGTACAATGATCCTAACTTAAGGACAGCTGCCACTTTAGCAATGGCTAAATTTATGTTGGTTAGGTAAGTACTAGTTTGCTGCTGGTTGTTAAACAAAAAAAAAAAACATGTAGTACATGTACAGTCATTTTGGGGATGTGTTTTTTTTCTCACATGTTATGTTATAACTTATCATAGCCTAATTTTTCAATGTCTTGAAGCTATGATAATTTTTTTTCCCTGGTAAATGAAAAATTACTTTTTTTAAAACAAGTGCTTTTTTAAAAAAAGTGCTTGCCCTTTTTTTCCCCAGGAATTTATTGCTTGTTTACAATGCATATAAAAGATGTCTATATAAAAGATGCCTAGATCAGTGATACTATTTTTTTTGTTCAAAATCTAACAATTGCATGATTTCAGTAGAGTTTTAATGCAGTTTTTACACTGATGTACAATGAGGGCACCATGTCTGGATTTCAGGAATTTGTCTCTTTACAAACAGATATGAATTTCAACACAAACCAATTGAACATATTTAGATTTAATAATGATAATGTAATAATATAAATAATAAATTTCGCTAATATATATTTATTTATAGACTAATTCAGATAAAATTGATATATAGAAAGTAGATGTATAGATCTTTAACATATTAAAGTTTTTCCAAAGAAGTATGCAAATAAGATGTTTTTAGGGATACTTTCAATATCTTCTCAGAATTATTGGGACTAATATAATGGTATTTAGTATGAACAATTTTCAGTTGATGTGTATCGTGTTTGGAATGGCTGTCTGAAATTCAGTTGTTATTTGTAAGTAAAGTGCCAGTTGATTGATACAGGTCTTATTTGATCCTCTTGTTGTTTTTATTAGCTCACCTGAGCCAAAGGCTCAAGTGAGCTTTTCTGATCAAAATTTGTCTGTCGTCGTCGTCGTCGTCCGCAGCGTTAACTTTTACATTTTCGACTTCTTTTCTGAAACTACAAGGTGGATTTCAATGAAACTTCGTCAGATGCATATATGGGCCAGTGCAATTCAGATTTGTTCATGACGTTGTCCTAGCTCCCAAAACTAGGTCAAGGTGACCTATGGTTCCAAAAAACTTAAAAAATCTTCTTCAGAAAGCAAAGATGGTAGAAAAAATCTGATGTGATATTTGGCTTCTCTAGGGTCTTAAGCTTATAAATTGTTTATTTCGTGAAATTTGGTAAAAAATTAGGTTACGCGTTTTTGCGTTTAATTTTAAAAATTTCGTAAAATAGCTTCAAATTGTTATAACTTGACTATATGAATAGATATTGACATGGGATTTTCAGTTTTGACTTTTTCTTGAAATAACCTTCAAAATGGGGTCAAGGTCAAAGTTCAAGGTCATGACCTAGTTTGTAATTTGTGCAGTTTTAGGCTATTTTCTTCAAAATTTTAAGAGATATATAATATCAAAACATTGTTAAAATGTTCAGCATGACAAAATGTAAAAAGGTACAAAGTTTCATAACTGTATGATAATACATGTAGGAGTTGTTGCCCCTGAAATGTTATTTTTCTGCCAATGAAAACTAAAATTGTGCATTAGCTTGAAAACTATAAACTTTTTGTATAGACATGTATTTTAGAATATTGTAGGTATTGACATGGCGAACATTTTGATATATGGCTCAAGGTCATACGTTTAAAGGTCAAGGTCATAGGTGCATAAAAAGACTGAAATTGTTAATTATCTTGGAAACTATTAACTTTTTGTATTGGCATGTATATTAGAATATTGTAGGAAATGATATGGTAATCATTCTGATATGAGATTCAAGGTCTTACATTTAAAGGTCAAGGTCATAGATGCATAAGAAGATTCAAATTGTTAATTATCTTGAAAACCATTAACTTTTTGCATAGGCATATATATTAGAATATTGTAGGTATTGATATGATGATCATTTTGATATGTGACTCAAGGTCATATGTTCAGAGGTCAAGGTCATGGGTGCATAAAAAAACTGATATTGTTTATTATCTTGGAAACTTTTAAAATTTTGTATTTTCATGTATATTACAATATTGTAGGAATTAATATGGCGATTATTCTGATTTAAGATTCAAGGTCTTACGTTTAAAGGTCAAGGTCATAGATGCATCAAAAGACTCAAATTGTTAATTGTCTTGAAAACTATTAACTTTTTTATAGGCATGTATATTAGAATATTTTATGTATTTTTGCAAATGATTTTGGATATATACTCAGGTTGGCCATACCCTCAGGTGAGCATTAAGGCCCATGGGCCTCTTGTTTACAATGTGTTATCATGGTTCTTGCTTTATTTGTGCTGACTTCATGCTATACATTGTATTTGTTACAGCTGCACAATTTGTAATAACTATCTTCAGTTGTAGCTTACAATCCCTGTTATATTTATGTTTTAAATACTTCATTTTATATTTGTTGCAGCTCCACATTTTGTGATAACCATCTTCAGTTGCTGTTTACAATTCTTGAGAAGTCACCAAATGCAACAATAAGAGCCAACACTATTGTAGCATTGGGAGATTTAAGTTTCAGATTTCCTAACTTAATTGAGCCATGGACACCACATATATATGGAAGGTAAACTGGATTTATTTGCAAAATTGTAGATTCAAAAAATAATTTGAGATCATTTATATTGCAATTCACAGTGATAAATGATAAACTTGTAAATGAAGTTGGCAGTATCTGTTCTTATAGAAAGAATTGAATTAATGAATTGCATCACATTATCTGAAAAAGGATGGACAGGACTGTAATCTGATTATCTAAACTGGGTGTGCTATATGTGATGGTAAGCAAGTAGGACATGTATCTGTACATGATGTAGTGTTAGAATCAGCAGATAAAAATTCAGTACATGAAGCAAACCACTGGTTCATTTCATTACTACAGTGTGTGTGTGTGTGTGTGTGTGTGTGTGTGTGTGTGTGTGTGTGTGATTTACCGGTATCACTTGTCAAAAAATATATTCAGTTTTATATACTTTTTTTTCTTTACCAAAACTTTCAGTGTGTTTCTGATATCTCAATGTTTATCATCTTTCTTTCATTTACTTTTTACCATATATATGTACATGTAACTTGCATATTAATCAATGTGTTAATAATAAATATGTTTAATTATTTCAGGTTAAGAGATGAGTCACCAAAAGTAAGGAAAAACACATTGCAGATTCTCACTCACCTTATTCTTAACGACATGATCAAGGTCAAAGGTCAGATAAGTGAAATGGCTACCTGTGTAGTTGACCATGATGAAAGAATATCAAGTCTAGCAAAACTATTCTTCTCAGAATTATCCAAAAAGGTAAACTTATACAAGTGTATCATAGAGGTAGATACATGTATATGTTACATGTATGTCTGTTCATTACACAGAAAATTAAATGGAAGTAATTTTAATGTCTCTTTATAACTTTTAACTTTGATCAGGTCGTCTTTTATGATATTTAAGAAAGCTTTCACATTTTTGTATTCACATCATTTTTTTATTATGACTCATTTTCATTTATCAAAGCTCTGAATGTATATAATATTTGTATTTCACAAACAGCTCATTTTAAAGTTTTTTTAATGAGTTTTTAGAAGAATTTGATATTAGAATTTCTTTTAACAATATTTAAAAAAGGGAAAAATTTGCTTAGTTCACAACTTTCATGGAAGAAACTTTTTAAACCCTACCACTTCACTTGTCAGACAATATTGCTTTTCACAAACAAGAAAAATTTAACATTAATTATTCCTATAATTTAGTTTATAACAATTCTATTATGATGCAAGTATTAAGATTCTGAGATTACATATAGGCCTCAAATTTAATACAAATATGTAAATCCAAAAGTGTTATATGATTACAGGGAAATGCTGTGTATAATATCATGCCTGATGTTATAAGTAGATTGTCTGACCCTGATACTGGTGTAGATGAGGACTCATTCAGAATTATAATGAAGTAAGTATATTCATTTTATCTATTGAATAAATAATTTTTTCCACTGTATTTAATATCTTCCAAAGTACATGTATAATGGGCAGCTGTCTCAAATTGAGAGAGCAAAGTTTTTACAAAAAATATAATTACAGATATGTTTCTTGCACATTGTTTTACATATATTTTTATTGCCGAATGCTTTATTGAAGCTATTAATATATATGTATATCAGATCTTGGAAAGATTTATTGTTGATAATATGTTTTGTATGGTTATACATTTTTATATTACAGGTATCTATTCTCATTTATTCAGAAAGATAAACAGTGTGAAAGCTTGGTGGAAAAACTTTGTCATAGATTTAGAGCTACCAGGTATATTTTAAACTTGGTTTAAGTTTTCTTGGTTTTGACATACACAAATTATTTGAGTACACATACATGTACTAACATAACATTTCACTAAAACAACCTGTGAAAGAAAATTTAAATATTTTCTTTAATACATGTATGATACAGAAAGGGGACTGTAACATTTGCACTTGTTTAATTCAGGGATTGAAATTTAGAGTTATTCACAGACTGGAGACTTAAGTTTTCACCTTTATCATTTTGTAAACTCTCCTCTATAAATCTTATGAACCTTACCCTTGGGAACAGTTCTCCTGTAGTGTTGTCTGGAGAGATATAGTGACCAAGCCAATAGGAAAAGCTCCATAATAGATTTAGTTCATGACATGTCTTTGTTTTCCAATCTAAACAAGAATTTATTTTCAAATTAACTATTTATTTTATTTACATCATGAATTTTCAACTGCAACAAACAATTTAAAAAAAAAAAAAAAGGAAAATTGCACAAAATATTGTTGATTTGATCTATCTATATTACTTGTTGAGTTGAGTTGAGTAATGGTGTTTAACGTCCCAGTCAAGAATTTGTCACTTATATCGAGACGTCGCCAGATATAGGCGAAAGTGCAGAAATTTTACCTATGCGTTGCACTGATGGCATTATACAGCAGGGTTCTTTATCGTGCCATGCCTGCCATGACACGGAACCTCGTTTGTTTTAAGTTCCCATCCGAAAGAACCATGACTTTCATTTTGTAATGCCGAGTGCTTGGCAAAAGAACAGTCACTACCAACTTTCAAGTCTTGGGTCAGACCCGGCCGGGGTTCGAACCCACAACCTTCCACTTACGGAGCGAGCACTCTACCAACTGAGCTACCGCAGTGGCCTATATTACTTGTGAACAAGCCATTCATATCTTCTGAATTTACATTCCTAAATCACATCTCAAAGGAGGCCATTTTGTACCAATCAATTACAATAAACAACACTGACTGAACAAAGGGAAATACTGGTAATTTGATTTGGTTTGGGGAAGGTCATGCGAAGGACTATACTTGGCTGTCAGGGGACAATACAGAGTATAATCCAGTTACTATGCATTGTCAAGGACAGATGATTTCTACAAAAAAAGTATTCATGTAGTTATCCAATGATTATTCAAGAAATTAATTGCGATATACATGTATAAAAAATACTTATAGAAAACATTGATACTTTAAAATTCTGGCTTATAATGAAATTTTGGCCTTATTTCAGACATTAGATTACTATTATTTTGGAAGCATAATTACATTTCAAAAAAGCCTTGATGTTTTTGAGTGACAACACACCAACCTAAGAATATGCAATGTCAGTTTTTGTGCAGAGCTAAATAAAAGTTTGTTGTTTATAAAAGATTCAATTTTAACTATTTTTAATTTAGAACTGAGAGACAATGGAGAGATATTGCTTTCTGTTTGTCAATGTTGTCATATAGTGACAAAAGTCTTCGTAAGCTGCAGGAGAATTTTACTTGTTTTGGTGACAAATTAGTAGATGATAATGTATACAGCTGTTTTACTACAATCATCAGTAAATCAAGAAGTTTTGCAAAACCAGAAGCCAAGGTAAATATCAAATGATGATACATATAATAGGTACAAAATCTATTCTGCAATGTATCTGAATAAAACATTTCATTTGTCAATAAAAATTATGAAAAAAATAAAATTTTGAAAATAAAAATAATATGCATATTGTTGTCAGATTTAGTAATTCATCGTTTTTCTGAAAATTAATGTTCTGACTTATACAGCTTCAGCTTCTCCTGTATTTCATACATACAAGTAGAAAGTTGAGTAATGACTTTATATGACATAGTCTTCTTTTCTTTTGAATTACAGGCTTTAATAGATGAAATAGAACAAAAAATACAGGTGTGTCATACTAAAGGTATGGAAGATGATGAGATAAGTCAGAAAGCCAGTCAAGCTGCCACCAAGAATAAAGGCAAAACACCTGCTAAAAATACAAAAACACCAGGTATGTACATATAGAAACACATGACTAAAAGACCCAGGTATTTACATATAGAAATACATGACCAGAAACACTTTATATGTACATAGAGAAATACATGACCAAAAACACCAGGTATGAACATATAGAAACACAGGACCACAAACATCAAGTATGTACATATAGAAATACCAGACCAAAAACACAAGGTATGTGAATACATGTATATAATGTAAATACATGACCAAAAACACCAGGTATGTACATATAGAAACACAAGACCAGAAGCACCAAGTATGTACATATAGAAATACCAGACCAAAAACACCAGGAATGTGAATACATGTATATAATGTAAATACATGACCAAAAACACCAGGTATGTACATATAGAAACACACTACCACAAGCACCAAGTATGTACATATAGAAATACCAGACCAAAAACACCAGGTATGTGAATACATGTATATAATGTAAATACATGACCAAAAACGCCAGGTATGTACATATAGAAACACACTACCACAAGCACCAAGTATGTACATATAGAAATACCAGACCAAAAACACCAGGTATGTGAATACATGTATATAATGTAAATACATGACCAAAAACGCCAGGTATGTACATATAGAAACACACTACCACAAGCACAGAGTATGTACATATAGAAATACATGACCAAAAGACCCAGGTATTTACATATAGAAATACATGACCAGAAACACTTTATATGTACATAGAGAAATACATGACCAAAAACACCAGGTATGTACATATAGAAACACAGGCCAAAAACACCAGGTATGTACATATAGAAACACAGGCCAAAAACACCAGGTATGTACATATAGAAGAACACATGACCAAAACACCAGGTATGTGCATAAAGAAACACATGACCAAAACACCAGGTATGTACATAAAGAAACACATGACTAAACACCAGGAATGTACATAAAGAAACACATGACCAAAACACCAGTTATGTACATATAGAAGAACACATAACCAAAACACCAGGTATGTACATATAGAAGAACACATGACCAAAACATCAGGTATGTACATAAAGAAAAACACATGACCAAAACACTAGGTATGTACATAAAGAAAAACACATGACCAAAACACCAGGTATGTACATATAGAAGAACACATGACCAAAACATCAGGTATGTACATAAAGAAAAACACATGACCAAAACACCAGGTATGTGTATAAATAAGAACACATGACCAAAACATCAGATATGTACATAAAGAAAAACACATGACCAAAACACCAGGTATGTGTATAAAGAAAAACACATGACCAAAACACCAGGTATGTACATAAAGAAAAACACATGACCAAAACACCAGGTATGTGTATAAAGAAAAACACATGACCAAAACCTCAGGTGTGTACATAAAGAAAAACACATGACCAAAACACCAGGTATGTGTATAAATAAGAACACATGACCAAAACATCAGGTATGTACATATAGAAGAACACATGACCAAAACATCAGGTATGTACATAAAGAAAAACACATGACCAAAACACTAGGTATGTACATAAAGAAAAACACATGACCAAAACACCAGGTATGTACATAAAGAAAAACACATGACCAAAACACTAGGTATGTACATAAAGAAAAACACATGACCAAAACACCAGGTATGTACATAAAGAAAAACACAAAACCAAAACATCAGGTATGTACATATAGAAGAACACATGACCAAAACATCAGGTATGTACATAAAGAAAAACACATGACCAAAACACCAGGTATGTGTATAAATAAGAACACATGACCAAAACATCAGGTATGTGTATAAATAAGAACACATGACCAAAACATCAGGTGTGTACATAAAGAAAAACACATGACCAAAACACCAGGTATGTGTTTAAATAAGAACACATGACCAAAACACCAGGTATGTACATAAAGAAAAACACATGACCAAAACATCAGGTATGTGTATAAATAAGAACACATGACCAAAACATCAGGTGTGTACATAAAGAAAAACACATGACCAAAACACCAGGTATGTGTATAAATAAGAACACATGACCAAAACATCAGGTATGTACATAAAGAAAAACACATGACCAAAACACCAGGTATGTGTATAAATAAGAACACATGACCAAAACATCAGATATGTACATAAAGAAAAACACGTGACCAAAAC